>OX456985.1:150899528-150938907 GCA_949752695.1 Melanostoma scalare | reverse complement strand
AAAGTGACTTTTTTCTTTTTCTCGGTGCACATCGATTTTTACCTTCGAGTAGGTGTAAAAACAAGCCTGTTAAGATTTGAGCTCGAAAAATTAATATTTAGAGGTCGCTCATCGCAGATTTCCATTTCCCATACAAATTGTATGGGGAAAAAAACATATAATTTTTGGAATTTTATATTTCGGTCTAGAAGCAAAGTGCCGAGATGAGCGATACATATTCTTATAGAAAATTTGTTGTTCTACAAAAAAAGTTTCTTATCATTTTTCGACAAATTCACTCCTTCAAAAGTTATTCAAGGTTAAAGTTTGAACAAAAATTTTTTTTCTTGATTTCTGACAAAATGTTAAAATTTAACACTTAAAATCATAAAATCATTCGCTTATGACACATATTTTTATAGAACATTAATTGTTCTACAAAAAAGGTGTTTTATTATTTTTCGACAAATTCACTCCTTCAAAAGTTATTCAAGGTTAATTAAATAATTAATTAATTAATTAATTTTTTCAGAAATCAAGAAAAAACTTAAATTTACTCTAAATTAAACTTTAACCTTGAATAACTTTTGAAGGAGTGAATTTGTCGAAAAATGATAAAACACCTTTTTTGTAGAACAATTAATTTTCTATAAAAAAATGTGTCATAAGCGAATGATTTTATGATTTTAAGTGATACATTCTAACATTTTGTCAGATATAAAGAAAAAAAATATTTGTTCAAACTTTAACCCTGTATAACTTTTGAAGGAGTGAATTTGTTGAAAAATCATAAGAAACCTTTTTTGTAGAACAACAAATTTTCTATAAGAATATGTATCGCTCATTTCGGCACTTTGCTTCTAGACCGAAATATAAAATTCCAAAAATTATGTTTTTTTTCCCATACAATTTGTATGGGAAATGGAAATCTGCGATGAGCGACCTCTAAATATTAATTTTTCGAGCTCAAATTTTAACAGGCTTGTTTTTACACCTACTCGAAGGTAAAAATCGATGTGCATCGAGAAAAAGAAAAAAGGCACTTTTTTTGAACCGGTCTAATATATATATTATAGATATATACATATATATATATTATAGACAGTCAAAGTTTTAAATGGAAATAACACGGGAAAAGTTCTGTTGATTGTTTGAAATTTTTTTCATTATGAAATAATAAACAGATCATGTTAACTAATACTGCTTCTTATAGAAAATTTAACGCTCTACAAAAAAGGTCTTTTATGATTTTTAGCTAACTCTAACGGTTTCTGAGTTATTTAAGGTCGTAATTGAAGCTTAAGTCAACTTTACGATATTTCTATTTCTACCGTGTAGTTTAATGATTTAAAAATGAAAAATGTAACTGCAGAATATAAAATTTTTTGAAAGATTTGAGTTAGAAACAGAATTTTTACGAATTCATCCCTCTGAATGGACTGACAATGAAAACTATAAGACTACATTACACAAAGAATGAAAAACAAATGCAATGTGTATTACAGTTGGTTAAAATCCATCGTCAAGTGTTTCCTGATGCGCTAAAAAAAACTGTAAGAACTTCATAATGGTATCGATGTTAAAATAAATTGATAATAAAAGTATTTGTTTTAGTTTATTGAAATTTTGATTTTGAATAAAATAATGCTTATGTTTCAGAGCATCAGAACATATGAATTAGCTCCAAGCAGACGTCGAAAGACTAGTTCACCTAGCATACCCGGATGCTAAAGAAGAAATCATCAACCAGCTTGCTGTTGAGTCCTTCGTTCGTGCCATTTCCGACATACATCTTCAGAGGTCAGTGCAAACTGCTACAGCACGTACTCTTTCCGAAACTTTAGCTTTCGCATTGACAATTGAAGCAGCAGAACAGGCTTCTCATGGAGTACATCGACTTAGAGAAGCCATAGTCGAAGAATGCTCGTGCCAAAGAGCTGAAATACAATAGAACCAGCGAGGCGGGCTTGCAAGATGTTGGAACTGCAACAAAACCGGGCTGTTACGTTCTGCCGTGCTTCAAAAGGAAGAGCAGGTGACGGAGAGTCGAAACAAAAGACAATACTTTGTTTAAATTCTTTTTATTTGAATATATTTGAATGTAGTAGAAGGCCCGCTGTCTCAATGCATTTGGCTGCAACCTTTACTATATAAACTCAAATTTCAACTCTGCCCTTCTTCCCATTCGCTTCTCTATTTATTGGTTTTTATTCATTACTATTACTTAGTTAGCCGTTTACCATCGTCAGAACCATGTTACCTCATTTAGTTCATCCGAACTAGGCCACACACCATGGTCACAATTCTTCATTGGTCATTACATAGAACACGCTTAAACCTATATGCCGATCGTATGGTGACCCACTCAAGTACTTCTGGGTGTGTCTTCATCGATCGCAGTTTTGTAGGTCTCGTATTGCACATTGCACTTGACATTCTCTATTGCATAGCAGTTGTCTACTCATCTGTTTTCGTTGCTATAGAGGTGCGCATATGGCTTGAGTCATAGTGACGTGCATACGTTGTTCTACATGACGAAAATGAAAACTATGCCATGTGGTTGGTGTTTTTCTGAATGAGTTGGTTCTGAATGAAGGTTGGAGGTTGGGAATAGTTGTGGTTCTCGGATCACAACAGGGCACTTACAACGTCAATGCCGACTACCACCAAATAAGGCCGCTTGTCAACATTGTGGAAGCAAGAGATCCAACTCAGAGCAAGGTAACAACAACACCACCGTTGCTTATCAATCCGTTTCCCATCAGGGAAACGAGTAAGAACCAACTTCGAGGGGCAGAAGCTGGTTTCTTGTATCGATGGCCCCAGAACCACCATCCAGGTGTCTCAGACCAAATGAGACAACAAACTACCGTCTTAGAACCGCAACGGGAGAAGCAGCAAGAGTATATGGAGAAGTGTGTCTTAAAATCCGACTGGCTGATCTAGTGTTTACTCATCAATTCCTGGTGGCAGATATATGTGACGAGTGCATCATCGGAATCGACTTTATGAAACAGCACGGAGTTATTTTGGATATCGGTAATCAAGTTTTGAAATACCAAAATAAAGAAATTCCAATGACCTATTCGAATGAAAATACGTCAACACTGAGGACTGTCATCACGGAAGATCTGATCCTGCCTCCTTCTTCTGAAGTGTTCGTTTGGACAAAACTGGAAGGTGAGTTTGGAAGCCTTCGACACCTCATGGTGGAACCAGGCCCAGAGTGTTCCTCCCAAAGCGTCATCATTGGGAAAACACTGGTAGCACCGAAAAACAAAATGGTCCCCGTACGATTATTAAACACCAGACCGTACGATGTAAGGTTGAAGAAAGGAGAAGTCGTTGGACGTTGCGAATCGGTTGCAGCAATTACGAAGATCACAGACGAAGCCCCGAGAAAAACTATAACTCCAAAGGAGCTCAAAACCATCAGAACCAAAATACTGAATTCATCCAAACTTGATCACCAACAAACAAGGATGGCTGAAAATCTCCTACAAGAGTACACTGATATCTTCGCATCACAAAAGAGGCAATATGGTAGGACACAGTTGGTGCAGCATCGCATCAACACAGGAGATGCAAGACCGATTCGTCAACCCGCAAGACGCCTTCCACTGGCCAAACAAGGTGAGGTTGAGGAAATGATAACAACAATGAAGAAGGACGGTCTTATCGAAAATTCCAAAAGTTCTTGGGCGTCACCAGTGGTGCTAGTGAAAAAGAAAGACGCAAGCACTCGTTTTTGTGTGGACTACCGAAGGCTGAATGATGTGACTAAGAAGGACAGCTATCCCCTGCCGAGAATCAGTGATACCCTGGCTGCCATGGAGGGAGCCCAGTGGTTTTCGACGCTGGACTTGAAGAGTGGATATTGGCAAGTTGACATCCACCCTGATGATCGGGAAAAGACGGCGTTTTCTACAGGTAATGGGCTCTGGCAGTTCAAAGTTATGCCGTTTGGGCTATGCAACGCTCCAGCAACATTCAAGCGTTTGATGGAGTGCGTTCTTCAAGGACTGACGTGGAAAGCGTGCCTAGTCTACTTGGACGATGTCATTGTTTACGGGAAAACATTTGGCCAACATTGCAAGAACCTAAAAGCCGTGTTTCAGAGACTTCGAGAGGCTAACCTTAAACTGAATCCAGAAAAATGTGCACTTTTCAAAACCGAAGTTAAGTATTTGGGACACATCATCTCTTCCCAAGGAGTGAAGACTGATCCTGAAAAAGTTGACCCCGTCAAAAATTGGCCAAACATCAACTCCGAAGCTTTCTTGGTCTTGCCACATATTACCGAGGATTTATTAAGAACTTTGCTGGAGTTGCAAAAAGTTTGCATCAGTTCACCGAGAAAGGGAAGCAGTTTAAATGGTCAGATGAGTGTGAGAAATCTTTTCAGGAACTCAAATACCGCCTCTGTAATGCTCCAGTGCTGGCACATCCAACTGGCAAAACATTCATCATCGACGCAGATGCAAGCAACGTTGGAATCGGGGCGGTACTATGCCAAGTGCATGATGGCGAAGAGAGAGTGGTGGCATACTACAGCAAGGTCTTCTCGAAATCCGAAAGAAACTACTGCGTGACCAGAAGGGAACAGCTAGCTCTTATCTTGGCAACGAAGCACTTCCATAAGTACATCTATGGACAGAAATTCCTTCTGCGGACAGACCATGGTGCTCTGAACTTTCTGTGGAACTTCAAAAATCCAGAAGGCCAAGTCGCAAAGCGGATAGAAAGACTGCAGACTTATGATTACCAGATTCAACACCGTAGAGGAAAGCTGCACTCAAACGCCGACGCATTATCCCGTAGTGGAAGGCAAGAAGACAAAGAAAATGTTACCGCTCAGCGACTAAGAGCTCACCCAATATGCGGATGGAGCAATGAGGAAGTGAGGACTGCTCAACAGGAGCATCCATATATCGAACCCATTCTCGCATAGAAAGAAAATGAAGAGAAACCTGAATGGGGAGACATTTCTGACAGGAGTCCAGTTCTCAAAGCCTATTGGACACAGTGGGACTCACTATATGTGCAAGAAGGTGTCCTCAGAGGAAGATGGGAGTCCGCTGACGTTAAATCATATGTGATGCAGCTGATCGTACCGCAATCGAAAGTCAGTGAAATTCTTCGGGAGATGCATGACGGACCTTCTGGAGACCATCTGGGAGTTAACAAAACACTGGAGAAGGTGCGATATCGGTTCTACTGGTTGCATGCTAGAGATGACGTGGAGAAGTGGTGGCAAACATGTGACAAGTGTGCTGCAACTAAAGGACCGGGTAAGAAGATTCAAGGTAATATGCATCAGCACAACGTTGGATCGCCTTTTGAGAGGAGTGCAGTAGATGTGGCTGGGCCTTTTCCAGAAACCAACGCTGGAAACAAGTACATTCTGGTTGTAATGGACTATTTTAGCAAGCGGCCGAGGCGCATGCCATTCCAAATCAAGAAGCCAAAACGGTGGTCGACCATATTGTGTTTAACTGGGTAAGTAGATTTGGCGTGCCTATGGAACTACATTCCGACCAAGGGAGGAACTTTGAGTCAAACATCTTCCAAGAAGTGTGTGGACTATTTGGCTTTAAGAAGACGAGAACCCCACCACTTCATCCACAATCTGATGGGATGGTTGAAAGATTCAACCGCACCTTGAAAGAACACCTCACCAAGGTCGTAGGCGACTACCAAAGAGACTGGGATAGGCACGTACCGCTATTCCTGATGGCTTATAGAAGTGCGGTACATAGCTCGACAGGACAAACACCATCTGACATCCTGTTCGGGAAAACCATGCGGCTGCCCAGCGAACTTAAATTTGGATGCCCCACAGAGGAGCCACAGAACACGAACGAGTATGTGGACGACCTCAAGGAGAGACTCGCTGACATCCATAAAAGAACAAGGTAACGAATACAGCGACCGGATGAAGACACGGTACGACACAAAAGCGACAACGGCAGGATTCCAAGCAGGAGATCGTGTGTGGCTTTATAATCCTCATCGTCAAAAGGCATTGTCACCGAAACTTCAGCAGAACTGGGAAGGTCCTTATACTGTTGTCACTAGGATTAACGACGTGGTTTACCGCATCCAAAGAGGACTAAGAGGCAAGTTAAAAGTAGTTCATTGTGACCGGCTGCATCGATATAGTGGCGAGGCTGCAGATGGAACTATTCGGGACGAACAATCTCAAGTAGGGGGCAGTGTAATGAAAACCCAACATTTAATACCAATTTCCTAATCGGAAACGTTCAACCGAAAACACAAGCGGCAACACTAGTGTAAGTGTAGAAATATACCAGGAGGAGAAATGTTTGACAGCAAAAATACTGGGGTTTGGAGACCATGTGGAAATTACTGGTTCTAGATGGAATGTCATTCGATATAAATAGGCCGCCGAGGCAACCAGATGTCAGTTTTGATTATAGAGTGATAATGTAAAGAGTGAGTTAATGTGATTATGGGTAGAGTTGAAATCGAATAAAGTAGATATCGAATAAAAGTGGTAGAATTAAATTGAAAGGTAAAGTTTTATTATTGCGAACTAAGCGCACGTTACAGTATTCTCAAAAGCGAATCGCTTCTAATTTTTGTTAAAAGTGAAAGCGCTTTCCAAACGTCATTTTTCTTTTTCGTAGAAACTATAACTTTTTGACATAATTAATTTCGTATTCAAAAGCGATAGGTGTTGTAGTGTCGAATTGCAAGCGAAGTTATAGAAAAATGTAAATATGTATAGTGAAAAATTTAATTATCATAAATCTATGTATTGAATTGAGAGTAGTTTTCTTTTTTATTAAAGGAATCAAAAACACGACACAACAATTTTTGATGCTTGTTAAGTTTATGCAATAACACGAAGGGATAACAAAAGGATTGTTAAATGCTCCAGAATAAAGAGCCAAATCTGGCGACCTCTGGGATGAGGTAACTAAGAAGCTCAACAGCATTGGACCCCCAACAAAAACTCGTGATGGATGGAAGAAAGTAAGTGAAATTGTTTTATGTTCTCGTACTCAGCACTAAATATATTGTTGTCATTCAGGTATGAAAGGACTTCAAATATGTACCACATAAAAAGTAAGCTCCGTCAAAACAATAAGCTTATCCATGGAACAGGAGGTGGGCCATACAAGCAATACGTATTCTCCACAACAGAAGAAGACGTAATACGGTTGCTAGACCTCCGAACTCAAGAGCGTGGCTTAAACCAAATTCTTTGAACGATATCAATGAAAATCAAAGTTTTTCTCCAGAAATTGCGGCATTGAATGTCGAAAGTGAAGAGATCTGACTCTCATGCTCTAAAAACAAAATTCAACTCTATATGGTGTCGTTAACCACGGCTGAATAGTATAACCAGCATCACCTTCAAATGTATAAAACAAAAGTAAAGAAAATATAACTGCATTAAAAAATTTGTTTGTATTACCAAGAATTTCTTTTATCTCCGTTCTTGAAAATATTTTCAAGAGAGTGGGATAAGACTTCCAAATGGAAATATTGAAAGTTTTATTTCCAACCATGTTCGCTTTTCAGAATAACTTAAAACAAAGCGGTTCGCAATTGAGTTATCGCTTTAAATACGATCCGCTGCGCTTTCTGGAATAGCCCTACAGACTACATGACTCCTCAACAGTTTCCGACTCTCAAGTTTCGCAAGTGAATAAAACCGAGACTTCTGATTCGAACATTGACTTGTTAAAAAAACTCGTGCATAGATAGAAAAAAAAAAGTTTAGAAATGTGAATTCCGAAGACTAATAACAGAACATCTAGAAGTTTTTCACGCGATCGTTCAAACGATAGGTACCGTTCACAAAGTAGGAAGGAGAATGAAAAATCGTTTTGTTGGTTCCATAGAAAATTTGGAGAGAGGGCAATTGTGCGAAACAATCTTGCAACTTCAAAGATAGCAACTCAAAAAACTAGTTCGCCAGATCTCAGATGCGGCACTGAGGGAGGCAAACATTTCGCGCCGTCTTTTCGTTCGGGATAAAAATTCGAAACTGCAATTCCTAGTCGACACTGGGGCAGAGATTTCAATTATTCCTCGCAAGTTCTGTCAAAACATCAACCAACCAAACAATTTCATTCTCCTTACTGCAAACGGGGGAAGAATACATACATACGGTTGCAAACGATTAATTAAGGTAACTTTAATTTAAGATGCGCTTTCGATTTTACATTTGTAATAGCAGAAATCGATCACCCTATTATAGGAGCTGATTTTCTGCACAAATTCAATCTCATTGTAGATCTTTGAAGCCAACGAGTAGTAGACAAAACTACTAATCTTCAAGTAGCTGCTTAATCAAATTCGCAAACACGGGTTCTCCAAAACTTTTTTCGATTCCAAGCAAGTTCGGTGCTATTCTCGACGAGTTTCCTGAGCTTAAGGCTCCACCAGATTACACATTACCGGTAAAACATAACGTGGTCCACCGGATAGTGACAAACGGTCAACTCCCATCGCACAGTGCCCGACGACTCAATCCTGAGAGGTAGCAATAGCAAAGCGTCGCGTCAGTATCAGCAAATGATCGATTTAGGTATTTGTCGTGTTTTGAAGTCACACGTCGCTTCACGACTTCACATGGTTCCGAAGAAGAATTCTTTGGATTTTCGACCATTCCAATCAACGAAGTTGAAATATGGTGTGAAACTTCCACGGAAAAGAATCGTCCGTATATTCCACACGTTTTTCGTCGAACAATTTTTGACAACCACCACAAACTTTTACATCCTGCTTCAAAGTCGATGCGTAAAATAATTACGGAAAAATATTTCAGGCCGAAAATGAACAGTGATGTTAACCGATGGACAAAAAGCTGTCTAGCTAGTCAAAAATCAAAAATCTCAAGGCACACTACGACAAAACACGGAACTTTCCCAGAAGGGTCGTTGATCACACATTCAATGGATTTAGTTGGTCCTTTACCACCATCGCAAGGTTTTACATATGTATCTTTTAACGATAAAAGATCGGTTTTCGTCTTGGCCTGAAGCCATTCCGTTAAAAAACGTGAACGCTTCCACGGTTGTATCCACTTTTGTACAAAATTGGGTTCCCAGATTTGGAGTTCCTCAAACGATCACAACTGATCAAGGGACCCAGTTCGAGTCCAGTCTTTTCAAAGAAATCGCTAAAACTCTCGGTAAAAAGCGAATCAGAACTATGACGTACCATCCTTAAGCAAACGGGTCGGTAGAAAGATTTCATCGGCAACTGATCTCTTATCTATGAAGATAAGCAAAATTGGTTCTCAACGAACGATTATGAATCGCACGGTGTAGAAGGCGGCTATACAGGGAGCGTTAATTCTTTCGCTGCCATAGCAGAGGACGAGGAAGAAAAAAATGAAAATGAAGATAGAATTAATAAAAAAAAATGAAGATAAGCGACTACAGTCACTTACTTTGATGATGGAGCAGCTTAGTAAGGAGATAAGCGAAATGAAGGTAAGGCAAGAGGTCCGCAGAAAAAATGAAAGCGAGGCAAGACAAAAACAGTCTGTGCCAAAAGAAAATACTCCAAAGCAAAAAAGAGCACTATCTGCAGACAAAACTGCAACTAAACAGCAGTCTACAGCAGCAAAACAATTAAGACTTCTAAAACATAAAATTTTGTCAACACCGAGCAAGCCATTAACGAAAGTTAATAACTTAATTGTAATGCAATTTTGATTAAATTTTCAGCCACTGCCAATTTTGGAGAAAATTGGTCAAGCTTTTCAGGCTGTAAATTAATATACGGACAGACAGACAAACAGACAGAATTGCACCACCTATCAATCCTCCACCAATTAAACGATATAAACAATTAACAAACCTTGATCAATACCCCCGAATGCCGGTACTAACCAACCCTAAAAACCCAAAAATTATTGAAATATCTTCAAGTGATGAAAACAAACCTCTCTCAAGTGTGAGTGTATTCTTCTTGAAAAAATCCATAGACGCAATTAGTAAGGAATATGAAAGTATTACCCACCTCCGCGATGGAAACATACTAATCCTAACGAAAACAAAAAAAAAATTGCAGAAAAATTCATAACGACTTCCACCTTAGCCAAGCAGTGCTCAATATCCGTAAAATACCACGACCACCTCAACTAAAGTAAAGGTATAGTGTTCGCGCCATTCTTGATTAACGTGCCAGAAAATAAAATAATTTCAGAAATGTCCGCCCAAGGTGTTACTGATGTATTCAAGTTCAAAAAACATCGAAGGAAAACATCGCCCCACCGGCCTTATGCTCTTCACATTTGATTTATACCAAGCCCCAACCTCGGTTGAAATAGGATTCTACAAAAAAAGGGTTAAAGAGTATATCCCTAACCCAATGCGGTGTCGGAAATGCCAAATCCTTGGACATACAATTCTAAGAGGAAATGTGTTCTGCCTGTAACCTTAAAAAACATGATACTGCCCCTGAAAGTTGCACACGTGTTTTATGTGCAAACTCCCTACCAAACGCAGAGCCACATCCACCCTCCTCTATCAAATGCAACAAATAAAAAAAAAACAAGGACATTCTGACAATTAAAACTAAAAACAAATGCAGCATGTTTGAAGCGAGACGCCTATATTATCTCAATAATCCAGCTGAAACAAACACAAATGTAACACCTTACAATGACATACCGAAAACCGGTAACAAATCATGAACAGCCATCTCACATGAAAAGTAAAAATAAGAATATAACTTCTCTTTCTAACACACGAACAGCAACTTCTACTTACCACTCCATATCATCTAAGTAAGTAAGTAAAGTAATTAAGTATTCATTTATTTATTGATTCGATGTTTTGACACATTTGTTAACAATTTGAATGAATTTTAAGCTATGGTCTTGCCTTCAGCTCGGTTAGCAATTTTGAATAAATGTATATGCAAGACTCTTTTCATTACAAAATAATAAAAAAGTATAACTATTCAAATTCTGATATTACCAACATCCTTGGATATTTTTTTCAAGAATGATGCGAGAGTTTTCCAGTTCGTTTCGTTCAAAAGTTTTGTTGTTTCTTGCATTGTTAGCGATCTTTTTCCATAATATGATAACCGTTGGGATGCAAAAACCGGACATATACTAATGAAATGAAAGCAGTCTTCTTTGGATTTGAGATTGCATAAAGAGCAGAATTGGTTAAAACCTCCATTGTAAGGTGTTCCGTTGAGTCCTAAGAGTTCACATCTTGCTTTAAATATTACGGAGATCTCGTTGTAGCTCAATGAGTCATTAAAGTAATTTGCTTGATTTAAGCTCAAATTGAGTTGGGAGTACAGGAATCTACTAAAGGACTGGCGAGCGCTAGCTTTAAATCCATCACGCACAGAGTTTTCGTATTTTCTAATAATGCGATAGAGCTGCTCTTTCAAAACAACCAAGTTTCTTCCATCCATCTATATATCTTCATCAAAATTGATTGCCATATCTTTCCATTTCCTCATACACCAATCTTCATTTCTTATTTCGTATCGTAGCATTTTGTTGGACAGCCGTTCGCCTGGTTGATCAAAAACTTTTACGATATAGTCCGCTTGGGTCTTCAATGTACTAATAAAAAGTTTAGGAAGTCCTGTTTCTATGTATAACGCATAGCTCGGGGTTTTAAGAGGCAGGTTAAAAAGCTTTTTTAAGAAGTTTCTGTGGAATTTTTCGATCGCTTCGTACTCATCCATACCCCACACTTGAGCAGCAGAACAAAGTGTAGACTTCACAACAGCGTCGAATATTTCGTATTTTGCAGAGAGTGGAACTCGTTTGTTTGTGAAGACATTTCTCCACGAGAGATTCAACATACTTTGGCATGAGTTGGTTTTCTCAATTAAATGTTAGTTAAAGTCCAGCTTCGTATTAAGTTTTACTCCTAAATACCTATATTCACGAACTATTATTAGAGGGTTACCATTGTAGTACCAATTATGACGGTTCTGGCTCCTAGAAGATCTTGAAAATACCATAATCTTAGACTTGCTGGTATTAATCACAAGATCCCATTTGCAGCAATACTCTGATAGACGGTTTATCATCAGTTGAAGTACATCGGCTGATTGTGACAATAAATCCAAATCATCGGCATATAGCAGTACATTTATTGACATTCCGGAAATCCGAATTCCACCAGGAAGATAATTCACTACATCATTAATAAATAATGTGAACAAAAGAGCACTGAGGAGACATCCTTGCTTGACACCATTATCTGTTGGGAACCATTTTGAATAATCTGACCCATCCCAGACAGCAGGTTGTGAATTGAAATACATTTCCTTTATTACGTGTATAAATTTAGTTGAAATACCTATTTGCGAGAGCTTATAAAACAGAGCATTCCGATTTATCAGGTCAAAAGCTGATTGGAAATTAACAAAGAATGCAAATACTTTTTTGTTCCTAGCTTGAAAAGCTTTGACAATTGAAGTTATTGTAAAAATGTGATCAGTGGTTGAATAGTTTTTCCTAAAACCAGCTTGAAATTCAGTGAGGATATTGTTGGCGTCAACCCACGATTCCAACCTTGCTGCAAGAACTCCGCAAAACAATTTCGCCAGGACATTCATAAATGAGATTCCTCGGTAGTTTTCAACCTCGTCCATATCTCCTTTTTTGTGAATCGGGAAGATCACTGATCTTTTAAATGAGTTAGGGATGTCCTCGTTTTGGAATGCTTTGTTGAATAAGATCTTCAATTGGATGATAAAGCTCGGGGGAGCGTTCTTGAAAAATTCGTATGTGATTCCATCCTCAACCGGGGCTTTTCCATTTTTCGCTCTCTGAAGAACAGCAAGTATTTCAGGTACTGTGATTTCTTTGTCCAAGCTCTCATTGGTTACCAAAGGTTCCGCAAATTGGTAGCTCAGTATCGATTTGCCATAAAAAAGGGTTTTTGAAGTGCACTGATAGGACTTCAGCAGTTAGTCCTATGCCTATCGCGAAATTTGATCCATTTATCTCCCTTGTGATCTTCCAGAATTCCTTAGAACTTTTTGTATGACCAAGTTTGAATGCTTGATTATTTTCATATGCAGTTTTTTTTCCAGGCACATTTGATTGTACCGCAAGTTTGCTTCAACATACAATTCTTTTAAAGCTTGACAGTTGGAATTCCGTATTGCATTAAAAAGAACAAATGATTTTTACGACTTTTCATGCATTCATTGTCAAACCACTTTTGCTTGAACTTTAAGATTCTATTAGGAGCCGTAGATGATGTTGAGTTTCTAATGCAACGCATAAGTTGGTTTGAATGTACTTCAGTTGGGTCATTGCATACATTTAACGTTGATAGATGGTGATCTACATTTTGTTGGAACTTCTCAGCATCCTCCTGCTTCCATTTTAATCTAGGGATAAGTTTCAGATTTTTTTCTTGATTAGAATTTTGACTGGTCCAAACGACAGTAATGGGCATGTGGTCCGAGAAGTTTTGGTGCTGCACCTCGAATTTTGTTATTAAATTAATCCAATTGTTATTTGCCGCGCAATAGTCGATGACAGAGTTGCCTTGTCCACCGTAGAAAGTGAAGTTACCATTGTTATCACCGTTCGTACATCCATTTAGCACTATGCAATCATACAACTGTAGCATTTCCAGGAGATGTGTGCCGTTTTGGTTGCGTACAGCGTCTTTTGATGATCTGTTATCAAGATTTAATGTTGTGTTGTTAATACTTATGGATGTGGTGATTTGAAGATTGCTGGTTCTCGCATTAAAATCTCCTATTAATAGAACGCTTTTCCCTACCAGGTGATGCATGATGTTGTTCAAACGTTCGTAATCGTCATTCCATTTGTTGCAGTTTATCTAGAACGGAATAATGTACATATTATTTTCTCGTAACAGTTTAACAATCGTGACTCCTTCATGTTCTTCAAAGTTGTAGTTTTTTAATAGTGCTGTTTTAATCCCGACGACACTACCACCACTTGCTCTGCCTTTAACATTAACTTTTATTGCTGCTTCCCAAACTAATTTAAATCCACTAAAATATTTTGTAAATTTACTAAGGTTTTCTTTAGTTACATAAGTTTCGAACAAAAAGAATAAATCATAATTTTTAATATAATTGAAAAAATCTACAAACAAGAGTTTATTATTTAAACCTGACACATTATAAGACGAGATACTACAATTATTAATAGTTAGTGAACTGACGGCATCACAGTTTCAATTTCGTATCATAGTACTAGAACTGTCAGAATTTCTTAAAAGTGGCATCCCTGGTCTTGTACCAATTGGTCTCGACCATTTGCTATGACGTCCGCTTGATGTATGTATGTATGTTATTTTGAGATTTTTTCTTTCGTTCTTTTACATTTGTTCTTATTCACTACTTAAAGTATTACACTTTGTGTCATAATTTAGTTGCCGACTTAGAAGTGGTCTGGCTACACACTTAAATTATTGTTATTAATTTTATTATTTGTACTTCAATTGCAAAATTTATTATTTTTATTGTTACACTTGGTGATTTCTTAGATGAGTCCATTCAACAAGACCATCGTTCATACAAAACTTAATATAAAAATGGTGGATAGAAAGAGAGAAAAATAACAAGATTGGTATAAATTCAAAAAACAAAAAGAGACGGACACGCTTAAGGCGAAATCCATCCAGAACATTACCAAATTAACAAGCAATGTGTCAAATTGTGAGGGAGACAGCCCTAGTTTTAATTGTTGATCTGGGGAAATTAAATTGAATTCGATTTCCGAATGCAAGAAAGTTAAGTTGTATGTACATGTTCACATGAAAGTGTGTACATTAGATATTGTGTTTGTTTTTATTCGTTTTCATTTTTCCTCAGGTTGAGATGCAATATACCTACAACTTAAAGCAGTGGATTACATTTTATTTATTTAGTTCTTAATGTTACTTAGTTTAACTACATATTTCTATTAAAATAGTGTTCACAGCCCATTTAAGTCACACTAGTTAATTATATGAATAGGATAATATAAAGTCATTAAATACTTAAAATTTAATATTTACATTGTCAGACTTTTGATTTGTGTTTTCAAACAATCCAAAGACATGTCAGGTAGATTTGTTTATTTTAATAACGTAAAAGTAATTGCAAAAGATTCACAGCCTGTGTAAATTCATGGTGAGGGAAGGGTGAGGGATGCAATGAAACCCAGGAAAGCGCTAGGTTTTTCAATTTCGCTTAATTTGACATATTTCGGCCAAAATTCTCTAATTCTAGTTATCAAGATTGAAGAAGGGGGGGGGGGGGGGGGGATAGTTGGATAGGTGGAATATCCTGAATAGTCTTTTTCCCTTTTACTGCCTCAGCATACGAAAAAGCGTTTGCCGGGGAATTATTTGTTGTATTTATAACAGGATTATAAAGTAAATGCTTGTTATTGCCTCTGGCAGCCTGAGCAACTTCTTTCTTTTTCATTAATTCCTTTCTTTTGGGACAGCCCCTGTAACTTGCTGGGTGTCCAGATAAACCGCAATTCACACAAGAGACCACCGAGTCCTCCGTCCTTGGGCCAGTTTCACATTTCCCTACTTCGTGGGTATTGAGACACTTTACGCACCTAATAGGGTAAGTGCAGTATTTGGCCATATGGCCATAGCGTTGGCAACTGAAACATTGCTTATCACCGGAGCTTCGGACCGATTCCCATTTAATTTTGTGCCTCAATAAGAACCTTATTTGCTTCAGTTTCAGGAGGCTGTCCCTGTTGTCTACTACACACAAAAAAAGATCAAGCGGTATTTCATTTTGTTTTGACCACTTGGTCTCAAATTTTTTAACCTCTACTGACAAAGAGGGATCCAATCTCATTATCTCCTTCTTTATTTCTACCGCCGAGAAATCATTTGGTATGCTTTTAAGCACCGTGTTAAATTTCTTAAGTTGTCTCGGTGTAAACGAGAAGGACTCAATTTTGGACTCCCTAAATTGCTCTATCAAGAGGCTATGTAGTTTTATGTCCCTAACGAAAATTTTTAATTTCCCGAACCCGTTTGCTGAGAATCTAATGTCATCCACTTTAAAGTTATTGTTCTTACCTACAAAATCTAATAATGTCTTGGACGACACTCCTCTTGTAAATATGAGTGAACACCAAACATCCGGTCCTGAACTTGTTCCAGCTGTGGGTTTGCTACTGCTGTTGTTGCTGCTACTGGCATTGTTGTTGTTGACGCTGTTGTTGTCGCCGCTGCTGCTGCTGTTGTTGATAGTCTGACTGGTGGTGGGATCCACAAGGTGGATGATATTTCTGCGTTTCACGTTGTTCCCCGTAAGTATAACGGCTTCATCATCTTTCTCTTCCAAAATGGCGAAACGATTGCTGCTTGTCGTTGGATCTGCAGCAAGCTTTTTTGCTACTGGCAAGGGTGTAAATTGTCGACGTTTTCGGGCAATGAAGTTAGTAAACTTTGCGATATCTTCCTTGAGTAATTCTTTTAGAGCATTTTCCGATGCTGTTTGTCCGGCTGCAGATTGGTTTCTATTCAGAGAGTAACCGAGATGGACACAGTTCTCCAATGTTAGGCTTTGTTCGTTTGGAGATATGTTGTTCTCCTTTCCACTGTTGTCAGGAAGAGTAGCGTCAATCTCCATCTTATCTGAGTTTTATTCTTTTTCGATGTGTGGGGTATGTCGTCGCATTCATACCAATCAAACTGAACGGCACTCTCAATATTTTTTTTTATCCTCATATCGTTTAATAGTTGGGACGGTTTAATATATGGAATACCAATTAAATTTTTATCAGGAGGCACCTTTGGCACTCCAGGACGTGATTCCAAATCACTGTCCATCCTCAATATCTTTTTTAGTTAAAACTTTACACTATTAATCCACTTTCTATGAAAAAACACTGAGCACAAGAAAAGGCGACTGCTTCGCTTTAGTTTAGTTTAGTTTTTATTGAGTCTTTTTCTGGTGTACAATTACAATTACGTATTTTTATAAACCATGTTTTTGTTGAAAATCGCGGCTATAATGTATTGCCTGCTCACTACTTTTGCTTTAATATTTTCGCCACTTGGCTGACAGTTGCTTTTAATGTTTGTTCTGCTCTTGCTCAGGAGCTATGTTTGGTTTTCGTTTGTCTTTTTCTTTTGACACATGTGTGTATTTACAATTATGTCTTAGCCTAACTTAATTCTATCTAGATGCGCTATTGCGCATGAGTCGTTTTATTTCGTGTTCTTTCTTTCTTTTGATCATTTATTTGATATTAGAGCGAGAGTGCCCTAGTGCTGAAGGCATTTGGGTTTGTATTTAGATTTTAGATACAGTGTTGTGTCCAGAGCATACGAATATGTCTGATGGTTGTTTTTCTTTTCTTTTATTTTAATTTAATTTGATATTTCTGTATTTACATTTAAATCGAAAAGGGTTTCTTGAGTTTATATTAGATTAGAGCGAAAGAGAGCTTTCGTGTAAATGTTCCAGCGGATGAATTCGAAGGACAGAATCAACGGTGGACTTCAGCAGCCATAAAAGCAGAAACCCCTGAAGCAGCTACTCCAACATATTTGGTTTAAAGGTCTTTCGGGGTCTTTCAATACCAGGACAGGGTATTGAAGTAGAGATGGTGGCGGATGAGCTCCTGGTGAGCCAACGGCAGCACTCACACCCCTGCAGCAGGGTACTGACTCTGGATATTCCAGCCCTTTGTGTCCGAAGGGATCCAAAAGGACCTGGCCCTCCAGGTTGGGGGTTGTGCGTAGGGTTAACTACCCAACCACGGAAAAAAAATATGGTTCCGAAACAACCAAAAGCCTCGGATAACGATAATGATTTCAAAGTTGACGACCCAAGCAAACGAAAAAAGGACAATGACCTCCGGATCTGCACGTGGAACGTAAGATCTCTTAACGGACTAGGTGCAGCTGGAGAATAAGCGGACGCCCTGGACTGCTGCAAAGCAGACATAACCGCCATCCAAGAAGTGCAATGGAGTGGACCGGGCATAAAGAAGATGAAAAACTGTGACATCTACTATGGCGACTGCTACAGACAAAAGAAACAACGCTTATTTGGGTGCGGATTTGTCGTTAGAGGAAGACTCAGGGATAAGGTGATTAGCCAAAATCCAGTCAATGAGCGTATAATGACCATCCGCATCAGGGCTAAATTCGCCAACATTAGCCTTATATGCGCCCACGCCCCCCCGAGAAGAGAAAGACGACGATTCCAAAGACTGTTTCTACGAGCTCCTCGAAGAAACGTATGAGCAGTGCCCTAGACACGACGTGAAAATCGTTCTTGGCGATTTTAACGCAAAGCTAGGGAAAGAGGACATCTTTGGAAACACAATCGGTAAGCATAGCCTCCATGACAAAACCTCCGAAAACGGAGTGAGGCTAATCGATTTTGCTGCGGTACACGCTTCCCGCATCCCAAAATTCATAAAGGTACATGGCGATCCCCAGATCAATTAACCGTCAACCAAATTGACCATGTTGCGATCGACGCAAGGCACTCTTCCAGCGTGCTAGATGTCCGAACTTTCCGAGGGGCCAACTTTGACTCGGACCACTACCTTGTTGTAGCCAAGGTACGAATGAGGATATCTTGTTCACGACCAGTGCGAACTAACGCTGTGAAGAGATATGACGTCGGAAAGCTACAATCGCAAGAGATTGCCAATGCCTTTTCCAATCGAGTGTCCCTTCAATTATCCTTGAATCCCATGCCGCCAGCATTAAACATTGAAGACCAGTGGCAGCAATGCCAAGAAGAAATCAGAACCGCTGCCTCTGAGGTTCTGGGTTTCACTGGGCCACCAAAACGAAACCCATGGTTCGATGAAGAATGCAGGCAGGCAAATGCAGCCAAACAAAGAGCACTACAAATGCTTATGCAAACACGAACGAGGGCTGCTTACGATTAGTATAACGAGATCTACAAGGAGAAAAGAAGGGAAGAACACCGACTTCTCAAAAAGAAAAAGAAGCAGCATGAGAAGCGCTCGTTTGAGGAAATAAAGAGGTGCCATGACAGGAACGAGATTCGGAAGTTTTACCAAAAGGTAAAAAGATCCTGCCAGGGTGGCAAACCCCGAACTCAAGCCTGTAAAGACTAGCAGGGAAACAAAGTTATAGAGTCACAGTCGCTACTGAGGATCTGGAAAGATCATTTCTGCAGACTGCTTAACGGCGATGAAGACACAAATTCCGCTGTCAGGCAGATTGCCCCATTCAGCTTGGACGATGATCAAGAATGCCGTCCTCCCGACCTAGAAGAGGTTAAGCTTGCCATATGCAAACTTAAATCAAATAAGACTGCAGGTGCAGATGGCCTTGATGCCGAACTTTTCAAAGCAGCTGGAGATCAGTTGGAAAGGAGCATGCACCAGCTGATCTGCATGATATGGTCGGAAGAAAGCATGCCCGATGAATGGAACCTCAGTATCGTATGCCCGATCCTAAAGAAGGGGGACCCTCACAATTGCGCCAATTACAGAGGGATAAGCCTCCTTAACGTCGCTTATAAGATCTTGTCTGCTGTAATATGTGAACGTCTGAAACCCCACGTCAACAACTTGATAGGTCCTTATCAATGTGGTTTTAGACCAGAGAAGTCCACAATAGACCAAATTTTCACATTACGACAGATCTTGGAAAAAACCCGAGAACATAATATCGATATTCACCACCTCTTTATCGATTTCAATGCCGCGTATGACAGTATTTACAGAGACGAGCTGTACAGAGCCATGTCTAGTTTCGGCATCCCTGCAAAGCTCGTACGACTATGCAGGCTGCTCCGTCAAGGTCGGAAAAGAACTCACCGAGACCCTTGATGTCGAAAAAGGCTTTAGGCAAGGCGACAAACTGTCATGCGATTTCTTCAACATCATACTTGAACAGATTGTAAGAAACTCAAACGTCAACACCAGAGGAACAATCTTTCAAAAGTCTGTACAATTACTCGCCTATGCAGATGATATTGACGTAATGGGAAGAAAAAGGCGTGATGTCATAGGTGCTTTTGCGAGTATTGAAACAGAAGCGGCAAAAATGGGTTTTGATGGTTAATGAGGGCAAAACGAAGTATATGCTGTCATCAAACAAGGACACAGAACATCGACGAATTGGACAAAACGTCACAATAGACAGACATAACTTCGAGGTAGTACAGGACTTCGTCTACCTAGGATCCGCTGTAGACACGGACAACAACATCAGTGCGGAGATCAAACGAAGAATAACTCTTGCCAACCGTTGCTTCTTTGGGTTAAGAAGGCAATTGAGAAACAAAACCCTCTCTAGAAAAACCAAGGTGACCTTGTATAAGACCTTGATCATCCCAGTCCTGCTGTACGGCGCGGAAGCATGGACCTTATCGAAAGCGGATGAGGAAACTCTTGGTCGTTTCGAAAGAAAAATTCTCCGAATGATCTTTGGTACCGTATGCGAAGGCAATGTGTGGAGAAGAAGATACAACAACGAGCTGTATAAGCTGTGCCGCGACATGGGCATAGCCAGAAGAGTACGCATCGCGAGGCTACGATGGTTGGGCCATGTAGAGCGGATGGACCCAAACGCTCCGGCTCGTCGGGTGTTCGAAAGCACATTGCAGGGAAATCGCGGAAGGGGAAGACCTCGTCTTAGGTGGCTCAATCAAGTGGATGAAGACCTCAACCGACTTGGAGTACCCAGGTTCACCCCGAACTGTAATTCCCACCTAAGTAAGTAAGTAAGAGCGAAATTGCCCTATTATATTATATTGTATTTCAGATATTTTAATTCTTAAGTGTTGGTATTTTCAGTTTAGTATTCTATTTATACATTTGTACATTTGATAGGTGAACAATTAGTTTTGTTGAATTTAAGAAAAGTTCATTTAATTTTGAAGTTTGAGATTTGAAATTAGCAATTATAATCAGCTTATTGTCTTTACCTTTAGGTAAGAGTCCTTTCTTTATACAGAGAGCAGTTTATTATAATTGGGTTTCTTGTAGAAACCCATTCTCACCCCTCCCATTATTATGCATTATGGATTATGATAGAGTGATTGTTTTATTTAAAAGGTTTTTCTTTCGTACAATATCGGTGAATCGTGTAGTCCAGCCACATATATATGCATCATTGTTGGCATTATTTTTTGCATTATTTTTAACATTTATCATTTAGCCCCGATTGTGACCAGTTTGGGTCACTTGGTAAAAAGGTTGGGGTATGTTAGTAGGTATACTTTCAAGATCTATTGAGAGGACACTGATAGGTTAGGGATATGGTTCATCATCCCAGGAGGAGCCCGCCTGTGAAAGAGGAATTTCTTTCATTAGTTCGTTCTGTGAGAGCTCAAGTTTTGAGGAGGTTTTCTGCATATGCATTAGAACATAGTGCAGGAACGGAATGGTGTGCGACTGCTTCGCTTGAGTATCTCGTCTGACGTCCGCTTGACATAACTACTTGTTTGACAGCTTCAAAATCTATCTCGCCAAACATCTCTCGAAGTTTATTTTCTCCGTCATCATTTTCGTATTTTAAAGTGTTATTATTATTTAAATAAAATGATTTATTAGAAATTATAAGAGAATTGTTTTTTATTTGAATCGCTTCAGTGGGTTGTTTTGTTTTTATGACCTTCCTGTAGCCAAGTAGAATTCTGCGTTTGTGTTGTGACTGTTTTGAAAGCTCGCGTTGGACGAAGGCACCTGTGCCCTTGAGCTTAGCGGAGTTCCGCAGCATATTCAACGCATTCATGTTAGAGCCAGTGTCAATTTTAAGTTTTATAACTGAATTGTTTTCACTTAATTCAACGACATCCGAAATTTGATGAGTTTCTCCTAGTAGAAGACGTGTGATGCCTTGAATCTTTTCTTGTGGATTAACATTTTCGTTCGGAATTGTAAGGATGATGTTTTTTCCTTTAATTTCGCGACTTTGTATTTCTAACTCCTCCTCCAAAATATTGCATCTGCTCTCGAAACGTTGAACTTTTAGGCATAGTTCTTCATTTTGTTTTTTTTTTAAGCAGTCGATATCTGCATTTAATGTGTGTACATCGTCTTTTGTGGCCAAGTTGGCGATTGCTTTTGGAAATTCAGTGTTCAGTGAAAGACTGATTATGTATTATCATTTTAATCTTTTGAAGATCAGATTCGGAAATCGACATTATTCGGTGTTGCTGGTTATGTTGATTGTATGCAAGCGATAAAGATTTTTACAGGTGTAGTTTTCTTCTGGCGAAGTTTGATTTAATTTTCTTTTTTGTTCTGTCATGTGACACAGCTAACAGCTTTAAGGTTTTTTTTTCAAAGCTTAAACTACTTATTTTTCCTGTTTATTTGACACTTTTCTTAAATAAACTAATAAAAGAACTTGAACAAATAAAATTAATCAAATTTTGTGAATTAAATATTATTTTAATTTAAAAATTCGCAGGAGCGATATGAAAATTGAACCAATCACTTTCACAACAGTGTTGTTATATTATTCTATTATCATCTATTCCCTCTAACTTACTCAATCTTCAAACAAAATCGATTTCAACAAACATACAACCTAATAAACAAATTTCCAATAACCGAAAACAGTTAATCACAGAACCAAATACAAAAGAAAATCAAAACAAATCAACGATAACTTTAATTCCAACTAATAACACAATGAAATGAAAACCACAAAAGAAAATGAAAGAATGAACGTCTTTGACTCCGATTCAGAAGACCTATCTATTCGCTCAACAATATCAAATATAACTCAAAGCCTTCTATAGCAAAACATCAATCATGAACACATCTACAAGTAATAAACAATCACCCGCAATCACAACAACACCACTGAAAAACATCCTCGCAGAAGCAGGCCTCCCCTCGAATGAGCAACGTTTCCAACAAATCATTACAAATCTGATTGCGAAAATAGTATTCTCAACAAACTTAATTATCGACAAAGACATCCAACGAACCAAAAGCCGCAAAGGAAAAAAACGAATGCCATATCTGTTATAAGCAAAATCTCTCTCGACGATCGTTCACCTTGCCGTGGTGGGAGGGCTTAAGTAGTTGAATCTGAGAACTAACGAGCTATACCGGCGGTCTCAACTTGGGCTTACGACTAGAGTTGATTCCAGCAGGGTCACCCATGCCGGAAAGGTCGAAGGGGAGAAACAGCGAAAACTAAGAGACGATCCAACCCCCTCTACCCTCTACCCTTTACCCCCTACCCCTCCACTCACCCTCTCCTCTATCCCCTTCTATCCAACCCCAATCCTTTCCTTTCCCATGGGCCGGCATCAAGGTGTCAACCGTACCGTGCCGATGATCTACTAGGCTGAGGGAACATCTTAAATAGCTCAGTCACTAACGGTGTACTCTGGTTTTGCGGCGAATTCCAGTTTCATTTCAGTCATATCCATGCATGCGGGGCTCTGTGTGGACGTACCCCATTATTTCCCTAGCTACTCGTGGGATCCAAAATAGATAATTTGAAGACCAAACCCTGTGATGGAGAAGCAAGCAACTGCCTCTTTGTCTCTCAGCCATTGGCTGAACTACCAAGCCTTGTGGGACGGATAGACCGACCTGCGATGGTGATATCCGACAGCGACATAGAATCCATCGGATATCAAAGCTCTGTCCTGACAGTGGAATCGTACGGGAGTTGTGAAGCTCTCGGAGATGACACAGAAAAGACCCTAGAGCTCGACAAGCTTAACATCAAGCGGAAACGCCTAACCACGTCTCAAAAAAAGCACTTGAGAAGACTACTAGCGGAAAAACTGCCATACGACGCAGCGTTAGAGAAAGTACTCTCAAGTCCGTCGAAAGACACCACAGACCCTTCCAACAAAAGAAGAAGGTCCGGACAAGAAGTTCCTGAACCGAGCAAAAAAGCGAAAACCAACGCTCCCTTGTTCAATGAGGTTGCAGGTACGATCGTAGTTGGGATAATCGCCGAAGATTATCCAAATAGCTATCTTGAAAATGTGCAAATCACAGCAGTGGAAAATGCCATCCTTACTGAGCTGCATAAGATCACTGAGGAAGGTCCACAGATAAGATTTCTGGGCTGCTCGCACAAACCAGGATGGCTTACAATGAAGTGCGCTGATGCGATTAGTAGAGACTGGTTGGCAAAAACAGTCAAACTAATTTCGCCATATGAAAATGCCAAGCTGCGAATGGTGGAGGGTGAAGACCTTCCGAAACCATGTGTGGCAACCGCATACTTCCCTGGCCCGAACAACACAGCAGAAGATGCTCTGAAACGGCTACGAATCCAAAATCAAGCCTTACCAACCAAAGAATGGAAAGTCCTTAGGAAGGTGGCTAACTCTCAGGGTCTTGCCCTGACAATTTCAATGGACGAAAGATCGGTATCCCTACTTGAAGATCTGAACTGCCAACCGTTCTTCAACTTCAATAGGGTCCAATTCCGGGTTAAAAAGAATCCCAGTCTGAGGCCGGAATCCGCCTCCGAGACTAAAAAAGATGAAAAGCCGGAAAGACCACCTCCCTCCCACACTCAACCCTCTGCTTCTAACCCTTCCCTCACTCCCAATCCTGTAAAACCTGTTCAGGAGACTGATAGACCATCTTCTGATCAGGTAAAACCATTCATTCATCACAGTAAACTTTCCAAACCCGGCACTTCAAGACCCACCCACCACCAAGACACGTCGCAACTCCGTAGAGCCCCAAGACCGGCATCTACGAGCGCGAGGAGTTTCCGGAAGTCTCCCCAAGCCGGGAAACGGGGTGACAACAAAGGGAGCTCTTTTCCGGAAGAACTAATATGGAGGTTGTCCAAATCCACCTCCAACACGCCAAGGCTGCCTCGGCGGTCTTAAATCACTCGCTGAGTAAAACGAAGCTTGACATTGCCCTCGTGCAGGAACCATGGATCAGCACGAGTGGTAAAATCCTCGGTCTAACTACACCTACAGGTAAAATATTATATTCAACCTCAGCCAGTAGACCTAGAACTTGTATTATTTTTAATAATAACCTGCCCTTCTTCCCACTGACAGCATTTGTATCCGCTGATCTGACGGCAGCAATAGTGAGGATCGGTCACTCCAAGGAGATCATTGTTGCCTCAGCATATTTCCCTGGAGACATTACACCTTGCCCACCTCCACAGGCAATAAAACTTTATGAGCACGCACAGAAAAACAAATTGGAAATTATTCGGTGATGCGACGCAAATGCTCATCACACCCTGTGGGGAAGTAAGGATATAAACAAAAGAGGTGAGTCCCTTATTGATTATATTATTAAAGAAAATTTAAATATATGTAATATTGGCAATGAACCCACCTTTGTCACCAAAACTAGAAGAGAGGTCCTAGACATTACATTGTCTTCATCTCTCTCTAAAAACCTTGTCTTTGACTGGAGGGTGTCCTCCGAACCATCCTGCTCAGATCATAGACACATACGCTTTAAACTAGACACAAACATAATATCTTGTTTAACATATCGTCAAAAGAGAAAAACAGACTGGGTCTCGTAAAAAACAGATCTGGAAAACTCTCTTAAAGACAAAATCCCAAACATTAATAGCAAAGCTAAATTAGATTTTTTTGCGGACTACGCGAAAAACTCTATTATAACTACCTTTGAGGACAACTGCCCTCTGAAAACAAGATCAACTAAAAGGCAAACCCCTTGGTGGAACAACAACCTTAAGAAATTGAGATCGAAAGTAAGGAAACTTTTCAACAAAGCAAAACGCAATGATGACTTGCAAACTTACTCTACTGCTCTCACCAAATACAATAATGAAATTAAAAAAGCCAAAAAGGCCTCTTTTAAACAATTTGTAGAAAGTATCTCTGATGTCTCCTCTAGTTGCAGACTCCACAAAGTTCTCGCGTCCGACAAGCCGGCAAACCTAGGTACCCTTACCAAGGAAAACGGCTCTCAGACTAAGAACAAAATTGAAACTCTGCAACTTCTAATAGACACCCACTTTCCACAATCTATCATTATAGACCCAACAATAAACCTATCATCCCAAAGGGAACAGCATATGTTTCCATCTAGTGAAGACTGGACAACGGCCAGACAAATCTGCAACACCAATATCATCAAATGGGCAATCTCCTCATTGAAACCATTCAAGGCTCCTGGGGAAGACGGCATATTCCCTGCCCTACTGCAGAAAGGGGCTGCCATAATTGCTCCCATTTTATCAAAACTGTTCACTTGCAGCCTAGCTTTTGGTCACATACCAGAAAGCTGGAGAAGAGTAACAGTTATGTACTTGCCAAAAGCAGGAAGGAATCTGGATCCAAGCCCTAAATCCTTTCGGCCAATCAGTTTAATGTCATTCATCCTTAAATGTATGGAGAAGGTAATTGATAGACACATCCGGGATAAGCAATTAGCTACCCACCCACTATCCACATCACAATACGCATATCAACCAGGGAAATCAACGGAAACCGCGTTGAATGACCTAGTTACTAGGATCGAACTTTCTATCGATAAAAAGGAAATTTGCGTAGTGGCATTTCTCGACATAGAAGGAGCCTTCAATAACATTTCCTTTGTGTCTACAGACCGTGCTCTAAGGCACCACAACGTTCCACAAGTTATTCGCAAATGGATAATGTCCACAGCAATATCGAAGAAGTGGAAATCTCAGCACTAACAACAAGAGGCTGCCCACAAGGTGGAGTTCTCTCACCACTCATCTGGGCAATAGTTGTAGACAGCCTACTAAGATTACTTGCAACCCAAGGCATCTATGCAGTGGGCTTTGCAGATGATCTAGCAATTGTCATACAAGGCTCATCAGAAACACTAATATCAAAAAGACTTCAGACAGCTCTGAACACTGTACAAAGCTGGTGCTCAGATGAAGGTCTCTCTGTGAATCCCCGTAAGACAGTTATTGTCCCATTCACAAAAAGAAGAAAACTAAATCTTCTAATACCCCCCAATCTCTATGGGGAAACAATACCATTTTCCAAGGAATCTAAATACCTGGGGATCATCCTAGACAGCAAAATGTCATGGAACCCTCAACTAGAACGCATTTCCAGCAGAGCAACCAAGTCCCTATGGACTTGTCGAAGCGTATGCGGGAAAAACTGGGGTCTAAAACCTAAAATGATGTACGATCTATATACGCTGGTAGTCAGACCAACAATAACGTACGCAGCTGTTGTATGGTGGACAAAAATAAAAGAAATAACGGCAGTCCAAAAACTTGAAAAGATTCAAAGATTGGCAACAACATGCATTACTGGATGCATGCGTACAACACCAACATACGCTCTAAACGTCATTGTAGGACTACCTCCAATCCACCTTTTCATAAAAATGGAAGCAAGACTGGCGACACACCGTCTTTTCCATCAAGGACACATAAAATCACATCCATACCCGAAAGGACATCTGTCGATAATGGAAAGTCTAGAAAAACTTAATACCTTAAGTATGTGCTTGGATGCTATTATTCCGATGTACAACTTTAAACTCAACTTCTCCATTGTCATCCCCCTTAGGGAAGACTGGGAGAACACAAAACCTCATCCTTCAAGGCAAGATATGGTCTGGTATACGGACGCGACGGCTCAAAAATGGAAACTGGTACAGGTTCCGGCATTTTCAGCGACTGTCCCAGAACGAATTTCTCAGTAAGTCTGGGCAGTCACTCGTCCATTTTCCAAGCTGAAGTCTTTGCCATTAACGAATGTTCGAGAATAATATGTTCATCGAACACGAAAAACAAAACAATATTTATTTTTTCAGACAGCCAAGCTGCACTAAAGGCGTTAAGCTCACCTGTCATAAGATCCAAACTAGTCCAAGAGACAGTCATGTCGCTCTCTGAACTAGCAAGGAAAAACACTGTAATCCTTCATTGGATCCCAGCACACAAAGGCTATGATGGTAACGAGAAGGCAGACATCTTAGCTAAAGACGGCGCATCTAAACCATTCGTCAGTCCTGAAACCTTCTGCGGTGTAAATAAAAGCACCTTCAAACATACTGCCAAGAACATCCTACTGGAGGAATCTAATAAAACTTGGAGTAACTCATCTGGTCAAATATGTTCAAAACTCTTTTTGCCAGAATATACTGAAAAAACATCAAAATTCCTACTGAACCTCAATAGGAAAACCCTAAAAATTTGCACAGGACTACTAACCGGTCACTGTTCTTTAAAGAAACATCTTAACCAAATGAGGCTGGTAGCGGACCCGATCTGTAGACTATGCCTCGAAAATGAAGAAACATCTCTGCACATCATTACAGAATGTCCAGCACTTTTCCGCCTTAGAAAGCAAATACTTGATTATGAGATTATCCCCCTAGATAAACTCAAACTCATTCACCCACAGAAGATTGCTAACTTCTGGTTCAATTCAGGAGCAGAGGAACTGTCCTGAAACCTCACACGGGTTGGCACAATAGGTTTCACTCAGACACCGCAGTGCCCGGAGCTGAGCAAGCTCTACCCGTCAATCTAAATCTATAAGCAAAATCCTCGACAGTGCTCTAGAAATGGAAATACCAACAAAAGTACCGAAAAAAATGGCTTCAACACAACCACCTTGGAAAATAAAGCCAAACTCGTTGATACTGAACTTAGCCCAATACAACAAAATACAACAAAATAAACATGAGCAATACAATATACCAAACTTTATTCCTGAGTATCTCGTCAGAGCTCAAAAATAGAGGCTGGAAGTTTATGTTTACAGACGGATCCAAATCAAAATATAACACATCGTTTGCCATCACATCGGAAGACGGCCATCTCCTGAAAAGGGACATACTGCCTTATTTCCCATCGATCTTCACGGCTGAGGCTTTTGCTATCCTACAAGCAACAAGACTGACAATGAACTCCAACGACAAGTATATCATATGTTCAGATAGCATAAAAATTATCAACGCAATCAAAATCCCGAACAATAATTCTGATATCGTTTCCGCTATAAGAAACAAAATAACAATAAAACCAACAAAATTAAAATTAATATGGATCCCTGGCCATACCAATATACGAGAAAACGAGGAAGCTGATAAAGCCGCAACCTCTGCCAATAAAGCTCCAGTCTATAAATTCAATATCTTCACAAAAAAAGACATCAAAAAGAAAATAAAGAATTTATGGAGAAGTAAGCAACTAAATGAATGGGAACTTTACCACCACCATTACAATAAAGTAAACGCAGACAAAATTCAACCCCAATACCCCACAAGCATCTCGAAACACAAAATAACTAACTTCATCCGCCGACAACTCGGTCACACGCTAACAACCCATGAACAACTTCTAGCTAAAACAAATCCACCGATCTGCAACACCTGTAATACAACGCTGAATATCATCCATATACTCGAAAATTGTCAAATATCCAAACAACTCTTTTCATCAATTTTAAAAGATACGTCAATTTATGATACACTAAAAGTTCCAAACACTACAAATATGGAAAATGTTAATAAAATAATAACAGCCCTGAACTTAAAAATATAAACACTTATCATAAGCAGAGCCTCGTAGCTAATCCTCGTAGCTAGGCTCCCTATTTTTATTTATATTACCCTGTAATTTCAATTAGTTGATAATAAAATATAATAATAATAATAATAATTGTAATCTCAAAAAAAATTTTCTGCATTCACAAGTAAAAATGATCTAGAAAACTAAGTTTTTTTTTTTGTAAGTTTTTAATTATAGTTCTAGTTGTTCATAAGTTATGTTTAGGCCGAAAGGCATTAGAATTGTTATTGAATAATTTAGAGTACCCTCTTAGGGTCCGTAAGTTAGTTAAGTTATTATATAAGCTAGTTGTATTGTAACTTATCTCCTCTTTTTTTTCTCTTTTCTTTTCATCCAACAATCCAATGTATACTCCCAAACGTTATCCACATAGGTAACGCAAGAAACATACATAGATATGTTCCTCCCTCCACCATACGACCACAGAAACATGAGCTGATATTGGATCCGACCTATTCCACCTTCCAAACACCCGAAACCCCGGAATCGTCCAGACCAAAACCCTTATCCCACTCACGTCTATCCTTCGGATATGCCCAGATGTTCGTCATACCCTTAACATTTGTTGTGTAGCGGTTGTTTGTTGTGTTTAGAGCTAAATTCTTAGTAAAAATGGACAAAAAATCGTACGTAAGTGATTAGAATGAATGTATATACAATTAAATGTGTTTTTTTAGAATAAACATCACCCGGCCAGCACAATTTGAAAAATTAATAATAATAATGAAAGAAAATCCAGATCTTGCTCGGGGCAAAGGACAATTCGGGTCTTCCAAAAAACAACAGGATGAGGAGTGGGAGCAGATTTCGAAAGAACTGAATAGCATTGGGCCACCAATAAGAACAACCAAAGAATGGCAAAGGGTTGGTTGGCTTTTTTGAAGAATTTTCTTCTTCATCCTTCAACTGAGCCACTATCCACTTTGAACAAATGCGTTGCTCTATAGTATCCACCACTTCTTTTAACACAACTGAAACGGTTGGTTGAGCCAGTCCTAAATTGAAGTCGTTGCAACTACATTTTTGATAGCTACCTTCTGCCATGAAACGGAGAGCAGTGGCAAGTTTGAGGATTGGTGGAATCGACGAGGACCGCTGTGGTTGTTTAAGAAAATCCTTTATTTCATTCAGAACATACGTGAATTCTTGTTTAGCCTAAAGTAACTCAAAAACCTGAAATCAAAATAATATTGAAGACAAACAGTTCCACCATTTTATTTATTTATTTATTTTTTTTTTTTTTTTTTTTTCATGTTTCAATACATAATTTCTGTTTGGAAGTTCCAGTGGATTCGAATGGTCTCGGATACTTTTCCTTATTTTGGCTACATTTGAGGAAGTTTCGGGCTCCATATCATCAAAATACAAATCATATGAACTCTCCATTGCTTGAATGCCTCTTTTATTTTTCACAACACTTGAACATAAACGAAACTTGACAGCTGATTTGACATAAAATACTCTTTAAAGAAAGCAATATATTTTTTTTAACTCAACTGAAAATAGTGTCCTTATGTAATACGGAAAATTAGTTCGGTTGTCTCAAAGTTCGGTTTCCTTATATACAACTCAACTGAGTTTGGTTGTTATCCATAATAGGGGTGTTAAACACTCGTTTCATTCCCGAGGTGTCAAAAGATTGATTCGCGAACCCTGGAGTGAAAAGCTAGAAATCCCAGAATTATACACAGGGTAGGTGGCAACCACCCCAACGTCTAGGGAATAGACTTTGATACAGCCCTACCACTCACCATGTCGCGAACCCCTGTAATGGAAGGAAGCATCCGCTCTTCGAATCTCATCGACCGCCCCACCACAACAATCACTCTCGTAGTGCCAGGCTGCTGATACGAAACAGAAGAGCCGGCTGCCTACGATCGACCATCGCTTTAATGATCTGCAGCCACCCTGCTCTATAGTAGCTCAGTAAAAGTGGGCGGGTTCTTGCTCTGGGATCATAGACTGGCGTTACATATTTCTATCCTGCAGATCTGGGTTCGGGTGTTCCGAACCCTAATAGAATTTAATTCGCTGGTGCCCGTTCAACAATAATCGTCCTACAACGCAAAAAGAAAATCTCGACCTACTGAGATTGATTGATATCACGCACCTCCATACAACCTTGAGTTAGTTTTACAACGAAAAAGAAGGGACTTTCATTCACTCCCACAAACTGAACACGAAAGCATAAATAGTGTGTATATAGCTGGTAGTATACACCTTGAACAAGAACGATTTCTCCTACATCCAAATGTTCAGCTATATTAAGAAGATGAAGGAGGAAGGTGTCTCACTTGAAAGGAGGGGGATCATAGATGTTGTGAAGAACCCCCATGGCCTCTTAACCCACCCAAAATTAACAAGAATCAACTCTCTCGCTCCAAACCATGGTCCTTTATAGACCAAGAATGCAATTTTTATTAAAAAGGACCCCTAATACAACAACGAAAACAAAGCAGGGTACATCTATTTACTCCCTTGTTTCATTTTCGGCCTGTCAGCTAAACTATCTTGCCCCGGCGTCAGTCACCCACGTTCCCTCAACGACTAACCATCTCGTCTACTCATGACGATCCTCATAAAATAAACACTACACCAAATCTGGTCTAACATTGGGTATTTCTTTATTGATACTGCGCCTTAAAACTAACATTCTATTGCCTTCTGTTGGGCTGTAAGGTTTAAAGTTAGGTCCGAACTGAGAAATCTTTTTGTTTCCGTCCACTTCCTAAAGGGATCGGATTTCCTTATTCCCATTGAGACAGTATCGTCCCTTGGCCGCGGGAACTCCTCTTCCACCGACACGCGGGTAGAAATGGCACCAAGGAACAAAAAAATTTTCGACTATGAGGAGATGGACGGTGGCCAACTGCCTTTTAATAGTTGGTGCGTTCCTGGACGATGTGTTGGTGAACCTCTTAATTAGTGGTGGCTTAGCCGCGTGGTTGTCCACTACCGCGTGGGGTCGTACTGGGCAATCCGTCTTGCTGAGCGCTGGGCCTCGCCGCGCCACGCCGGACAAATCACACCCTACTTTTAAAATAAAATTCCTATCAGACATTGCGACCGGTTTGGGTTAATATGTCGGATTTCAATAAACGGGCTAACCTCCTGTATATAAGAACTCTCGGGCCTAGGACGCTGACACAATCTTGTCGCTGTTTTATAGCCGCCTAGGAACTTCGTCAATGTAATTAAATCGAGACAACTTTTCACTTTGCGCACGTCTTATTATTTTTCCTTTTTCGTCTATTAAATTTTACTTTGGATTCCACCTTATTTTACTTGTGGTATATATATTTTTTTATTCTCTTGCCACGCCAAAGGTGGTGTCTGTTTCGTGTCTAAATTACAAATGGCCGAACGAAAGCGAAAATGTACTTTCGTACCCATACTAAAGTGCATGTGCTGTACTGCGTTCTTTTTTTCTTGGATGTTACGCGATGTAACATCCTAGCTGGGTTCGTATTTTAAGAAATACTTTATTCATATTTTTGACAGACCAGCAAAGTGTAACATCGAGTCGTTCCTAAATGCAATCATGATTTTGTAACAAAGGCAAACATACACAACAACAACGATCATTTTGACACTACAGCATCGCGTAACATCGAAGGATAAAAAGAACGCCCTACTGACAATCGAGGTGTGCGCTTCCGATTCAGCGCGACGTTGCCAGAAAAGCAAAAACGAGGATTCCGAACTTTTCGCGGATTACAATACCCACATTGAATCTGAGGGTGCGGGCACATGAGAAATTAGTTTTCGACCGAATGCGGAGAATTATTGTAGGTGTTTAGTTGCACTTTCGTGCCAAAAAAAAAATTTCCTTACAGTATACATTTTTGTTAGCATGTTAGCCGATTTAAATGAAATAAAAATGAATTGAAAAAAAAATTTTAAAGGATTACTCTCAAATCGATAACTACTCCTTTCAATGAAACATGTTTTTAGATTTTGTCCTGGTTTCGGAGATAAAACTGATGTGAAAGAAATTCATATTTTCATATTTTGAAAATTGTTTTTTTTTCGTTTCTTCATAATTTTTAGCAAATTTTTCAGCCTAATGCTGGCACAACAAATTTAAAATAAATAAACTATTTTCCATTTATCGTTTGACAGAACAAAAATTTTTGCATGTGGGCGTGAACTCTCAGAGTAGACCTCCCAACCAAATGGGAGTAGGTCTTTGGCGAAAAGGAGTAAATGTTTTCACAAACGGAGTAACTCTTTTTGTCAATGAAAAACGCTACTAATTTGTACATTAGGTACTGGGCACCTCTGTGATACCTTTGTCATACTAGTACTCTCTAGGTGCCTAACACTGTGTTGCTAGTTTAATTGTGGGATATGTTTTTGATGTGAACTACTAAAGCAAATAAATACATTCATACCTTTGTCTTTACTTTACCCATCTTCTTTTCAGCTTCAGAAATCAGGCGTTCACAAATCAAACACTCTGGAAGAACAACACTTTTCGAATAATTTCTTGTCAAATCACTCGCAGTCTCTTTATGGGTTTCATCATCTGCAAATCATTATTATAAGCAAAAATGTAACAAAATTTTTAGATTAGACTACAAAGCTTCTCCTCGTTCTCCATATCAACAAAGTCATCTGAGCTATTGGAAGTACAAAGGTTGATATAAACGCAGATTTGTTGTGGCGAAAAGTCAGTCATTAGCATATCAATAAGTTCATTTGAATATGTTTCAACAAAATCAACGCATTCAGTATGGAGTTTTATAGGTAAATGGCTACATAAAATGTCTAAAACATTTTTTATGTTATTCTAGAAAAAATCGGATCATTAGAATCATTTCGGTTATTTTTTTTTTTAAGAATTATACCTTTGACTTATTGCCTTTTATAAGTTCTTGAGCTTGCTGAACTGCAAAGAGACACATTGGACACGTTGGTTTCTCAGACAGAATTTCTTTGGCATTTTTAGAAGATAAATATTCATTTTCATCCTTTGGGCACATATTAATTTCGGGACAAACTGCGCGAGGATCAAAGCCTTGTATCATTAAAGCTATAACAGCATCTCCATACATTTCTACAAAATTATGACAATTGCCACGCAAGGCTGTTGTAAATTTATCACAAACATGGGAAACCGCAACTTTAATTTTGTCCTAAAAATTAAACGACATTAGCAAGCGTACAAAATAACAGTACAAATCTTTTAATTTACCTCAGTCGGTGGAGAAGCCAGCGTCTCTTGTAGGAAATGCATAAAATACTCACACAAAGTACACAAATGACCGTCACTTATCATTACATCAGGAATAATCGAACGATATATTGGAAGTTGCTCAGAATTCATTTCTCCTTTTGTATGATCTAGTTTCAGTTGAGTGAGTTTGACTTCAGCCACTGCTGGCTTTATATATGGAATCAATGGAAAGATATCATTTTGTCCGAGAAATGAGCCAGACCTTCCTTTTGGACAGATACCGATTAAGAAGCATGCACCATTTGCGTCCAGGTTCCGGACAATCATATCATAAATTTGTTGGTAGTATTGGTCAACAATGCTCAAGCATTCTGTTTTAAAACCATTAGTTTGTTTACATAAGCCTTCAAGAACCATTTTGAACTCTACTTCTGTTGTGTTTGCGGTAAGAACTTCCTGCAAATGATGAACGAGCTGCTGACATAATTCGCATGGAATGTCTTGCTTATTAATAACTCCAATATCAGATCTTGTTCTTAACTCAATGCTATTGGAATGTTTATGATATTGAGTGGTGCATGTACCAGACAAATTACAAATACGTTCAGAATTAATGTTTTTAGTAATGAATGTATATAGTACATCGAAATATGTAAGAGCAATGTTAGCGCAAGCGTTTGAAAAAGAAGAAGTATGTCCGCACAGATTCAGAATCGATTCCAAGAGTTCGTCGCGAGAAGTTATGTTAAACTTTGTCGATATTATTGATGTAACATACCCACATTCATCACAAGATAATAATCTTTGCTTATATTGCTCTGATCTGAGTAACGTATTTAAGATTGAAGATTGGGTACTGAAGGAGTTATATTCAACAAGCATTTTGTCAATTTTAGCATTATTGCATAGCCCAGCTGTAGAGCAAACAACCTGGAAAAGAAAAATAAATATTTATTTATTTTATTAATATATATAATTAGCGACATTTTGTATTTACAAATTAAAATAGTGGTAAATGCCGATTTAAATATAAAGTTATATATATCTATTATAACAGAGCTTTTGGGGTGCTTATTTTAAAGATACATTCCAGAATACGAAAAAGTTAATTAATTAGATATGGAACAAAGAAGTTTAAGAAGAAAATAAATAAATAAATTAATTTAAAGGGCAGACTACATTATATAATTCAACAAAATTTCGATTTGGTTGTGATCAATTTCCAGAAGCCATGCTATAGTTTTTTTTTTTTTTTTTTTTCAAGAGTAAAGACATTACACGAATAGAACGAATAGTTAGTGGAAACGTATTAAAAAGCTTGCAGGAGACAATAGAGTAAAAATTTCTTAGATGAGTGGTACGGAACGATGGTACAGTCACAAGACAATCACGATTTCTACTCATAGAACGGGCATCAGAAATAGGACTTTGTAAATAGTAACCACCCCTCATAAAAAATATTTTAGATGTCTTAAAATAATACAAATTATGTTTAGTGATCGAAATAGAATCATAATTTAAAATCATTCACTTATTGGATTTTGAAACAACAACTACTACATTTTTTGTGTATGTCATAAGACAACAAATTTTTATCAGCAGTGCATGCACATTAAGAAATTTTATTCTTTTTAATTCATTTTTATTCATTTTCACTTATAACTACTTACATACATGCTAACAAAAATGTATAAGACTAGCTTATATAATATCTTAACTAACTTACTGACCCTAATCAGGTACTCTAAATTAAACAATATCTTAATTCTAATGCCTTTCGGCCTAAGGATAACTTATTAATATGGTTAAGACTAAGAAAAATGGAGAAACTTAGTTTTTAGATAATTTTTTTTTTGTGTGTTCTAAAAATTACTTAAATCTAATTAAAACTACTTAAATCTAATTAAAACTACTTAAATCTACTTAAAACCAGAGCAGCCACAGCAGCTTTTTTGGTAATATTTTTTTTCTTTTTGGCTTTTGTGTTTTGTAACTTTTTATTTTTTTGTTTTTTATGATTTTTTTTGGGTTTTAGACTTTTTTATATTTTTTTGTTTTTTTTTTTGTATTTTTTTTTTTTTGTATTTTTTTTTTTTTGTATTTTTTTTTTTTTTGTATTTTTTTTTTTTAAATTATTTTGTTTCTGATTTTTTTTCCACTGTGCCCACCCCCTACCCTAAGACCTACACGCTAAACCTGTGTAAGCCAGCCATTGGCGACTGACTATCATCATCAATATCAATTTGTTGCTCGGCAAATCACTAGTACATATCTGACGTTTTAACAACGTCACGACGATCGCGATCTGAGACCGCACTACTGAACCGGAGGAGTTCTTCAACTTCTCCGCCTACTGCGGTGACGTCACGGTTGTAAAGGAGCCATCGTTCTACGGACTTACGGCAGACGTGGTAGATTAACGGAACCGCCAATCTGTCCTGAATCAAACCTATCATGTCAAAATAGAGGAAAGCCTCCGATGGGACAAATCCACTGAAACGTGTTCTCTCCATATATTCTATGTTAGGGTAGTAAGCCCCAAATATCAGGCCATTGTTCGAAGACATAGCCCTTGCAGTGTGACCCCGAGTCAGTTTTATCAAGATGTTGTCGATTCTGTTTATTAGATCCCCGTTGTAAAGCACCCCATTAGGATAATATCTTCTGTACTCCGACTCTGGTGTTCTGTGCAATCCAAGACAGGTACGCAGACACTGTCTCTCAAACACCCGAATCTTTTCCATCTGAGACGCTTTAACATTTAACCACACAGGGCACCCATTGACAATCATTGGCCTTATGAGGGCCATGTAGCAAATCACCTTCACTCTGCTATCAAGTTGACTGCTGTGAAACAGTCGCCTCGTCAGAGCAAAAGCTCCTCTAGCCCTGGCCAGAGCCGCATCCATATGTTTGTTAAAATATAGATACTGATCTGGCCAGATGCCGAGGTACTTGACTACTACTTTGCTTGGCAGTGGGTGGCCATGTAGATCAACGATCACCAGCTTTCGCCAGTTCTTTCTCGTATCCCATGAGGCCCGAGCCAACGGGGTTCTAAACACTATTGTTTCCGATTTCTGAAAGTTGATTTTCAACTTCCAGTCATCGCAATATTGCTGAATCTTATCGAAGTCACTTTGCAAGAGACTTCTGATATCTTCGATCTTTGGACCTGTTCTGTATGCAATGAGGTCGTCGGCGCACGCTATAGCATGGTGAAAAGAACCAATTAGATCGCCGGTGAAAATGCTAACCAAAATAGGCGAATTCACAGCTTCTTGATGCAGACCGTTCTGTATTTTAAAAGTTCTGGTAGAATTTATATTGCAACTTTTCACAACAAACGTTCTACCATGAAGCATGTCATTCAGAATATATAGTAGTGGTTTACTCATGCCATATCTGATCAACTTATAGAAAAGACCGTCTAACCAAACGGTATCGAATGCCTTCTCCAAGACAACCAGACATGCACCCGTACACTGCTTTTTAGCTTTGTTCCATTGAATGTCAGATACTAGTTTAGACGCGGCATGTATGGTAAAATGGCCCGCCTTAAAACCGAACTGATTTTCTGGAATAATATTTTTGTCCTCAGCCCATGTGGACAAAGCTCTATTGAGAACTTTCTCGAATAGCTTGCTGATACTCGGAAGAAGACTAATTGACCGAAGATTTGCTGGATTGGAACCATCCTTCCCTTTTTTAAGGAGAGGATGGACCACTGCCATCTTCCAACGCACTGGATAATATGCATTATTCAGCGCATTGTTGAACAACGTGGTGTATATGTCCACCGCTTCCGAAGGCAGGTTTCGCAGCACAACATTGGGTATGCCGTCGACTCCTGCTGACTTCTTTTTCTTTATTTTGTGAAAGATGTCCAAGAGGTCCATCTTAGACACGAACAAGGTGTTATCCCTGTTTTGCTGGGCAATGACTGCATTTGCAAGTCGGTCGTCATTGAACCTAGTGAAACCAGGATTCTCAGATCGCCAATGCGAGATCTCGTCTCTAAGATAGAAGTGTCCAAATGTTTTTGACAAAAGACCAAAAGTTTTTACTTCCTTTTGGACACAATAGTATTTTTTGCCTTACTTTTTGGTCATGTAAAAACTTAGCCCTTTGAATTTGAGCATTGCAGATATTTCTGGCCCGTTTGAACAAATTTCGATTTTCTACTGAAGGGTTGCCTTTAAATTTTCGAAAACTATTTTCTCTATCCCTAATCGCCTCTTTACAGCTTGAATCAAACCACGAATTCTCTTTGGGGATGATACTTTTTGTTCTGTGAGGAACAAAATTTCTCATGCCGTTGAGAATTACGTTAGATATCATATCAGCTGAGGCATCAACGTTACCGTCGAGAAAGCACAATGACCAATTAAAATTTCGAAAGAAATTATTCAGGCCGTCCCAATTGGCTTTCTCATATTGCCACACAGTTCTTTTCGAGTCTTTATCTTTTTTTACCGTGACGGAAAACGAGAAATCTACCGATATGACACAATGGTCCGATTTGCCTAAAGGAGATGATACTACAACCCTGTATTTTTCGGGATGAGAAGTGAGAAATAGGTCAAGAGTGTTGGCCGCTTGCCTTCAATATCTGGAACCCGAGTGGGCTCATCAACAAGTTGAAATAATTCGTTAAACTCGGCGAAGATCTCAACACATTTTCCTTCGGGTGTTATCTGGCCAGAATGACGAAGCCAACCAGAATTGTGTACATTGAAATCGC
>OX456985.1:150444528-150894528 GCA_949752695.1 Melanostoma scalare | reverse complement strand
AAAACACTTGGTAAATCATTAACGAACATAGAAAAAAGTAAAGGTCCAAGGATTGATCCCTGAGGAACACCAGTATGAACAGGAAGGAACGAGGAAAGTTTACCATTACAAGATACAGCTTGCATGCGTTTTGTCAAAAAAGAATATATTAAATTTTTAGTTGTATCACAGAAATTGAAATAGTTTATCAGCTTATCACAGAGAAGATTAGAGTCCACGCAGTCAAACGCTTTGGAAAAGTCAAGTAAGGTTATCACAGTTGTATAATTATTATCAGAAACTTTAATAAGGGCTGAAATGCAGCTATGTCCAGGTCTAAATCCAGACTGCAAAGAGCAAAGGAGTTGTTTATCTTTGATATATGCTTTTATCTGATCAAGACAAACAAGAGTGACGGCAACCCGACCATTTTTGGCATCAGGGGCGGACTATTGCGGTCCATTTGTGCTGAGGCTTGGCCCAAAACGTTCCCGCTCAACAGTGAAAACCTACCTTGCCATATTTGTTTGTATGAGTACAAAGGCTGTGCACATTGAAGTGGTGGATGATCTTTCAGCGCGAGCTTTCTTGGACGCCTTTACAAGGTTTGTGTGTAGACGAGGACCGTGCCTAAATTTATTCAGCGACAATGGTACTGCGTTTGTAGGTGCCAACCGGGTACTTCAAGAAGACTTATCTGCGTGGCAGAGCGAAACCAACCAACAATCTTTGGCGTCCAATGGAACGAAATGGAGTTTCATCACCCCAGTGCTCCTCATCAAGGTGGACTGTGGGAGGCGGCGGTTAAGTCTGCCAAGCACCATCTCGTACGCTTGGTGGGTACCCAAGTACTTTGTGTACAACAACTTCAGACATTGGCTATACGTATCGAGGCGTGTCTCAACTCTCGTCCACTCACTCCTCTCTATGATGATCCAAGCGAAAGGTTTGCTTTAACACCAGGTGATTTCTTCATCGGAGCCCCGATAATTGCGGTGCCTGAACCAAACCTTATTGGCATTTCATCGAATCGTCTTCAGCAGTGGCAATGGTTGCGTCAGATTCATCAACATTTTTGGCAAAGATGGAGCGACGAGTACCTGAATACCTTACAGAGGAGAAGTAGGTGGCGAAAGCGTATGCCCAACATTCGAATTGGTGATAATTGTTCGACAAGAAAATCTACCTCCGACACATTGGCGATTAGGTCGCGTAGTTGAAGTGCATCCGGGCAGCGATGGATTGGTCCGAAACGTTACCCTCAAGACGTCTTCTGGCCTATGCAACCGGGCAGTGCAGAAACTGTGTGTTCTCTTGGATGCAGCAGAATTCGAACAGGACGATTCGACCGGGCAGGATGTTTACGATCATAAGACCCACATGCCACCCCTGCATCCCGACGTCCCAGTAATTTGACGTTTTAGCGACACTGTTTACGTCTCATGTCTATCTATCTCTTTTTCCTATTTTTCTACTGTCATGGCTGACTTCCCGATAAAATCTTTCTCACTTTCATTTTGGTTATTGAACAATAAAGTTATAAATCGTTTTTGGTAATCAAGTGTGATTATTTCAATCCCCAACATTTTTGGTGCCTCCTGTGTAAAGGCGTCCAAGAAAGCTCGCGCTGAAGCCGAAGGGCGGGAACGTTTTGGGCCAAGCCTCAGCACAAATGGACCGCAATAGTCCGCCCCTGATGCCAAAAATGTCGATGTCTTCACTTCCTCTTGCACGTTAGCTAGCTCATCCAAGTCGAGTCGAGTGTCTTGTCCCAGAGGAAGTGCACCACTAGAAAGCCATTGAGGACCTGTCCACCACAGGTGATGCTGTATGAGCTCGTCGCCACCGATGCCACGGCTTGCACAATCTGCCGGATTGTGACCTGACCGAACATGGAACCACCTATTAGTTGCCGTGAGGTCCTGGATTTGCCTCACTCGATTAGCGACATATGGCTTTAAGCCTGCTGGATGTTTGCGCAACCAACACAGCACGATTTTTGAGTCTGACCATAAATAGTATTGATTGTTCAACAAACCCATTGCTTCACGTACGTTGTTAAAGAGAACGGCCAAAAGCTGCGCTGCACAGAGCTCAAGACGGGGAATGGTAGCGCCGCGAATAGGAGCCACCTTGGTTCGGGCTGTAACCAGGGAGACGTTAGAGGTTCCATCGATGTCTTCTGTTCTGGTATAAATGACGGCCGCGTACGCACGCAAGCTCGCATCACAAAATCCATGTAGTGTAGTTCTTTTTTCTCGGTGCATACCCAACCACCTGGGTACTCGAATTTGATTCAATGCAGCAAGGCCACTGCGAAACGTCGTCCACATTTCAGTCAGGTTCTGAGGTAGAGGGGCATCCCAAGTGAGTGCAGCTGCCCAGAGGGTCTGAATGAAGATCTTGCCAGTTATGACCACAGGTGCCAAGAGACCAGTTGGGTCATAAAGTTGTGCTACCTCGCTCAACACCTTGCGCTTCGTGAGAGAATTACTAATTGGTTGGAGCTTAAACTTGAATAAAAGCTCATCAGACGTGGGATCCCAAACTAAACCAAGCACCGTCGCAATAGGTGATTCTATATTTAGCTCTGAAGAGGAAGAAGAGTTAGCATTTACTTTATGAATTACCTCGGCACAGTTTGAATTCCATTTCCGCAAAGGAAAGCAACCCATTGAAAGGATAGTTGTAACATCTTCAGCCAGTTGTATTGCTTCCGAAGCGCTGTCACAGCTCACCAAAAAGTCGTCCACGTAAAAGGAAGACAAGATAACATCTCGTGCTTTACGTCCTTTGTTTATGTCTGCCAAACAGTCATGGTTATCACGAGCGCACTGCCGAAGTGTTCGCACAGCATTGAATGGACTCGAAGCCATCCCATAAGTCACTGTAGTCAACTGATAGACTTCAATTTTCTCATCAGGAGAATCACGCCATAGGATACGCTGAAAATGTCTATGCTCCGGAGCCACCATTATCTGACGGAACATCTTTTCAACGTCTGCTGTCAAAGCTACCGAATAACAACGAAAACGAAAGATGATGTTAATTAAGGAATCCTGAATGGTTGGACCGGTCATCTGGATGTCATTAAGAGAAAAGCCATTACTACTACGAGCCGATGCATTGAAGACTACGCGAAATTTGCTCTGTACGGCATGGTGAGGGATGTAGTAAGCATTTGTGTGATCGCCAGGTTGATCGACACGTTCCATGTGATTGAGGGCGCGGTATTCACGCATGAAATTGATGTACTTGTTTCGTATTTCCTCGTTCCCAGTCAGGCGTCGTTCCAAAGCCTGGAACTGGCGGAATGCATTGGTGTAGGAATTACCTAGCTCCGTAGCACCGTTGTGGAAGGGGATATGCACCACGTATCGACCCTCATTGTTTCGAAAATGTGTTGCACAGAAGATTTGTTCACACTCATCCTGTTCACTACTCAGCTGTTGCACCTCTTCCAGATTCCAAAAATTACGAACCAAATCCTCTAAGCGAAGATCATCCTCAACCAAATGAGCGCAAAATGTAGACGGTGGTTGCACTGAACTTGAAGTTGTTGTTGCTGGGCCATATACAACCCATCCCAAGCGAGTGCGCTGAGCACAAGGTTCATTTGAAGCTCCTTTAATAGTATCGCCTTCTACAATTTGACCCCATACATCTGCACCAACCAAAATGTCTATTTTTGCAGATTTCGTAAACTGAGGATCAGCGAGCTGAAGACCATTGAGATGCTTCCAGTCTTCCCCATGGAGATGCACCGCAGGGGTTTCCGAAGTGATCGAAGGAAGAACCAGCGCATTGATTTCCAATGAAAAGTCAGAAGTTGTTGACTTGAGTGTGAATGTAACCATACCATTTGTACGCGCATGAGACATTCCACCAATGCCTTCTACAGCAACATTATATTTCGATCTACGGAGTTGTAACTGATTAGTTAAACGTTCGGTTATAAAGCTTACCTGTGACCCAGGGTCACAAAGAATTCGAGACAGGCGCTGCTCCCAAGTTCCAACTGCAAAGGCAAGCGCTGTATGCGATTCTAGTCAGGCTGATTGTGTCGTCGTTGTGGTCGCGGTGACCTGCGCTTGTTGATGAGGCAATGAAGACTCCCTTCCTGGCCAATCGGACTCTCGACAGAACATGGTATGATGTTTTCTACCACATTGTCGACATCCACTTGAAGAGCACCGCAGCGAGGTATGTCCACTCCTCAGACAGTTAAAGCAGAACCCAAACTCTTTCAATTCTGAGAAACGTTGTCCAGGAGCTTTGCTTAATAACTTCTGACAGCGCCTTATTCGATGCGGTCCGTGGCAGTACGGGCAGCTACCTTCGTTCGTTGTCACTATGTGCGATTTCATGGGCAACTGGGCGCGGACATTACGATTGCTGGCAGCTTGGCTCCGTTGAGGTGGTCGTACAAACTCTGTAGCGAGGCTCTGTGCTCGTTTTTCGACGAATTCGAGGAACTTGCTTAATGTTGGAATCTCCGATGATGAACCCACCATGCACCACTCCCGCTGCGTCACGAGGGGGAGCTTAGGAACTATAATTGGCACTACCAGAGCATCCCATTGGTCGACGGGGAGTTTCATAACGCGGAGGGCTCGCAAAGATTCCTGCACAGTATCGACAATTTTTAATAGTGCTTCTGACGTCTCTTCTTGGGCAATCTTTACATTAAGGAGGCGTGACACATGTGTTTCAGCCAAAAGCCTTGGGTTATCGAACCGCGTTTTCAAGGCCGTGTACATCCCTCCAATTAAGGGAACCTTCTCTGAATCAATGGATTGCCTCAGTTTCCCGAGTTTATATGCTTCTGGAAGCTCTGATTTGTGCACCAAGTTTTCAAAAGTGTCTCTGAACGCCAGCCAATTATGCAGGGCACCGTCAAAGGATGGGATTTTGACTGGATCTAATCTCAGGTCCAGGTGTTGCGTGTTGGGTTTTCCAATTTTTATTGAGCTAGCATTTGCGCTGTTACTTGAGTCCTGCTCAGTCACTCGAGACGTTTGAAGTTGCATCAACTTGCGGTTCAGTATGGTACAAGTGGCCTTGTACAAAGTCTCCACCTGGTCCCAAAGCGTGTCATGTTCATCTAGCTCCAGAACCATCGCTGCGCCCACAAGCGTTTCGTGATGCTGGACAAATCTGTCATAATGCGCTGTTATAGCCCTCACCTCTTGCTCCAGTTGCGCGACATCCGTAAAAGAAAGATCTGCTCCAGCCACGCGATCATGTGCACGACGAATTGCGTTTGCAGCCGTTGTGCGTAAATTAATGGATTGAGACATGTGTATTTTTATTGAAACTATTCAAATAACTAAAGTAATCAAGTGATATGATTCTAGTGAACTCTATTCCTCACAGGAGGCACCAAAAATGTTGGGGATTGAAAGAATCACACTTGATTACCAAAAACGATTTATAACTTTATTGTTCAATAACCAAAATGAAAGTGAGAAAGATTTTATCGGGAAGTCAGCCATGACAGTAGAAAAATAGGAAAAAGAGATAGATAGACATGAGACGTAAACAGTGTCGCTAAAACGTCAAATTACTGGGACGTCGGGATGCAGGGGTGGCATGTGGGTCTTATGATCGTAAACACATATTGTAATATATGTATGCATAACTTTCTTAAAAGACATTTCTTCAGGTTGAAAAGAGGTTTAGATTGTAGGCCATGCATAAGAGTACACATTAAAAAATTAATACTAGAAAAAAGCTAGACAATATCAAATACAAAAAAATAAACATGTATTTAACTCAAATTTTGTGTGGCCATACAATTAGAAACAGAACATTAAAAATCGTATTTCATTAAAAATCTTCAGTTTAACATAGAGTAAATATTAATATTTTGTAGGGAATCCATTTCTTTGTATAAAAACAGCCAATCTTCTTTCCATACTTTCAACCAAAGCGCGGCATCTTGATGGTGCTATACCGTCCTAGACCTCCTTAATGTTTTTGAAAAGCTCGTCCGAATTTTTTTGATTTCTTGGACTTGAAATTCTTGGAAAATGCAAAAAATATTAATATTTACTCTATGTTAAACTGAAGATTTTCAATGAAATACCATTTTTTAAGTTCTGTTTCTAATTGTATGGCCACACAAAATTTGAGTTAAATACTTTATTTTTTCGTATTTGATATTGTCTAGCTTTTTTCTAGTATTAATTTTTTAATGTGTACTCTTATTCATGGCCTACAAATTAAACCTCTTTTCAACCTGAAGAAATGTCTTTTAAGAAAGTATTATTACTAATTGTGTGGCCACCACTGTATATAAAAAAGGATGTATGTATGTATGTGTGTATGTCCGGGGTAAACTCCTAAACTACCCAACGGATTTTTATGAAATTTTCAGGGTAGACATAGTTTAGTCCAGAGATGGTTCCTGTCAAGGTTTGATCCCCATATTCCGACAGGAACGGGGTTGGGAACGGAAAATTAGATTTCAAAAATTCTTTCAGCACTAGGGGTGCTACATAAGCTGCCTTCATCAGTAACTTAAACTATATTTCATCCCTATAATCCCACAGGAACAGAAACGGGAACGAGAACGGGAAACATAAAGTTCCTTGACCGATTTCAAAAATTTTTCAACTCTAGGATGTTACATTATCTTATATTTATATTAAACTTATATTTCATTCACATATTTCCATGGGAACAAAAGATTTCCAAAGGAACGGGGTTGGGAACGGAAACTTAGAAACTACTGGATAGATTTCACAAATTCTTTCAATATTATTATTATTATTATTATTATTAAAAAATCTTTATTTTTTCTTCTTCATTGTTGTACAATTTGAGATCAAATTAAAAGATTTACAAGCATGGCTTATAAGCCGTCTGCCGGTAAGATTTCTACTCTTAACATTTTGAGAGAAAAGAAAAATTATAAATTTAAGTAATTATACATAGTTTGAAAAAAAAGGGCTTTCAGTTTAGCTAAAACAAAACAAAGGCTTAAGTCAGTAACAATCTAGACATACCTAATGCATCAAATAACAAAAAAAGTATATTAAATATTAAAAAAAATTAATGTACAGTGCATTAAAATACAGAAAAAGTACAATTGTTATTAATTACAAGTGAGTTTAAGAATAGGGCTTTTAGTTTAGCTAAAACAAAACAATGGTTTAAATTAATGGAATTTAAAATAAAATGCAGAAGTATGCAATAAAAAGTTGTTAAAATAACTTTCATAGGCCTCTTAGTTTACCTATAACAAAACAAAAGGGAGCAGTTTAAAGACGTGCAATAACAGTTGTAAAAAACGGGCTTTTAGTTTGGCTAAAACAAAATTGTAAGATATTTAATCTTTAAGTTGTACTAAGGCTGATCAACGTACATATATCTATATTGAACCGCCTGTGAAAGAAACCGTATAAGTAACTTGCAATCACTCTCTCCATTCAGAACTCTTAAGCATTCCTCTAACGAGAGGAAACTCTTATTGAAATGAAGTCTTCGGATTTCTTGCAACATTGGGCATAAGGCCAAGAGGTGGAAAATGTTTTCGGGTTCATTCAAGTTGCATAACGTGCAGTTCGGGTTTAGGTCAGTTCTGTGTGGCCTATAATTGATCCTCAGCATCTCCGTGCGAGCTTTAAATATCAGACTCATCTCCGTTACTGAGAATTCTCTTCGGAAGTAGTTGGCTTCCCTCAAACTGTGGTTTAGTTTACTATATATTGTTCTCGATACAGAGTCCCTCGCCCGATCAAGAAATGACAGGAACATATGCTCATCAACGCAAGCAATGCAATCATAAAGAGCAGGCCTCCATGAATTAAAGTTTTCCACAGAGAGGACAAGAGGGCAGTTGTGTGCCGAAGCCAGCTCATACCAGTCCTTAAAAGGTATATACCGACATCTTAAACAGACCAACATAATCCTTTTCTGTAAATTGTCGTTTGACCTTTGCATGACTTTGAGAATATAATCTGCATTAGCTTTTAAATTTCTCAAAAAAATGGGAGGCAGTCCAGACTCAACGTGAATCGCATAGTTCGGTGTATTTACCGGGAGACGGAAGATACGTTTAAAAAAATATCTTTGTATAGTTTCTATATCCTGTAGTTCATTGCACCCATAGACTTCATTCCCGTAACAGAAACAATTTTTGATTGTTGCATCAAATACCCTAAACTTAGATGACGGGTCTATATATTTGCTTCTAAAGAAATTTGACCACATGCAATTGATTGCTGCTTTAGCCGTTGCTAATTTTTCTTTTATATGAACTCGGAGATTCAGATTGTGGGTAATTGTGTAACCCAAGTATTTGAACTCTTTGACGACTTCTAAATTGACACCATCAAGTGTCCAAGTACGGTCATTTCCTGTTCTACGGTTCTGGGTTCTGAAAATCATAATTTTAGATTTTGATGTGTTGATTTTAAGATCCCACAAATCACAAAATTTTTTCAATTTGTTTATTTGAAGTTGAAGTGTTACTGGGTTGTCCGTTAAAACTACAGCGTCATCCGCATACAGCAGTACTTTGACAAATACATCACCAAAGGTAACACCGCCAGGTATGTGATCTTCAAGGTCATTTATATACAGTGAAAAAACTAACGGGCTTAGAACACAACCCTGCGGGACACCCACATCAGATCGAAACTGTTTCGATTTATTTCTTCCATTGGAAACAACAGCTGTCGTGTTTGAGATAAGCTGCTCGTATATTTTTATGAATTTGGTTGATAACCCGATGGTTGCCATTTTAACCGTCCGGTCAATAACCAAACTTTCACCATTCGTTCAATAACCAGGTACCCGGGTACCCGGTCGTATGAACGTGTGTAGGCATGCTTATAATTCCACCCCATGGTTCTCTTGCATTCTTGGAATTTGCGTACTTGCGTAGACATGCTTATAATGAGACCCCATGGTACTCGTACATTCTTGGAATTTGAAGTGTCCCGTTGCTTGAAACGAATATCACTCAAAAGAAGAATAGGACTCATTCGTAGCGTTGGACGTTTATGGAATAGACTTTAGAGATCAGTGCGACAATTTACAAATAAAAATTTGGAAGATTTACAGTGAAAGTGAAACTTATGCAAAACTAATTCGTACAGTTGCGAGTAATAATAAATAACAAAAAAACTATGAGTGACTCATCGAGCTTTCAACGGTAAGCAGAGATTTACTTGTTTTATTTTTGAGCAAATTGTTTCATATTTCAAATATTAAAAAAAAAAAACATTAAATAATAAAGTAAAAACTCTAATAGAATCACTCGCTCTCGGAGAAGAAGAGAATGCGAGGAAACGTTCGAAGCTGAAGTAGTATCTGACAATATTCACGTGTCGGAAAGTGACGACGATGAATATTTTCCATCGGATGAGGCTGCAGGCTCAGATTGTGAGGATACAGGTAAAAACCATTTCTGTTTTTAATTATCAAGGTTTGCAAATTTTGTATATGTTTTTGGGAATAGCTGATGAAAATGCACTAAATGACGATGAAGAAAGTCAGGATGAAGAAAATGAAGATGAAGATGAAGAAAGTGATGAAGCAGCAACGGGATCAGGAATGACGTCAAGAGATGGCACACATTGGGCTGCATCACCACCAAATGAACACCAAGTTGGTACTCGTAATATTGTGCGAGAGAGATGTGGGCCTAACAGGAACACCGAGATGCTGTCAATTCTTGAAACCTTCAAACTGTTTTTTACTCCAGAGATGGCAGACATCATTATACGCCATACTAATAAAAAAGCAATTTCAGCATATACCATATACAATGAAAAAAATTCAGAGAAGAAACAACTAGTTTGGAAAAACCTTGAGCTTCAGGAGTTGTATGCATTCTTGGCAATATTGATTACCTCTGGCGCTAACAACTCAAATACCGATAATACAACGGATATGTGGCAGTCGTATTCATATCCACTATATCGTGCAGCAATGGGCATCAATCGCTTCTGGAACATAATTCGTTTTATTCGATTTGATGCTGCCAATACTCGAGCTCAGCGTATGGAGACTGATAAAGCTGCTCCAATACGTGACATCTGGACAATGCTAAATAGTAATCTAGCAAAACATTATAAGCCAACAGAATACCTGACAATCGACGAGCAACTTTATCCATACCGTGGTCGAACTAAGTTCACTCAATATATTCCATCAAAGCCAGCTAAATATGGAATCAAAGTTTGGTGGATATGTGATGCTGAAAATTCGTATCCACTTACTGGACAGCTTTATACTGGGAAATCAAGTGAAGGTCGTGAAAGAAACGTTGGCGAGAGGGTTGTCAAGGACTTGGTGGCACCGTACAAAGGATCCGGTAGAAATATTACGATGGACAATTATTTTACTACTCTTCCTTTGGCAAAATCTTTACTCTCCTGGAACTTGACGATTGTTGGCACTCTGAAGAAAAACAAAGCATATATTCCCCCAGCAATGGTTGCATCGAAAACGCGAGAAGAATTATCCACTGTGTTTGGCTTTCACGAAAAAGTTACCATGTGCAGTTATGTGCCAAAAAAAAGAAAAGCTGTGATAATGCTATCATCAATGCATCGTGAACCAAAAATTAGTGATAAGCCAAAGAAAAAACCAGAAATAATAGAATTTTATAACTGGTCAAAAGCTGGAGTGGACACCATGGATAAAATGCTTGGTAGATATACAACAAAAAGATCAACTCAAAGATGGCCTCTGGCGTTTTTTTATAATATCCTTGATGTCGCCTGTCTTGCAGCATATATTCTATATTATGAAAATAATAAGATTCTCGTAAAAAAATCGTATGAACGGCGGTTATTTTATCGGCAATTGGGCAGAGAACTTTGCACTCCATTCATTGAAAAGCGTTCGCAAAATGCACAAATAATGAGACATTTCACAACGAAGTTGGCAATTCAATCCTTTTTTGGTCGAGCTATCAATCCATATGTGCAGCCAACAACATCTGGATCATCAGGGCCCCAGGCACAGCTCGATTCAACCGGTAGGAAAAAGATAACTGGGGTATGCTATACATGTCTTCAGGGTGAAAAACGTCGCAAAACCAGAAAAATATGTTCGCTATGTGAAAAACCCATCTGTGATGAACATTGTCTTACAACCACGACATGTAAAGGATGTGCATAAAAATGCCATGTACTTTGATTTATAGGTAGTATAAGAAGTGGACTACAAATCAATAAATGTTCGAAAGAAAAAAAAATTTACTAAAGCAAATATAAACTAAACTATGTTTTTCTTACTCTCTATCTTTTCCATTGTTAATAATTAGAATTGTTTAAATAAAAGAAAGTTCAATTGACATTGTTTATTATTTATTTAAGAGTGAAATAACCTCAAAATTTGAATAAACATTCTCTTTAGTGTGTATAATCCTGGAATTTATACATAACAACTCAAGTGGGTACCCGGGTACCTGGTTATTGAACGAATGACATCAAGTTTGACAGTTAATAACTATTGTTGACTTATTGATTATAAACAAATTGTACAAAAATTGTGTACTAAAATACTTAGATTCTGAGGATCCGAGCGGGTTTTTAGTTTTTTTTGAGGAAAAGTTAGTAAATTCTACCTCTAAAACTGAAATGGATACCCGGGTACCCGGTCATTGACCGGACGGTTAAATAAAAGCGACCGTCTGTTGATTGTGTCAAAAGCTGACTTAAAATCAACTAATAACGCGTATAAATTTACTTTTTTGTTCAAATAACGTCCTGCGACACTCGTTAGAGCAAAAATTTGGTCAACCGTCGATAGATTAGCGCGGAAGCCAGCTTGGAAGCAACTAATTTTTTTGTTTCTCTCAACCCAAGAGGAAAGTCTGAAGTATAGAATTTGTGTAAATATTTTTCGGAAAGAACAAAGTACAGAAATCCCTCTATAGTTTTCAGGTAAATCATGGTCACCTTTTTTAAAAATGGCAGAAATGGATGCAGACCGGAAGCAGTTTGGAAAAACTTCCTCATGGTACATTTTATTAAAGAGCACCAATACGTATTCTAGAAACTGGGAGTTTGCATTTTTGTAGAATTCGGCTGGAATGCCATCTGGACCCGCAGCATTGTTATTTTTCATTTTTTTTAGCGCATTAAGCAATTCCAACATTGAAAAAGGAGAGTCCAATTCTTCAATACAAACAAATGGAAGGGCAAAGCTTATAGACACGTGGTTTGGATCTGGCAACAGAAGTTTTTCGAAGTGCAGTGCCAAATTATCCAATCCAATGGAGGCCACACACGAATTATTGCGCCCACTTAAGATGCGCACATTTTTCCAGAATGAGCTTGAATCACGGCTTTCAAAGAGATTCGAAGCTAATTTTCTTAAATAGAGTTCTTTTTTGTGTTTGCATAGTTCTTTAAAAGCAGTATTAAATTGTATGTAAAGCGCCTTCATAGCTAAATTATTGGAGCTTCTAAAAAGTTTTAAAAACTTGAAAGATCTGTCTCTACTCTTCCTACATTCCTCGTCATACCAACAGGTTTTAAAAGTCATTCCATTATTATTGGACAGAACTGGCGCTGAATGCCTTATAACTTGAAAAACTAAGTTAGTCGCTTCATCTACAGTATTCGTAATTTGAGTTGGAAGATTAAGTGAATGTTGACTTAGGTTTCTTTTGTAGACATCCGATTTTTTTTCATTCCACCGAAGTCTGTTGGATTCATTACCTGTTTGATGTGTAACAGGTCTATCTTGGATAATAAACTCACAAGAAACAACGATTGGTAGATGATTTGAGTAATTAGTTGGGAAAACTTCGAGATCTTTCACAACATCAAGCCACTCCCCTTTTACAAGACAGTAATCGATAACTGAGCAACCTTGGGTGGATATAAACGTTAGGTTACCGACACAATCACTTTTAGAAATCCCATTTAAAATCATAAATCCAAAATCTTCAATTAGATTTATTAAACAATTGCCATTGGAATTTATGCAAGGGTCTAAAGAATTTCTCTCAAATGAGAATTGCCCATCGTTCAAAAAAGTAGAGTTCTGATAGTCACCTATACGACTGTTTAAGTCACCAATTATCAAAATATTTTCATTACTTTGATTTAAAAGGAAGTTTTGAAGTTCCTCAAAATCAGAATTCCAAGCGTTAAAATTAATATAAACAGGTACAATTAAAAAATGATTCGACTGGACAGTAAAATCTATTACAATTCTGTTTTCAATGGTTTTAAAAGTAGTATTTTTGTTCGAAATATAGTTTTTGATGCCACACAATATGCCACCACTAGCTCTCCCAAGTCTATTATTTCTAATAGCTGGTATCCATTTTAAACTAAAACCTTCAAAATATTTTAAGAATTGCAATTCCTTACCTTCCTCCACAAATGTTTCTAATAAAATAAAAATATCATAATTTAAGACTAATTTAAAAAAATCTGGCATTAATAGTTTGTTTTTGAGCCCTGTGACATTATAACATAAAATATTAAAATTGAAATTAATTTTGTGGCAGACGGCAACTCTATCCTATGTAGAACGTTGATGATGATTGTAGCTGGGACCGGAACCATTATGTTCCTTTGCACACTGGCTCATAGAGGGCTCTCTTGGAGTATCGGGGATTTTGTGTTTCACACTGACGTTGAAGTTGTCAAAAAGACACATTGCCTCCTCACCAAATGTTGTTTTGACAAATGACATCTCGTCTCTTGTTGATAGCTTTAGTCCTCGTAGTGAATCGTGCGTGAATAAAAAATCGGCAATTTTCAGTTTCGATCCCCTGATCAAAATCTTTACATTCGGATTTCTTTGCAGAAGTTTACCTCTGATTTCGTATAGTGTTCTTCTTTTTTTTCGGTACAGCAGAGATTGCTCTCGATGCACAACAATTCCTGTGTTCTTAAGCTTAGGTGCTGCTTCAATAATTTTTTGTGCGGTGTTTTTGTCATCAAAGTTTAGCACCATCGTTGTTTTGTTGTTGTGTCGGTTCACAAACTCATGTGTTTTAACAAAAGAAAGCTCTGCATTCTCATTTAGATTGAGAAGGCCAAGACAAGTTTGTTTCGCTAGACTATTCATGTCTGTCTTCTCATCTGGAGGTAAATGCAAAACAATCATGCTTTCGTGTGATTTCTGGTGTAAAACTTCCAATTGCTTTTCGAGTACTTCGCAATAGTTCTCCACGGTGGCCAGTCGTTCCGCAAGATGCTCGTTTTGAGACCGTAAGAGCTGTATTTCGGCGGTGACAGCTAAAACGTCTTCCTTTGTTGCGATGTTTCTCAAATGTTCAACCAAACAATTGTCGACAATAGATTTTAAATCGCTGGCTTTGGGGATCGTTGGTGCCATTCTAATAGAGTTATTGCTCGGTGACGGATCCTTAGATATAAGTGTTTTTTTGCTAGTTGGCAGTTTGTTTGGAGATATTTCCCCCAATTTTCTCTTCGGCTTCATATAATTGGTATAGCAATGGAAAATGGCTGCCTTCTGAGATACCCAAATTAAAAAGGCCTTAAATAACTTTACCTTCAATTAATTTCGGGATATTTCACTTCTTTTATTTAAAGATTGACTTAAGAAATATTTTTCACTAGTTTTTATGTTTTAATTTACTTTTTAAATACTAAATATAACGATATAACTTTGAGCACAATAAAGATCGACTTTTATTTTTCTCTCTCTCTCTCTCAGCTCTTTCAATATTAGGGGTGCTACATTATCCCCCTTTACCATTAGTCAGTAACTTAGGCTATATTTTTCATCCCTATAATCCGACAGTATCAGAAACAGGAACGAGAACGGGAACATTAAAGTTACTTGACCGATCTCGAAAATTCTTTCAATGTTACTTAGAAGTAACATTATCCCTCAGTGACATACATTTATATTTCATTCACATATTTCCACTGGAACGGAAGATTCCAACAGGAATGGGTTGGGAACGGAAACTTAGGAACTACTGGACAGATTTCAAAAAATTTTCAGCATTAGGATGCCATATAGTCCGACAGTAAGAAAGATTATATTTCATCCCCAAACTCCCACGGAAGAGGAAAAACGAGAACGGGAACCTTTAACCTAAGACCCGAGCAAAGCCGGGCGGCTCAGCTAGTGTATTATAAAAATAAAAAAAATCTTAAAACTTACAACTGCACTATCAATTTAAAACTATCATGCGAAAGGGGGGGTGGGGGGCTAAGCCTTTGTGGCGTAGTTTTCATAGGAGGGTCACAGAAAGTATGATACAGCGTGATAATGGGGGGATTAGGGGGTCCAAAAAACCTAATTTGAGTGTGACGTATTTTATGCACGGCACCTTATGAAGGGAAGGAAAGTCTGATTTAATTTACCTGTGGATTCATTTGTGAAGATAAGGCTTCAACTAATTCCGGAATGAAGTCGTCAGCCAGCTTCATACATTCTCTTACAATGGGTTTGAGAACAATAAGGCGACAGGATCCATCAAAAACTGCTTTTAAATCATATTGAGTTTCATTACTTTCGAGTTGTTCGCGTGCTTGGTCCACCATATCTAAACAAATTTTACAAATAGAATCGTTGTCTTCTGGAACATCTTGTTTTTCCCAAACGGTTTGTATGCAATGTCGTACAGCATTACATTGTTTGGCATTACTGAAATAAAAAGATTAACATTATTTTGTTGAAATCATATTTTCATAATTGTGGTCATGGTTATAATCATGTCCACAATAAGTATAATCATAATCGCAATCTTTGCCAAAATTGATTTTATTTCAAGGTGAATAATAACGTCGCGTCGGACGGTAGTTTTATGTATTGAAAATAAACTTGTTTTAAGTAAGTGTAAGAGTTGAATTTGAAGCTTAGAGAATAGCAATGGCTTTGGAAACAATTTAATTTGGACATACCGGTAGATGCAGTTGCACATTGTGGAACTGTGTTAAGAATCAACAATCATTTACAGTATCACATTTTTCTTTCTTTCTTGATACACTGTAGATACATACATCATAGATTTACAAACTTACTTGCCTTACAATATATTCTTGTACATTTATCAATGAATCGGCATTGGTTCAACTTTGTAATCTAATTATTTTAAACTCAATCAATATATACCAATACCTATATATTTTTTGTGCATTCAGCATAGTCATACCAATGTAAATAATTTAGACTGAACATTTTTTTTTATGTAAAAATAGGTGTAACGGGCTAGTAGTGGCTAGCGGTTCGATGATGGCATTTTTGCACTCTCTTTAGCTCGTCGTTGGGGCGGGTTCTTAACCCTATATGCATGCACTGCTACAAAATGCATGCCAGGTTTAAATAAGTAAATAAATAAATAAATAGGGTGGCGCGACAGAGCGAGAAACCCCGGGGTCTAGCGCTTTTCTCACAAACATTTCCTTCGGCAGGTAATGGAATGTCAATGGACCTACAATTTTCTGCCGACTCAGAACGGCTAATCGAGAAAGCTTTTTCATAGCAATGAATTTAGTATTGGAGGACTTGGAAAAACATTTTTGTTTCTATTGGGACTCGAACCACGAACGTCCCGGTTAATGCTCACCATCACGCCACGGGTACCAGGTTTAACATACATAAATATCCTTTGAAGTTATGGTGATTTAGATTAAACGGACGGAAGTTATTAAGGCATTGACGATAGGCATCGGTATATAGTTGAATAACACTTTAAGCACATTTTTCTCACCCTATAAACCCTTGGTAACATTGGTGCTCATACACACATATCAAGGGGTGCGAACATTTAGGCAAATAGGAGAGAATTTAATAGGAGACACCGATGCACATTGCTCTTGACAAGAAACCTAAGTATTAAGCAGCGTTTTTGGCGACTTCAAATATGTACTCATTCCAACGAAGATCATGGTTTACACACATACCAAGTACTGACAGCTTTTCGGTTTCTTGGATGCAGGTACCATTCATGGATAATGGCAATGGGGGAATGTTGAGCTTCAACGACAAGATACAGCATTGAGTTTTCGAAGCATTGAATTCTACTCGGTTCTTATGACTCCATGTAACAATGCTGTCAAGGTCAGAATTCAATGAGCTTATCATACGCAACCGTTCCAGTTCCACATCCGAAGAGCAGGGACGTGAATTTGGAAACGAATTTGAAAAGCTGAGGGTCGAGTGGTCAGCAAAACAGGATTAGAAGTTTCAGACAAGAGATCAAATTTTTGAAAATGAGGAAGAGAGTCAGAGACAAAACGGAACCCTGGGGCACACCTGCATCTATAAAGTGGGTAACCATCCAACATAACTTGTATTGAACGGTCGGAAAGGTAGTTTCCAATCCAACGAAAAAAAAGAGACTCATCGATACCAAAAGCACGCATTTCCGATAAAAGAGCCTGATGCCAAACTCTATCAAAGGCTTTAGAAATATCAAGCGCAATAATTTTACTTTCTCCAAAACAATGTAAAGATTGGTTTCACTTTTCGGTGAGATAAGCCATCAAATTACCAGTGGAGCGTTTGCTACGAAAGCCGTACTGGCGGTCTTTCAGAAGATTCGCCTTTTTTGGGGGACCGGCTGGACAAAAGCAGTTTTCCATCTGCTCGAGAAAATCCCAGCAGAATAGGAAAGATGGAAAAGTTTTCGCAGTGATTTTGCCAGCGTACAAGATCACCTCTTCAGAATAACGTCAGATCAGTGCCCATTTGCCATTCAACGTAGCAACACGTGCCGCGCTAAGTGCCCGAAGAACTCGCGACCTGTGCACCAAAATCAACCCAAATAATTAAAGTTAAAATCAAAAAAAAAATCCAACTAAAACAATTAAAAATAAAATAAAGAATAAATAGGGTGGCGCAACAGAGCGAGGAGCCCCTGGGCCTAGCGCAATTCTCACAACCATCCCTTGTGAGGGAATGGAGGGGACCTACAATTTTCTGCCGGTTCCGAACGGCTAATTGAGAAAGCGCTTTTCATGGCAATGAATACTAACGGAGGACTTGCCAATTCCTCGCGAAAGGCGATACCCATAGAAAAAACATTAATAAAACAATTAACAATATAATTAAAATTTCTCCAGCCGCGCCGCGAAAAGAAAGATCGTGTGCAACAAAAATTCAGTGCTGTAAAAGTGCAAAAAAAAACCCATTTACAATTCGATAGCCCAGACACAAAGTGCGTTACCTCTCCATCGTCTCCTCCCCCACACCACTGTCGTAGTCTCAGTTACTGCACACATTTCTTCGATTTGATCATTTCTTATCTTATCTAGGCAGTGTGAGCAGTCAATGAGACTGTTGGTTTGTTAGGCGTATAGTCGATCAACGGTGTTGATTCCGTTGGTGTACCAAAATCAAGTTGCTGGCTGGGCATAACACCGCTAGTAATTTGATTTGGTTTTCCAATAATATCTTCACTTGTTGATTTGATTTTTTTTTTTTTTTTTTTTTTTTTTTTTATAATTAACGCGCACATCAAGGGGTTATGACTACCCTTATAATGTTATAGAACACAGTGCGAGCATTTAGGAAAATAGGAGAGGATTTGAAAGGAGACACCGATGCACGTTGCTTTTGAACCTTTGTGAATCGTAATGAGGGGGAAATACAGAGCCAGGTAAAGCATTCCACATTCGGGTGGTGCGACTGAAATACGAATCTCTATACTTGACTGTACGTCCGAAGTTGGGCTCAAGGTAAAACTGATGAACATTCCTAGCGAGGCGGGTGTTGCGGCTAAATTGTTTCAGGGGAGGAATGCAACTGGCTATTTCACTAGAGCACTGTTTGTGAAAAAAGCGATAAAAGAGAGTGAGACAGGTGACGTTTCGACGATGTTCAAGAGAATCAATCGATTCTACGATTGAACTATCACCTATCAATTTTAACGCTCTGTTTTGTACCCTATCAAGCAGGTGCAAAGATGTTTGAGCAGCACCTGACCAGATATGGGAGTTATACTCCAGTTTTGGGCGGATGAAGGCCTTATAAATTATAGCCAGATCAGAAGGGGTGAAGAACTTCCTGCATCGTCTCAAGAAACCTAAGCATTTAGCAGCGTTTTTGGCGACTTCAAATATGTGGTCATTCCAACGAAGATCATCGTTTACACACATACCAAGTACTGACAGCTTTTCGGTTTCTTCGATGCAGGTACCATTCATGGATAATGGCAATGGGGGAATGTTAAGCTTCATCGACAAGAGGCAGCATTGAGTTTTCGAAGCATTGAATTCTACTCGGTTCATAATACCCCATGCAACAATGCTGTCAAGGTCAGAATTCAATGAGCTTATCATACGCAACCGTTCCAGTTCCACATCCGAAGAGCAAGGACGTGAATTTGGAAACGAATATGAAAAGCTGAGGGTCGAGTCGTCAGCAAAACAGTTAAGTGGATTAGAAGTTTCAGACAAGAGATCATTAATGAAAATGAGGAAGAGAGTCGGAGACAAAACGGAGCCCTGGGGCACACCAGCATTTATGAAGTGGGTATCAGACTTGAAGCCATCCAACACAACTTGTATTGAACGGTCGGAAAGGTAGTTTCTAATCCAACGAAGAAGAGACTCATCGATACCAAAAGCACGCATTTTCGATAAAAGAGCCTGATGCCAAACTCTATCAAATGCTTTAGAAATATCAAGCGCAATAATCTTACTTTCTCCAAAACAATGTAAAGATTGGTTCCACTTTTCGGTGAGATAAGCCATCAAATCACCAGTGGACCGTTTGCTACGAAAGCCGTACTGACGGTCATTAAGAAGCTTTCGTTCTTCAAGATATTTCATAAGTTGACGGTTTATCAACGTTTCCATGACCTTGGAAAGAAGGGACGTAAGTGCAATTGGACGGTAATTGGAAGGGGAGGAAGATTCGCCTTTTTTAGGGACCGGCTGGACAAATGCAGTTTTCCATCTGCTCGGAAAAATCCCAGCAGAATAGGAAAGATGGAAAAGTTTACGCAGTGGTTTTGCCAGCGTAGAAGAACACCTCTTCAGAATAACGGCGGGGATACCATCTGGACCAGCGGATTTATGTATGTTGAGATCTTTAAGGACTCTCGCAACCGAGCGAGTTCGAAAAAATATCTGCTTCATCAAAGAATTTGCAGACTCGAGCTCAGGTGGAGCCAAAATACTATAAGGAAGTGTCGAGTTGGCAGCAAATTGAGCTGCCAGCAAATTGGCTTTGTCGATGGAGCTGACATACGGAGAGTCATTGAAGACGAGCGTTGGGACCGATGATGTGGTCGAGTTCTTAATATTCTTAACAAAAGACCAAAAGTTTTTACTTCCTTTTGGACACAATAGTATTTTTTGCCTTACTTTTTGGTCATATAAAAACTTGGTCTTCTGTATATGAGTATTGCAGGCGTTCCTGGCGCACTTAAACTTATTTCTGTTTTCTTCGATAGGGTCATTTTTAAAAATCCGAAAACATTTTTCTCTTTCCCTAATCATCTCCCTACAGCTCGAATCGAACCACGAATTTTCTTTGGGGATGATGCTCTTTGATCTATGCGGAACAAAGTTAGTCATGCCGTTGAGAATTACGTTAGATATCATATCAGCTGATGCATGATTTAGATAGTGCTACGTTTGATATTTTGTTTAAAGTGTTTTAGTGAGTAGTAATGTTGAGTAAATTTCGGGTCGATTTTAGCAACATTAAAGGTTGCGATCGAATTTCTTTGCTGTATATGCTCACACTGGAAAATTCAGGCCAGCTGTTTTGGCATTGAGTGAAACACAGGTGGGTGTTGATTCCGATCCCTCAGAGTTCAACCTGCCTGGATATAGCTTAGTGCCATTATTCTTTTACTCCCAAAACCCCGCCGTATATGTCCGAAATGATATTGCTTACCAGCTTCTACCAAAATACAGCATCTGTTCTAATGCGAACTTTAATTTCATGTGGTTAAAATTCACTGTCCGTAAGCAAATCATTCACTATTGTTTTAATTACAAAAGCCCCAATTTAGATAGCAATTCAACCTCTAACGAGTTTGATGCGCTATCTGACTCCATAATAAGAATTGTTTCCCTTTATCCTCACACTGAAATCGCAATTGCGGGCGATTTAAATGTACGAAATTCTGGCTGGCTTCGACATTCTGGCCAGACAACACCCGAAGAAAAATGTGTTGAGATCTTCGCTGAGTTTAACAAATTAACTCAACTTGTTGATGAGCCCACTCGGGTTCCAGATATTGAAGGACATGCGGCCAACTTTTTTGACTTATTTCTCACTTCTCATCCCGAAAAATACAGGGTTGTAGTATCATCTCCTCTAGGCAAATCGGACCATTGTGTCATATCGGTAGATTTTTCGTTTTCCGTCACGGTAAAAAATCACAGTAAATAATTAGTAAATTAAAAGAACTGTGTGGCAATACGAGAAAGCCAATTGGGACGGCCTAAATAGTTTCTTTCGAAATTTTAATTGGTCATTGTGCTTTCTCGACGGAAACGTTGACGCATCAGCTGATATAATATCTAACGTAATTCTCAACGGCATGAGAAATTTTGTTCCTCACAGAACAAAAAGTATCATCCCCAAAGAGAATTCGTGGTTTGATTCAAGCTGCAAAGAGGCGATTAGGATAGAGAAAGTAGTTTTCGAAAATTTAAAGATAACCCTACAGTAGAAAATCGAAATCAAACGGGTTAGAAATATCTGTAACGCTCAAATAGAAAAAGCTAAGATTTTATCACAAGCTCAATTGATTTCAAGTGAATGTAAAAAGAAATAGTTTTTTTTAAATATATAAATCTTTATTTGAATATAAATAAATAACTGAATTTTATGTTTTTATTTTTACATTTACATTTTTACAACCATTGCCTTGTGGGGCAAGCGAAGTGCCGATCTGCTATCAATCGCGATAACACGCAACGCGCTAGTGTCCGCCATAATATCTAAATCTGTGATTTTTTCACAACAAAATTAATCTGTGCTTTTTTCTCTACAAACAAAAAAAAAAAAAGAAATATGTACAACATCCAAACCCTTCAAAACAATAACTAAAATTTTCCTGCAGCGCCGCGCCGTATGTTAATAAAACCACTTCGGTGAATTAATTTTATTCAGTTCTGTGTGCCACCCAATAATAATAATAATAAAAAAAAAAAGCAAAAAAAATAGACCTAACACAGTGCATTATCTCCTAATCATCTCCTTCCCCACACCGACCGCTCGCAGAGAGAAAAACGGCGTCGGGTGTCCTCGCTTACTGGCCCATTTTTGAAAGTTTGTTTAGACCATATTGATTTGATTGATGTATGTATGTATGTATGTATGTATGTGTTTATTTAGTATAAATTAGATTTACTATTTTCAATTATAATATGATACATTAGGAGTAAATTGGTATAATTTTACACATTAATTTAGATATTGCATTTTATATAATTCGATAATTTTCTTTTAAAACTTTGAAAATTCGTTTCATTTTCTAAATCACTTGGTAGTTCATTGAAAAACTGAATACCTTTATACATTATCATGTTTTGAGTTCTACTATCTCTATAAAATGGCAATTTTATAGAGATAAAAAATAAAATTATTATTTGACCTTAAGTTACATAGTTGAACTTCGTGCGTAAGATTTACGTTTAATGAAAGGTATTCTGGAGGGAAAGGGACAAAATCCCGAATTCCAAAATCCCTATGGACAAAATCCCGACACAACTTAGAATAATTTTCGCAAAAAATTGAAGTGGACAAAATCCCGACTTTTCATTTCTGATACTTTCGGGATTTTCGTGTTTCGCTCCTTTCCAGTTGACCGATAGTACTTTTAAGCTTGTTAAGAGTAGTATTGAGTACTTTTCAAATTGGGAGCGTTTTGAATTGAAAGGTGAAAGGGATGAAATTCTATTGTAAGCGTTCTACTCGCTCAAATCGCATGGGAATGGTAGGAAATGATAGATAATATCTTCAAGAATTTAATTTTGGGGAAAAAAAAATAATATAAAAAAAAAATGCTGAAAAAGCTGAAAAAACTTTTTTGTTTTTTGACTTTTTTCGGCCGGAAAGCTTTTAAACGCTTTGAAATGACAATCGAGCAGCGTGTAGCAAAATTCAAAAAAAAAATATTTTTTTCGAGTTTTTGAAAATTTTACCTCTAGTTTTGCGCGAGTTTGGAGCTATTATTTTCAAAAAATCGAAAGGTTTTCTGTCAAATCTCTTTAAGAGAAGGTCTTTCGAATTTTTGAAAATAAAAGCTTCAAATTCGCGCGAATTCGCACTTACTAGTTTGGCAGGTCAGCTCTGGACGGAGCATCCCAGGTCCCAGTGGATACCGCTTGGAGGTGTAGTAAGCACAATTGACGTGTACTATAAGTTACAGCATCTGGGCGCCGCCAAGTTGGCACCATTCAGAGCCTACCCGAATAGTACAACGCCCATCCACTCGGAAATTAATTGCTATTTTCATATTTGGCATGAGCAGCTTAACCCTGCGGAAAAAAGGGTTAAAATAATGAGCCCCGCGAAGCGGGCCATGCGGAAAGCTGTTGCATACGGAAACTAATTGCTATTTTCATATTTGGCATGAACCGCTTAACCCTGCGGAAAAAGGGTTAAAATAATGAGCCCCGCGAAGCGGGCCATGCGGAAAGCTGTTGCATACGGAAATCAATTGCTACTTTCAATTTAGCATGAGCAGCTTAACCCTGCGGAAAAAGGGTTAAAATAATGCGCCCCGCGAAGCGGGCCATGCAGAAGGCTGTTGTATACGGCTATTATTTTCAAAAACTCGAAAAGCCATCTGTCAAATCTCTCTAAAAGGAGGTTTTTCGAGTTGTTAAAAATAATAGCTTCAAATTAGCGTGAATTTGGAGCTATTATTTTCAAAAACTCGGAAAGCCTTCTGTCAAATATCTCTAAAAGAAGGTTTTTCGAGTTTTTGATAATAATAGCTTCAAAGTCGCACGAATTTGGAGCTATTATTTTCAAAAACTCGAAAAGCCTTCTGTCAAATCTCTTTAAGAGATGGTTTTTCGAGTTTTTGGAAATAATAGCTTCAAATTCGAGCGAATTTGGAGCTATTATTTTCAAAAACTCGGGAAGTCTTCTGTCAAATCTCTCTAAGAGAAAGTTTTTCGAGTTTTTGAAAATAATAGCTCCATGAAACTAGTTTCAGGTAAAACTAGTTTCGTTTCAAGTTTTGCAAAAAATAATCAAAACTAGTTTTAAAAAGAAATCGGTATTATTGATTTCTGGAGAAAAACTAGTTCAAGTTTTGAAAATGGATTCTCGTTTTGAATATCGAAACTAGATTCATATCAAGAGCTGCTTTGATTTTGAAAACAAAATAGAAAATTCAAACAAGTACCTACTGTAATTTGCAAACGGTTGATTGTTTGTATAAATATATGAAAATATAATATAGGTAAGCGTTGAACTTACCATTCTAATTCTCAAGAATAAGAACATATGGGTGGTCGACGTGACCGACGCCGCCGCCGACGCGACGGTTCAAGATCATTGAAAGTAAAATATAGACCGAAGCAAAAATGGAGACCCTGGCATCGGTTTGTTTATCAAATGGTAGAAGTGGTATTTGGTTCAACGAGACAAGTAGACAAGCAAAGCGACTCAAACAAAAAAGATCATTCAATGGATTTCTGTCCAATCAGTGTGCAACACATTAACGTAATTCAGTAGGTATAAAATTAGCACCTCTTTTAGTCCTATATTAGTTGCACCTACCACGAATCATATCCGTCCTTCTAAGACGCTTCAAATTCATTTTGATGCATTTGCGGATAGTGCACGAGAACGTCGTAATATGATAACAACGGGGGGCTAAGGTTGATAAATTGAGGTTTCAGGTGGCAAGCCCAATGTTAGATCTCGCGGATGCTTTTCATCTTTCGGTTTATATAGTTTTGGGTCAGAGTCAGATATTCCAAATTTGCTTTGACTGTGGCAGATAAATCTCCAACGGCAGCAGTAGCTAACTCTTTCCAATATTGCATCGCTGAGCAATGGGAAAATCTTTTGAATGCTGACTTCGAAGTCCGCAACACAGAGTCTGTGAACCTTGCTCAAAAATCTCTGTAACAAGCCGAGTTTCCTTGCACAGAAATCGAAGCAATAAGTCCAATTAACGTTGTCTAACCAGCGACATGCAGTCACATGCAGTTTTTCCGTAGCAGAAACCCGCCAAATTACTTCCAATCGTTGGAGTTGGAGAAACACAACAAAGAAGTTCTTTTAAATCAGCAAGTAAAGTTGATTATCGGTGCACACAATGCGTTAGCTTGGACCTGCAAAATGCGTGCTGCAATTATTAGTTTCTGAGCCATATTTCACCTATGTCGCAGTACCGGAAACCGGCCTTCACCAACTTTTGATTGGGTCAATAGCCTATCCGGGGTGATTTATTGTGTAAGGGGTAGCCAAATACGGTGTATGTGAATAACCTGAATCCCCTACGAAGACGTACATACTTGCCAAACTAACCGATGCCGAAACGAAGCTTCAAAGTGAAAGCAGAAAATGATGTGAGGTAATAAAGTTTTGATGAATAATACAAAAACGTTTCGTCTTTACGTCTTCGAAGCAGTCGTAAGATCTCTTATGTGCTACGCAGCACAAGTTTGGGGTATCTTCGAGTTCGACGAAGTAAAAAAGCTTCTTAGATATTTCATCAAGAAAACCTTCAGACTATCGGAAAATACACCAACCTACATGTTGCACCTCGAAACTGGTTTACCTACGTGATATTTACACACAGTTCAGCTGCATTTCTCATATATTGGGAAAATCATGAATCAACCAAATCATCAACTCACCAACAAGATAGTTTTGTTTCTAAAAGACAGAAATCTTCATTTCTTTACGGAATCGACGAGATTGAGTGACATCCATGATGTTCAACTTCTCCAACACAATGGAAGATCTTTTGGTGGCACCATGTAGATGCTTTTAGGAAACATTAAAGAATCAACATGGAATGCTTTCAAAGAACAAAGTCAGCAAAGCCAAACAAGAAGTACCTATAGGCTAGTGAGTCATGACCAAGGTTATAAAAATTATTTCCATGACCGAAACAGTCTGGATTTCATATCAACAATCTTTAAAGCCAACTACTTTGTGCAACCTACGATGCAGAGAATATATATGTCACTTCATTGGTATCTGCCCCATCCTGAACTCGATCCGAAGGTTATCTTGGGAAAAAATACTCTTTCATCAAATGAAATCATAATCATATTACATGGAGAAAATTGGAAAATCCTATACAACTACCTGAAACCCGCTCTAAAATATCGACAACAAATTATTAACGAATCATTTTGATATTGTACTTTTGTATATATAGTTTATGTATTTTTATTTCGCGATAACTAAATCAACAAAGAACTTTATTGCTTCATAAAATAACTCTTTTTTCGGCATAAGCCAATGTCTTTTTGTGAAAATAGTTGACAAATAACTGTGTTTGTAACTATAAAACTATTTTTATTTATATCTTAATAAAATCACACTTTACTACTACTGCTTTACTACTACAAAAACGTTTCAAAACTAGTTTTGAAGTCCTCAGAACTAGATATTTCCAGTTTCATGAATTTCTAGTTTTATCAAAAACTAGTTTTACGATTTCGAGTTTTATGTGTCACTTTGTTTTTCAATAATACCGATTTGTTCAAAACTTGAAACTCGAAAACTAGATCTATGAAAAACTAGTTTCGAAATAAGTTGAATAATATGGCTGTTACAATAGAATTTCAAAGTGACGCAAGTCACTTCCTACATTTTCTTAAAAAATGCACTTTATTTTTCCACGTACAAAATGCTCTCATGTATTAAATGCCACTCGAAGTCATGAGAATGAACAGGTATACCGTATAAAAATGCATTATTATAAGCCACACCCCCTCCAATGCATGAAAAAATTTTGTACGCTATGTGTTGCTTCTCATCATTTTGAGGGTCCATGCTAAATAGTACTAGAAAATTGCCACCAATGCGGTCTTATTTCATAAAAAAGATACTAAAACTTAGTTCTTGTTGATTCTCATCGTTTGATATAATAAAATCATATGGAAAACATAAAGTAGTGCAAATTATAGTACTTTTCGACATTTTGGGATTCGGGATTTTGGGAGTCGGGATTTTGGGATTCAGGATTTTGGGATTCTGGATTTTGGCATTCAGGATTTTGGGATTCAGGATATCGACCCCAACCCATTCTGGAACCATTTTATTTTTCATTTTATAAACGAAGATTGCTGCATTGTATGGTATCCTCTGTCTGATGTTAAGCCATTTTAAGCAAGGTAGCATCCAACTTATTGGGGTATAGAAACTGCATTTCAGTATAGTTCTCATCGCCTTGCTCTGAAGCTTTTGAAGTCTGTTGATTTCCGTTGAGTTACCCATATACAATATAGTTGAACAGAACTCAAAGTGAGGTTTAACAATAGTATTGAAAATGTTTATTGCACACAAAGTGGATATATTTTTTCGTAATATTTTTAAGAATCCAATTTTTTTTAAATTTTTTTTTACAATGTATTCGAAATGACTATGAAAGTTCAGATCATTGTGTATTATTACACCGAGATATTTTATTGATTTTAACTGTTCGATATTAGTATTGTTAATACGTATGTTGGTTTCGAAGTCAGCGTTTACAGTCATACATTTTGTTTTATTAACATTAATTTTTAATTGGTTTTTATTAAGCCACATACACATTTTATCTATATCGCAGTTAATGTAACTAGAAATTAAATTCAAGTCTTTGCCAGAAACAAACAATAATGCATCATCAGCGAACAGCGAGATTTTGCAATACTTTAAAACTACAAATGTCATTAATGTAAATTATAAACAACAGAGGGCCCAATATTGTTCCCTGAGGCACGCCATACGAAGTTTCTTCACAACACTGGTTAATTTTAGTTATTTGTGTTCTGTTATTTAAATATGATTGAAACCATTTTTGTTCCTTATTTTGTATGCCGTATTTGCTTAGCTTTGTTAGAAGCAGCGATCTGTCGATTGTTTCAAGCTCTCTTTGAAAGTCTAAAACCAGCAATTATTTTATTTTTTTCATGACGTTCTATCTTTAAGGTCATAATAAGCCAATTAAGAGCCGTTTCACAAGAATGTTCCGAACGAAATCCTGATTGGTTTGTATTAACAATTTATTCTCTGAGACGTATTTGATTAATTGTTCATTGGCAACTTTTTCAAGTATTTTTTCTAATATTGGAAGCATATTAATTGGTCTAAATTTATCACAGTTTATGTTATTTTGCTCCTAGGTATGGGAATTATTATTGATTCTTTTAAATTATTTGGGAAAACACCTTCCACAAAAGATTTATTTATCACTGCCAACAGTAATGGACCTAACACATCATAGCAGTCTAAAACTATTTGAATATTTAGTCTCATAGGATCATTTTTTTAATCAACTTTTTACATATATTGTGGAGATCACTTAGGTTTATTGTTTCAAACAAAAATACACTGGGGACCATTGTCAATTAACTACAGTCAAAAGACCTTTGTGGTTGAGTTACTTATCTCGTTCATGCTGTCTATAAAATACGTGTTCACGACCTACACGAACTAACGCTGTGAAGAGATATAGAGATAGAGCATCCTTCAAGGGTGGCAAACCCCGAACTCAAGCCTGTAAAGACCAGCAGGGAAACATAGTTGTAGAGTCACAGTCGCTACCCAGGATCTGGAAAGATCACTTCTGCAGACTGCTTAACGGCGTTGAGGACACAAATTCCGCTGTCAGGCAGATTGCCCCATTCAGTTTGGAGTACAGGCAATAGAGACCAAATAAGGGGGGTTACCTTACAAAAGGTCCGGTAGTTCTAAATTTTTTATATGTTGTCTAGGATGGTTGTTAAGTGTTTAAAATGAAAAATGCACAATTCCCCCCCCCCCCCCCCCTCCACCATTTTGAAAAAACCGAAAAAAATCGGCACTTTTTTTAGATTTTCACTTATATCTTTGTTTCGGTGCATTTTAGCTACAAGACAGTTCTATTCAATGTTGTAGAGAATGAAATTCCCTATAATATACGTGTTAAATTTTGTTTATAGGGCAGATAGTTCACGAGATATGATATTTTAAAAAAGATTAAAAATACGCATTTTACAGAAATTTTTTCAAACTTCTAACTTTAGAACGCTGTACTTCAATTTTGACCTATTTGAGAAAAACAAGTATAAGAATAAAAATTGTAGGGAATTTAATTACCTACAAAATGGATGTATACTTGTTTTAACCAACCTTACGGAGGGGGCAGTAAGCATTAAAATGAAAACAACGGCATATTGTTTATTTGATTTTTTTTGCTATTGTGACTCCATATTTTAATAATAATAAAAAAAAACTAATATATTCTATTTTTTGCAGGTGAATGACTGGTACCTGGACGAGTTACTGTAATATTGTTATTGTTCTATAGTTAGAAGTTTGAAAAAATTTCTGTAAAATGCGTATTTTTAATCTTTTTTAAAATATCATATCTCGTGAACTATCTGCCCTATAAACAAAATTTAACACGTATATTATAGGGAATTTCATTCTCTACAACATTGAATAGAACTGCCTTGTAGCTAAAATGCACCGAAACAAAGATATAAGTGAAAATCTAAAAAAAGTGCCGATTTTTTTCGGTTTTTTCAAAATGGCGGAGGTGGGGGGAATTGTGCATTTTTCATTTTAAACACTTAACAACCATCCTAGACAACATATAAAAAATTTAGAACTACCGGACCTTTTGTAAGGTATCAGCTCTTTATTCACTGGGTTAAGAGACCAGTTGGAAAGGAGCATGTACTAGCTGATCTGCATGATGTGGTCGGAAGAAAAATATCATGCATAAGTGAGGGAGATAGAAGTATAGTTAAAAATGCAGCTGAAGAAAAGCTTGGTGATGACTATGAGATTAAAATACCCGTGCTAAAAAAACCGAAGGTTATCATATGCGGTTTGAGTGACGAAATAAATTCAGGGGAAATAGAGAAAAGCTTAAGAGCGCAAAACAATATGCTTGTCGCGAGTGAAATAAATTGTTTGAAAATAATAAAGAAGAATGGAGAGAAAGGGGTAAAAAAGTTTGTTTACTATAATGCAGTGGTGGAGTTGGGCTGTGAAAGCTTTGCCAAAGTTATGCAAGTAGGGCGAGTTAATATCGGATGGGATAAATGTAATGTTTTTGAATCAATTTCAGTTAAAAGGTGCTATAAATGTTTGGGTTTTAACCATATAGCAAAAGATTGCAAAAATAAATCTTGTTGTCGTAAGTGTTGTGATGAACATGAAACCGTAGATTGTAATATTACTGAAATTATTTGTTGTGATTAAATTTGAATAATTATACTTCATGGCGACACTGCTAGAGTGCGCCCCAGTCTGTTCAATACAAGATGGCTTACTGTGTGTAAAACTTGAATGTGTCTCTAATAAAACTATTAAAACTACATATATCTGAAACTAATATATATCATTAAAAACCTATCAGGTTATGGCCCCAGTAGCCAGATTACTGCGGAAACTCTAAAAAACGAAAAACGAACGAAGAAAAACTAAAACAACAAAACCGGGAACACGTGTTCACGCCGACTTCACGCCGACCACAAGACTCCGAAATCGACTTTAAAATATAAAAACGTAAGCCTTTTCATTTTTAAACATCAAAATGACTACACCCGAGGAAAACTTTTCACATGTAGACAAATTGAAAGGTCTCGAAAACTTTTATGAATGGAAATTATTTTTAGAAGTTCATTTTCAATCCTCGTGTTTAGATAGTATCGTAGATGGTACATCAAAACTAGAACAATGCATAGAAGAAAAGGATAAAAAAGAGTTTATCAGAAAGGATGCTAAAGCAAAGAAGGCAATTTTAGCCACGATAAACAAAAACATCTTGAATCATGTGCTTCACTGCAAAACCGCGCATGAAATGTTTCAAAAGATCTCAAAGATATACGACAAGAAGAATGATGATCAATCACATGAACTACTTCAGACATTTTTCGGATATTCATATGAAAAAACCAAAGACATGGCCACGAACATCACCAACCTACAAAACTTGGCTTTTCGACTCAACAGCATCGATCAGAAAATAACAGATGAGATGATTATCTCGAAAATACTAGCTATACTCCCTAGCGAATATAAACACTTCAGCACAGCTTGGTCATTGACGTCCAAAGATGAACGAACCGTCGACAACCTTATGATTAGACTGTTGGCTGAAGAGACCAGAAGTGGACAAAATACGAGAAACCCGATTGTCGCTTTCAAAGCATCAACGAGGGCAAATAAATCATATCAAAAAGAAAATCGAACGTGTTTCAAGTGCGAACAACTTGGACATCTCGCGAACACCTGCTCAAGAAAGAAGACAGAAAATTCAAATTGTAAATATTGCAAAAAACAAAATCATCGCTCAGAAGACTGCTATTTTAAAGAACAACATGAAAAATGCAAGTATTGCAAAAAGACGAATCACAAATCTGAAAACTGTCGCTATAAACAAGAACATCAAAACAACTCGAACGGAAAAGAGAAAACATCGTATATGACAAGAAAAACCCTCGATGACGACAAAATTGAAAAAATGCATTTCTACATCGACAGCGGCTCGTCATTTCACATGACAAACAGACAAGACATGCTTGCCGACTTCAAATACGAAGAAGATGAAGTTAAAATCGCTAAGAAAGATCAATCGCTTAAAACATCTGGAACAGGAAAACTGGTAATGCAAGAATGTATATTAACAGACGTAGTGCATGCCTCAGGACTCGACAGCAATCTTATTTCAGTCGGAGCGATTACGGAGAAGGGTGGCGAAGTACTCTTCACAGGAAAAAAGGTGACTATAAGAAAAAATAATGATATTATCGAGGGGGAAAAACAACCTAATGGGCTATTCGCATTAAAACTTACCCCAGAATTTAACGACAAACAGTGCTTTCAAGTAAAAAACGTTAAGAGAGATCCCAAATATTGGCACAGAATACTCGGACATTTAAGCTATGAAAATATTAAAAATATCAAATTTCTAAACATTACTGACGCCGATTACGAAAAAGCGAAAAATATATGCGAAATCTGCATAAAATCGAAACAAACGCGTCTCCCTTTTTCTACCGAGAGAACTAGAGCGACTCGACCCTTAGAAATCATCCATACAGATATTTGTCAAATCGAAGTTCCAACATGGGATGGATGCAAATATATGCTGACATGCTTAGATGATTACACCTGTTTCAAGCAAGTATATATGCTTGCGAAGAAATCTGAAACAGCCGAAATAATTAAGCAATACATAAAAGAGGTCGAGGCGAAATGGAATTTACCCGTTCACAAAATCAGATGTGATAACGGAGGAGAATATACAAACGAAGATCTGATGAGCTGGACAAAATCGAAAGGTATTGTGATGGACTTCACGATTCCACATACACCACAACTCAACGCAAAAGCAGAGCGACTAAACAGATCGATAATGGACAAGACTCGAGCATTGCTTTTCGACTCAGAACTACCTGCTGAAATGTGGGGCGAAGCAGCTCGTGTTGCCTGCTACATATTGAATCGATGTCCAACAAAAGCTCTTGAAAATCTGAAAACGCCATATGAAAAACGGTTTAAGACAACCAGAATACAAAAGAATGCACATTTTTGGTTGTGATGCACATGCGAAAATACTTAATCGACTCAAGAAACTAGATAGTAGAAGTAAAAAATATACTTTCGTCGGATACGCACCGAATGGCTATCGTTTATGGGATAAAGAAAGACGAAAAATAATTATCGCTCGAGATGTGATTTTTGAAGATGATACGAATGCGAAAAATATACTCGATAAGAAAACATCAACGTATAAAACAGATATTTTGAACTTATTCGAAGATGACACCATACATGAAACCGAAGCCGAAGACACCATACAAGAATTCGACGATGAAGAAATCGCACAAGAAGATGTCGCAGCCAACGAAGCAGATGACATCGTATACGACGAGGACTCAGAAAACGTCTCGGACGAAGATTCACAAGATGACGATTCCGACAATCATGAAAATACAAGGCCAAAACGAAAAAAAGGGATACCGAAATATCTTCAAGACTATGTCTTGATTACATACAAAGAAGCTGTAAATGGACCGGAATCAGAAAACTGGAAAAAAGCAATCGAGAAAGAAAAACTGTCGCTTAAGAAAAATTAAGTATTTAAATTTTGCCAGATGAATGAAATACAGATCAAAAAACTAATAAGCAGCAGATGGGTTCTTAAGAAGAAAGACAACGGACAGTTCAAGGCAAGATTGGTCGCTAGAGGCTGCGAACAACGCGAAGGAGACTACTACGAGACCTACAGTCCAGTGGTAAATATCAACACTTTACGTTTTTTGTTAGCCTATGCCAAAGCGAGAAATAAAATCATAATGACGTTTGACGTTGCAAGTGCTTTTCTACATGGACATTTAGACGAAGAAATATACATACATGAAACTGCCAGAAGGTTTCGATGAAGAAGGACGAGTATGTCAACTAAAAAAATCGCTTTATGGTCTAAAACAAGCACCTGTAAATTGGAACAAACGCTTTGTTGATTTCTTAAAAAGTTTAGGACTTCAACAAATAAAAACCGATAAATCAGTATTCAAAGACAAAGACAATTTAATCATTGCTTTACATGTAGATGATGGTTTAATCATAGGAAGCGATAAAAAAGTCATCATGAAATTTCTACACAAGCTCAAAGAAGAATTCGACATCACCTACGAGACAAACCCAAAGGTTTATTTGGGAATGAAAATTGAAGAAAATGCACAGTTTATATTTATACCAGTCCGACTATACTAATAATACTCTTAAAACTCTGAACATGGACTCGTCAAAATCAGTGAGAACACCATCAGTTCCAGGTTCGGAAGACGAAAACACAAGAAAAGAAACCAAATTTCCTTATAGAGAAGCAGTCGGAAGACTCCTCTATCTGTCGACTCGAACCAGACCAGACATCGCTTTTTCGACAAACGCTGCATCAAGAAAAGTCGAGAATCCTACCGAATCAGACACAATGAAACTAAAACGAATACTCCGATTCTTAAAAGGTACCCAAGATATGGCATTAAAATGTAATAAAAATGAAGACTACCGAAAATTAAACGCATACTGTGATTCTGATTATGCGAATGATACCGAGACTCGACGCAGCACAAGTGGATTCATCATAATGTATTGCGGTGGTGCAATCGCATGGCTCACCAAACGACAACCAATAGTCGCAACATCAACAGCTGAAGCCGAGTTCATAAGTGCAAGTGAATGTGTCAAAGAAGTGATATTTTTAAAATCATTGTTCGAAGAAGTTACAGGCGAAAATTTAAATGTTAATTTACACATCGACAATCAAAGTATCATACAAATGATTAAAAATGGATGTCAGCAAAAACGGGCTAAACATATAGATATAAAATATAAATTTATTTTGGAAAGAGTTAATACCGATCAGATAAATCTCATGTATTGTAAATCAGAAAATCAATTAGCTGACTTATTCACAAAATCTCTGACACCATTTACTTTTGAAAATTTAAGAAAAGAATGTTTATATGCTACAGAAATTTAAAATAATAATCACTTTGTTCATTTAAAATTAGTTTTTTAGAAATTAATTAAATTCATAAATTAAATTCATTTTTTGAAATATTACAAATTTAAGGGGGAATGTTGTGATTAAATTTGAATAATTATACTTCATGGCGACACTGCTAGAGTGCGCCCCAGTCTGTTCAATACAAGATGGCTTACTGTGTGTAAAACTTTAATGTGTCTCTAATAAAACTATTAAAACTATATCTGAAACTAATATATATCATTAAAAACCTATCATTATTAACAGATGGGTAAACTGTAAAAGATCAAACGAAAGACTCGGTCTAAATCTCGACACAAGTCATAACACGTTAGATTATTTGTGTCCTGTCTATCTCAAAAAGGTAGATGGGGTGCGAAGTCGGGTGCAGTATTAGCAATTAAAAAATTCTTTTTGGTGTGAAAACCCCGTTAGTAAAGTGGTTGAAAAGTTATCTTACTGATAGATTCCAAAAAGTAAAAATAAATGAAACCTTTTCAGAAAAAATATCAGTTAATCTTGGCGTACCCCAAGGATCGAAATTGGGTGTAATACTATTCCTTTTATATATAAACGATATCGTTAAATGTGTGTCTGACGTTAAAATATCACTGTTTGCAGATGATACGCTGATTTATGTTGTTGGATACGATTTGAAGGCATGTGAGAGTGTAATGCAAAGTCAAATTGAAAATATAAGCAACTGGCTGTGTAAAAATAAACTAAAACTAAACGTAGACAAAACTAAATGCATGTGTTTAAACAACGGTGTTTCAAATGCCAACATATTTATAAATAATCAACTCATCGAATGTGTAGATGTAATTAAGTATCTTGGTGTTTTTATCGACAATAAACTTAAATTTAACCAACATGTTTATAATCAATGCGTTAAAATATCAAAAAAAGTCGGTTTTTTCAAAAGAATTCGAAAGTTCATATCTTTTAATTGTGCAGTGACGCTCTACAACACTTTGATTCTTCCACACTTCGATTACTGTTCGTCGATAGTATACATGTCAAATAGTGATAACATAAGAAAGATGCTTCTTCTTCTTCTTTCCATTTCTGGCGTTACGAGTAGTGATCTTGAAGCGATCACAACTCTCCCACTTTTCTGCTTCACACTAGTGATCCGCCTGTGGGGTACGCCGCGTTGACCTCAGAAAGCGTCGGCAAGCCTCTCGGTTTTGGATTGTTCCATGTCTGAGGCCAACCAAATGCTGCTGTTTTTGCATTTGCTTGTACCAGGAGTGTTTTGGCCTGCCTTTTCTTTTTCGTCGCGAATTTGTTGAAACGTTGTACGATATTGCCTTTTGGACGGGGTTCTGCGGATCTCTCCTTTGAACATGACAATACCAACTGAGCCGGTCGTGCTGAATTTTGTCCAAGATGGTACTTTTGACATGAAGGCTTCCACGGATCTTAGTACTTCTAATTCGATCAAGCTTTGTTACTCCTGCTGTCATCCGAAGCATCTTCATTTCGGCTGCCGTCAATTTGCTCTCATACTTTTTGTACATTGTCCAACATTGTGAACCGTATGTCAGAGCTGGACGGACAGCTGCTGTGTAGAGTCTTCCCTTCAGCTTAGGGGGCATTTTTCGATCACAGAAGATAGCGGAGTTTTCTCGCCACTTCATCCACCCTACGCTTACTCGATGATTGATGTCGTCATCACAAGTTGCTTCACTATTGATCATAGATCCCAGATATTTAAACTTTTCACACTTGGGAAGCACATTTCCATTCAAATAAATGAGAAAGATGCAAGTATTACAAAACAGAGCAATGAGAACCGTGCTTAAGTGCGAATATAGAACACCAATTCAGGATATGCTTATTACTCTCGGATGGTTAAATATTGAACAAAGACTTGTTTAATGCGCTTGTGATGATTTTTAAAATTAAGAATGATATGTATCCCAAATATCTACAACGAAACGTGAACTATATAACAAATTCCTTCTACAATCTGAGGAATACCGGGGACTTCAGACTTCCTTTATACAGAAGAGCAGCAACTCAAAACAACCTACTTTATAAAGGCATTCAGCTGTTTAATGAACTCCCTAGTAACGTAAAGACTGAAACAAACCTAAATAAATTTAAATTATTATTAAAACCTCTCTTAAAAAATAATGCTATATAAAATATTGCTTAAATTTTAGGTATTATTAATGTATTACTTGTTAATGTTAAGAGTTTATCAAACTAATAAATATAAATAAAAAAAAAAAAAAAAAAGAAAGCATGCCCGATGAATAGAACCTCAGTATCGTATGCCCGATCCTAAAGAAGGGAGACACTCACAATTGCGCCAATTACAGAGGGATAAGCCTCCTTCATGTCGCTTATAAGATCTTGTCTGCTGTAATATGTGAACGTCTGAAACCCCACGTCAACAACTTGATAGGTCCTTATCAATGTGGTTTTAGACCAGAGAAGTCCACAATAGACCAAATTTTCACATTACGGCATATCTTGGAAAAAAAACCCGAGAACATAATATCGATATTCACCATCTCTTTATTGATTTTAAGGCCGCGTATGACAGTATTCACAGAGACGAGCTGTACAGATCACTCCAAAACTCGTACAACTATGCAGGATGACTTTGGAGAATTCACGCTGCTCCGTCAAGGTCGGTAAAGAACTCACCGAGATCTTTGATGTCGAAAAAGGTTTTAGGCAAGGCGACAAACTGTCATGCGATTTCTTCAACATCATACTTGAACGGATTGTAAGAAACTCAAACGTCAACACCAGAGGAACAATCTTTCAAAAGTCTGTACAATTACTCGCCTACGCAGACGATATTGACGTAATGGGAAGAAAAAAGCGTGACGCCATAGGAGCTTTTGCGAGTATTGAAACAGAAGCGGCAAAAATGGGTATGATGGTTAACGAGGGCAAAACGAAGTATATGCTGTCTTCAAACAAGGACACAGAACATCGACGAATTGGACAAAACCTCACAACAGACAGACATAACTTCGAGGTAGTACAGGACTTCGTCTACCTAGGATCCGCTATAGACACGGACAACAACATCAGTGCGGAGATCAAACGGAGAATAAGACCTTGATCATCCCAGTCCTGCCTTACGGCGCGGAAGCATGGACCTTATCAAAAGCGGATGAGGAAACCCTTGGTCGTTTCGAAAAAAAATTTTTCCGAATGATCTTTGGTCCGGTATGCGAAGACAATGTGTGTAAAAAGATACAACAACGAGCTGTATGAGCTGTACCGTGACATGGGCATAGCTAGAAGAGTACGCTTCGCGAGAACACGACTCCTGGGACACGTAGAACGGATGGACACCAACGCTCCGGCTCGAAAATGTTATCAAAAGATGTTGGTTGAGGACATGTTCACCTTGAACTGTGATGCACACCTAAGTAAGTAGACAAAAGCCTAAAATTTCAAATTGTTGATATCTGATATAAGCTCGAAAACGGTAACTACCAAATTGAATTTAAAAATGATGAGATAACGCTCGCAACCTCAAAACGTATTCAAAAATAGTCTTGCTAAAAAAAAAAAACAATGTTATCACTTTAGATTTCATTGTACATATGTATTAATTGTGTACGCGAAGAAAGAAACAAAATACAAAATTGACTCATTTATACACAAAAACAACAACTTGCATTCAGAATATAGAAAAATAGGTATGTACAGTATCTAGCCTTTATGAACTATGGCAATAAATTCTAATCAAACTAGTCATCAGTTAGTTTAACGTATTTTATTTTTGGTATATGTGAATATTATTTTTTACAAATGTTTCTGACTGATTCACGATATCACAAAAGTTCCTTCATTGTTCTGTAACACAAAGAAATGATTTTGTTTATAATACCAATAATTCCCTCGCAAAACTGTGATTCGTTTTGACTTCCACATTAAACTTTAACCATAATTCTTTTGGTCAAATGAATTTATAACAAAAGATAAAAACTTACCTTATGCTCTCACACCAGTTTGAAGGCCCAGTACTACATTGGTGTATGCTATTGGAAGCTCGTAGCGCTAAGGATTCAGCACCAGCTAATCCTACAGAAAAATAAATTAACAAGATTAATCGTTTGAGCACCGTTTTTGAAAGTAATAGTATTCTCAAAAATGAGAAGGCTCTCCCGCTAGCGTGGGAACGAGCATTCTTTTCTATATAAAATTATAACTGTTCCTCTTAGAAAAATGAGAGCACTATATTTCAAATACAATAGTTCGATAAACTCGAGCTCGAAAAACTCAAAGTTAACAAGACAATTACGCATTGCAATATTTACCGAGCACTAGTATCCAAAGCCCTAAATGCTGCAAGTTCATTTGATTGCTTAGATACAAATTGAGAATAAATATAAGAATTATTGGATCAAATTTCGATTGAAAGCAGAACAAAAGAACCAAAAAGAGGCACAAAAGAATATCGTCAGATCAATTGGATCGCTTAGGCTAAGACGTATTTGTATCACTGTTGTCTGTTGCAGTTAAAGATTAATATTAAAACAACAAATTATTTTAAGTTCAACAGTGCAGCCACACAGATATCAAGAATAAGAGGCAAGGTCCTATAAATCACAGATGAGAAATTAACTCGATGGCAAACCTTTACTTCTCTTGCCCCGCAACAGAGATAAGAAATTCGCAAAATTCACACACACATTGACACTGCCTACAAGCTGATTCCGCCTCTCCTACTTTGAGTACAGCTTCCACCATTGACTTTACACAAAATCTCACTACTACCACTTTGAGTAAAGCTTGCACTACTAACTGGCTGAACACAATGCATACGCATACGCATACGGAGTCGGAGCCGCAAGAGTTACTGGCTGAACACAATGCATACGCATACGCATACGGAGCCGGAGCCGCAAGAGTTAAAATCAAGTTAACTTGTCCAGCTCCGTCTTGCGTTGTTTTTGTATTGCTTGTATTTCATGTTTTGACATCTCTTGCGGCTCCGTTTCTGCAGCCATTGTGTTCACGCAGTTAAAATCAAGTTAACTTGTCCGGCTCCGTCTTGCGTTGTTTTTGTATTCCCTTGTATTTAATGTTTTGACATCTCTTGCGGCTGCGTTTCTCTAGCCATTGTGTTCACGCAGTAAAGCTAATGGTGGATTTCATAGTATAAAGAATATATAGTAGCACCATTGCGGGGAAAGCGATGGTGTCGCCGCCTTTAGTTCCCATTAAACGTCCTACCTTTTCAATCGGAAAAAATTTATCGTAGAACCCTGCCAACATGCTGTCAATACGTCATATATTATTGTTTTTTGTTAGGGCAGCTTTGCTTCGTAAATGTGTGAGCAATATAAAAGAGTGATGTGCGAATGATGTGCTTTTTGATTCTAAATGATAAAAAGTTTGTTGTTTTGCATTTGGCGTGTCATGACAATGTTTGAAAATCATTTAAACACATTCATTAATTGATGAATGAAATACCATCTACAACCATTAAAGCATCCGAAAAAATACCATCCACATGCCTAGGTGAACAACCACAGCAAAATTTTTTGAACCGATAAAACCTTTAAGGGAGACCGCAGGTGGCGAACCATCGCTTTCCCCGCCATGGTGCTACTATATATTCTTTATAATATGATGTAAATTCACCATAAGTGTACACGATTGGTAGGTCTGACAATCATTGTCAGATCTGCAACAGTCTCACAATGTGTGCAAATGAGCTGACAATGAGGGTGAAAATGGAATTTGTGTGTACACGGTTTGCAGAAATCTACAAATATCTGCAAGTTTATTGCCAGCTATTTGGCTGACAAATGAATAAATTTGAAAATGTTCCTCAAACTGGGTCTGAAAATTTATTTATTGCCAGACATTTGCAGAAGCGTCAAAAATTGAACAAAATTTGTGTACACACGATTACCACATTTGCAAATTAATTTGTCTTCAAAATGATTGATGAACAAATTTTTCTGCAAAAAAATTTGGTGTGTACACGGTTGTCAGCTTGCGTGTACACAATTGCCAGATATCTGCAAATCAATTAGCAGATATTTGTCTACAAACTAGCAGCCAAATAGTTTTTCTGCAAATTAATTTGGTGTGTACACGATTGTCAGCCATTCGAGACAAATTTTTCTCTGACAGGTCTGGCAATATTTGCAGATCAGGCAATCGTGTACACTTAGCTTAAGGCCACGTCTGACTGACTTTTTGGATTTTGAAAGAGTTTTTTATAATCTTTAAAGCCCTGCGCAAACCAATGCGGTGAGTGCGTGCGATGCGATTGCGATAAGTGGAACGTATCGTGTGATGCGGTTGCGATCCGTTTCCTGTTCAAACTAGCGCGATTTGGCACCGTGCTAAAATGTTGTTTTCATTTTCGCATTCCACTTTTTCAATATTCTTTTCATTTAATATGTCAGATCAGCAAATGTTCGTTTGATAATAGTAGATTTAGTAAGAATAGGGGAGTTTTTTCTAGCACTGCAGTTATCATAAGTTTTTATTGTATTTTATTTCAAGCAAACCATCTGTTATACTACGTTTTCACTAGGGCAAATGAGATGATTATGACCAAATTTTCAAAATTAGGTCATAATCTTCGTTACCCATACAAAATCTTTCAGTATAATTACCTCAACTTGAGGTGATTGTGCGGTAATTATGCGCTAACAACGTGGGAAAATTGGAGAAAATTAACCAAACAGTACTAAAACACAACCTATTGCTAACTAGCAGGGAAAAAAGTGACATCTTGACAGAATACGCTGTCACAACAAAAGTATTTTTTGTCATTTCGATTCGTTTCTGTGCGGTGTGCGGTGTACACACGTGTTTTCAAAAATTTAAAGTCGAATAAAACTAAAATATCAGCCAAATTTGGCAAAAAAGACAACAGACAACCAGTAAATTCATTCCCAGGTGGTGGAATTATGCCCTACTCTAAAAGGCAGGTATAAATCCGTGGAGTTATACAAGAGAATAGTGAAATACTCAGGGCATAAAATTGTGACTCCCATCTTTGCCACCAAAAAGGTATGAAGTCGAAAGAAAACGCAACTTTGCACTGATTCAATGATAAGAACCAACTAATTTATATAGGAACACGATTTCGGCCCTTATCTCTTGACACACCGAATCCTTTGTTTGCTGTTGCCGGTCGTCCAATCATCCAACACCACATCGAAAAATGTTTGCAGTTGAAAGTGTTAAAGGAAATCCTTACTATAGGATATTGTAACGTGCGCTTAGTTCGCAAAAATAAAACTTCACTTTTCTATTTATTTCTACCACTTTTATTCAGTATCAATACTTTATTCGAACTCAACTCGACTTTTGGACTATCACTTGTTCACAACAATTCACTCTTAACTTTATCACTCTATAATCAGAACTGCCCTCTGGTTGCCTCGGGCGGGCTATTTATATCGAATGACATTTCATCTAGAACTCTCCAGTAGCTTCCACATGGTCTGCAACTCTCCACTGTTTTGGCTGTCAAACATTTTCTCTCCTAGAATTTCTACACTTACACTAGTGCTCTCAGATGTGTTTTTCGGTTGAACGTTTTCGATTAGGAAATTGGTATTAAATGTTGGGTTCACGTTACAATATTATTCCACGAGCGAAATGAAAGAATTCATTGGCGATATGCAGAGTTTGTATAGCATTAACATCAGGTAAGCTGATGCAATGATGACAAATAAGTTTTGCAATCAACACTGCTTGTATCTCGTTACGTTATCTTTGTAGATGTTATGTTATTGTTAAACAACAACATGAAATTAACCTACTAGTAATAGCCCGTGTAAGGCGAGAACCCTAGTTCTGGTCAGGGGCACCCGACCACCAATGTACATTTGGATCCATACACATGGATCCAAAATAAATTAAAAAGGAGAGGGAAAGGGGAAAGCCAGCGGTTAAAGGCACACTGGGGCCAGTTAAAATGGGAGGCGACGAGGCCTACTTAGCAGAGATACCATTTGGTATCTCTGAATGCACCTGAGAAATTAAAGATTAGGTTATTTTGTTGTAAAAAGAACTTACTTCTTTATTAGCGGCTGATTGATAAAATATACAAAATTAAGTTACTTGAGTATACTGCTTACTACTGATTACTGAAACTTACTGACTATTACTGACGTCTTATTACTAATTTCTTAAGCCTATTTATACCAAATTAATTGTCAATGAATTGATATCGATGTTATCGACATCAATTCATTTTTTGCTAAGTCAAGAATTCACTTTAATTGTTTTGCAAGAATTTGTTCTTTGCAAAAACGAATTTCGTCACTGCCCGACTTTCATGAGTGCAATTCAACTCGTCAGCATTAGGTCTTTGACCTGTTGTTGGTTCATATGGTTGTCATATGAACCAGCAACTAGGTTTTCATTATTCTTTTTGCCCTTCCGTTTCGGTTTGGCAACAAACCGATGACCGGGCATTTGTGAATTATTAATGGTCTATCAAGCGTGCTCGTTTGTTTATTTACAAACGAACCGCTTGATGACCTTGATTCGTATATTTTATTTTTGAATCAGTTTGAGGTGGGTTATGGTTTACTGTGTTGTTTGAGTTTTTTATGAAACTCTTAATGCGTTTCTCATACAACACAACACCTCCCCCATTCAAAACCGCGATTTTTGTTTAGAAGAGACAAAAAATTGCCAAGCGAGTGTACCGCCCACATGAGAGTCCGACGAATTTATACAAAAATGTTTACAATTATTATGTTAATATTATCATATGCCAAAATATCTACAGAAGGTATTCTTGACTCAGCATTCCAGACAAAAAATTTGAAAATTCTTAAAGTAATCTTATAAATTAACACGGAAGAAAAAAAACTATAAAATAATTCTTAATTGTAATCCTCCAGTCAATGTAGTTGTTTCCAGGGGGGTCGACATGTAGTGGTTTCTAGATTTCGTTTTCTTCAGGTGTAATGGTACCTGGACGCCGTCGGTTCCATTGTGTTTTCCTTCGCTTTTAACGTATAGTTAAATTTATAAAATTTCGGACATATCATTATTTATTCCTATTTTACATATATGTATATATATATATTTTTTTTTTTTTTGTTCTTAACTTTTATTCTTTAAATGTATAATTTTTATTTTACATAAATTTGGTAGGTATTGTATCTCTAATAAAATTCGTTTCGTCAATGGGAAAAATATCTTTTAAATGTATAGTTTTCGATTTTACATAAATTTCCATTTATTTTATAAATATTGTATATATAAAAGTATTGGTTTTGTGTATTTTTAGCTTAAATATTATAAATTTTAAAACAATTTTCTTCTTATAGTAGTAGAAGTCTATTATATTCTTTATTCTTTGATTTCTTTTTATTTAATTTTTTGTATATTTGTAGCTTAAATATTATAATTTTTATTTAAATTAGTTTATTGTATACTTTGCTTTTTTATTTCTTACTAAGTTTCTTAATAGAATCTCTTAATATATATTTATAGTAACTCAAGATTAAGCTTATTTTATCATAAAACATGGTTTCAAAATATTTTTTTTTTTTTTAAACATGGTTTTTAAGTTTTTAAATGGGTGTCATAATTTTTAATATAATTTTAGCAATCTTAATAACTTTGAAATGGACTTTTACTTGTATTATTATTATACTTGTATTTTATGTTTAAAGCATTGATGGGGTGTAAGGGTTTGTTTGTGGTATGAAATGTTGTGTATACTTTAAGTATTTTAAGTGGAGGTATGTTGCATATCGGATGAGTGTGTAAAATTGTTTTGGGGCTCACTATCTCCCATCTTTTTTTTTTTCATATGGTGGCGCTTTAATTCTTATCCTTAATATTTTTTTTTTTTTTTTTATATATTCTTTTTTGATAGCGCTTTTATTATTATTATTATTATTTTTTTTTTTTATATATATGTTTTTTTATTATTTATTTTTTTTTATTTTTTTTTTTTTTATTTTTTTTTTCAAAATTTTGTATCGAAATTCGGGAAAATCCCGAATGGAGATTCCTTCAGTGTCTCTGTGAATTTCTTCACATCGTCCTCTTTGGCTGACAATTTTCTCTTCTTCGTCATGTAGCTGGCCACCATGCATGTAATGATTCCTCTGTTTGCAGATTCTATTTTATTTCTACATTAAATTCCGTAGTGATTCATTACTCAAAAAAAAAAATCATTGGGCTAATGGTTACTACTATTACAAAGAAAACAGACAGCAATTGCCGATTTATACAAAAGTTTTGTTTCGTATTTTCGGTTTTCGTTCAAGAGGTTTAGTGGTCGTGAATGTAATTTGATCGTTTATTGAAACTGTTTACTGTTGCGCATTTGGCGTGTGTCGTTGATTTTTATCATGTTAATTTCAATGCGGTCTTTCTTTGATGAATTTAAACATGTGTTATTGAATGAATGTGAAATTCAAGAAGTGGTTTTAGGTAGTGACCTTAATATTTATTATTGTTATATATTTTTTTTTCAAATCGACAGTTTTCGATTTTAAAGTAGGTTCAGTTTCTTTTACTTTTGCCTTGCCATTTTCACTTTATGAATGAAATGGAAACATGTATACAGACTTTGTGGGGTTAGTAATATGCATTTGTAGGCATTGTATATATTTTTGGTTTTAGGGGATCGTTGCTTAGCAAAAAAAAAAATTATAGTAGGAAAAAGAGTAGCTGTTATTCGTAATAATGTTTGAGACGATTATTATGAATGGTTACCTGTTTTTTCTTAATTAATATTACACTATCTGTTTGACTCGTAATTTGTACCACAGGATATGGTCCTGTCCATATTTCAGATAATTTGTGTTGTCTATTCTCGTTTTTCAAAAGTACTTTGTCTCCTACGTGAAAAGTTATAGTTCTTATTTTCTTGTCGTAATAATTTTTTGAATTCTTTTTACTAATAATCAAATTTTTCCTAGCTAAAGAATGTATTTTCTGTAACTTATACCGTAAAGTATAATAGTAATTTTCGTGGTCGTATATGGGTTCGGGTTCTTTTTTAAGGTTTGAAGGTATGTCGGAAGTGAAACCAAAAAGACAGTCCATAGGGGTAAGCTTAGTCCCCTCATGAATGCTGTTGTTATAAACAAGTGCGGCGGTTCTAAGAAATTGATCCCAAGATCTTGGGTTTTCATCGCAGATCGTTCTTAAATATTCTACTAGTGGTCTATGTGCTCTTTCCAATGCACCATTCGATTGAGGGTGATAGGCGGTAGTGTGCAGTTTCTCAATTTTAAGTAATTTGCATACTTGTTTAAATAACTTGCTTAAGAAATTTGTCCCTTGGTCTGTAACTAGTTTGTTGGGTATTCTGTATCTTGTTATGATTTGTTCAAAAAATATCTGGGCTATTGTTATGGCTTCCTGGTTAGGTATTGCGTAGAAGTCTACGTATTTAGTCAAGTTGTCTTGAAACGTCAAAATGTACTTGTTTCCTGAGTATGATTCTTGCAGTGGTCCTACTATATCTAAATAGACTTTGTCAAAAGGAATTTGACTTGTGTCAGTAATTATCATTGGCATTTTTGTTTCTGGACTTGATTTCATTTTTTGGCATTTTGGACATTTCCTTATATATTTAGATACGTCCTGGAACATTTTTGGCCAAACGTAATTCTTTCGGATTCTTTTATATGTGTTTATGACACCTTGGTGTCCGCCAAACGGAGAGTCATGATAATCTCTGAGTACATTCAATATTTCTTATCGATCTTCTGTCTGTTATATTTGAAGTCTTCGATTTCATTTATTGTCGAGGTGTTTTGTTGGGTAATTATCATGTCACTACAAGATTCGTCAGAGTCGTGTTGTTTAATATTAGTGTCTTCTTTATCTAGTAATTGTAAAGCTCTCTGAGCTCTTGTTACGGCTAAACAAGTTTTCTCACGTTCTTGGTTCTTGTCCTCATCAGATACCATTAGTGGTATTCTACTCAGTGCATCTGCATTGACGTTAGTTTTACCTGCTTTATATTTTAAACAACAGTCATACTCGGATAGTTTGTGGTGGAACCTTATTAACCTTGACGTGGGATCTCTTACTCTAAAATTACCTGTCAATGGTTCGTGATCTGTGTTTACTATAAATTTTCTTCCTAACAAGTAACATCTAAAATTTTTAGTCGCCCAAACAACAGCTAACATTTCTTTTTCTATAGTGGAGTAGTTTCTTTCTGCTTTGTTTAATGCACGACTAGCGTATGCAATAGGTTTGTCTTTCCCTACTTCTCCTTGCGAGAGAATTGCCCCTATCGCTTCATTGCTAGCGTCAGTTGTGAGAATGAATGGTTTTTTAAAATCGGGATAAATTAATAACGGGGGTGTTACTAGCAAGTTCTTTATTGTTTGGAATGCTTCTTGACATTTGTCTGTCCAAGTGAATTTAACGTCCTTTCGAGTAAGATTTGTCAGTGGTCGAACTATTTTCGAAAAGTTTGGAATAAATTTCCGGTAGTAATTGGCCAAACCAAGGAATGATTGTGTTTGCTTCATCGTGCGAGGTACAGGGAAGTTTTGCACACAACTAGTTTTTCCCGGGTCGGGAAGTGCTCCTTCTGCGGAACATTTGTGTCCTAAATATACTACTTCTCGTCTGAGAAATTGACATTTCTCTACGTTCAGTTTTAAGTTATGTTCTCGCATTCTCTCGAAAATTAACTCCAATTTTCTGTTATGGTCTACCAGATTTTTTCCATTGACGACTATATCATCTAAATAGACAAAGCATTCTAGTCCTTGTAGACCAGTAAGGATATAGTTCATAAGTCTTTGGAATGTCGCTGGAGCTCCTTTGAGTCCAAAAGGCATTCGCTTAAATTCGTAGTGGCCATAGGCCGTACTGAAAGCTGTTTTTTCCCTATCTTCTGGATGGACAAGAACTTGATGGTAACCACTGGCAAGATCCAGTGTTGTGAAATATCTAGCATGACCAAGTTGGTCAAGTATGTCTTCAATACGAGGTAGCGGGAAAGCATCTCCTATCGTGCATTCGTTCACCTTACGGAAATCGACTACTACCCTCCAACGTACCTCTCCGTCGGGTCCTGCCTTTTTGGGTACCACTAAAAGTGGTGAGTTCCAAGGACTTTTGCTGGGTTGGACTATGTCGTTTTCTAACATTTCAGCAAGTTGTTCATTTATTATTCCCCGTTGCTTCTCAGGGAGCCTATACATTTTGGTGTTTATAGGGGCTTGGTCTTGGTTAATTGGGATTTTATGCAGCATGGTTGTAGTGTGAGTGAGTCTGTCACCCGGTAGGAAAAATATGTCATTGTATTTTGAACAAAGGTCTACTATAGATTCTTTTTCTTCTTCGTTTAGGCTATCATCTTTGTTCAATTTGGTTGTTAATTCTTGTATTCTATTGTTTACGATACTATTTTGAGTTATTGTATGATAACATACTACCTCGTCAGTACCAAAATCTTTTTGGTGGGTATTAATATCTACTACATCGAAATCTTTTAGGGGGGCCATTTCCAGCTCGATATGTGTTATCTTGATTTCATGTTGATGTGTATTTATTATGGGTACTACATCGTGTCTTTTATGGTCTCCTATCAAACAGCTGCCCAAGAATACTCCGTCCTCAATTTGTTTGGATAGACAGATCATGGCTTCTTCACTTCTGTACGGTAGTTCTACAGTCATTCTCGATCTAGAGGGAATTTTTAACCCTTCCTTTAGATTGAGTTGAATTGTTTTATTGCTTTTTGGTTGGTTTTTTATTACTAAATTTATTTCAGAGGTATTCTTTTCAACTATGCTACTGTTTTCGTCTTTGTTTTCTTGGTCAGACTCCCATCTTGGTAAAGATACAAATTTTTGTGTTGGTCCTAATTTGAACTCTAGATCACCTGAGTTAATAGCTTTAAGAGTTTTTAGTCCTGATTGGAATATTTGTCGACATTTATTATAGTCTCATTGTACTTCAAAGAAGCGACATATTTTGTGAACTCCAGAATTGCATTTGGTGTTTGGTTGTGGTATAGTTTTTTCAAACTTAAAGTAACATTACCCATAAAGGTTTCTTTTGACTTTTGGACCCTTAAAGGAATTTTAAGAAGATTTTCTTGCTCCCAAGGCAACATCACTCCTGACCACTCGATAAGGTTATATCCAAGGATCTCGAAATCTCCTCGCATGGTGATTACACCTAGGTGAGCATCTCTAGAGGTGTACTCAATTGTACCATGGTGCATTTTCTTAGGATTTGGTTTGAAATTTTCTTGGGTGTAGTGGCTTGCTAAGCCGAAATCTACCAGATACGCTTGAGTGGTATTGTCTTTTTCACAACCTAATAAGATGTTTGTTCCTTTTAAATCTGTATGGGCATAGGTTCTGCCGTGAATGTATTCGTACACATCTAATATCTGTAACGCTAAACGGTAGATGGTATGTTCTGGAATTTTTCTTCCGTTTTCAAGGAAAAGTTTCCAGATATTATCTCCGTACCGTGGCATGACCAAAAAGCGGTGTAAAACATTATCATAGTCGTGTGATCCGGTACCTACTAGATGGGGTATTCCTAAAGATTTTATATCGTGAAGTTTTTTAAACTGTGTAATGTCCTCTGAATGAGTATTATTCATATAGAAATGCATCTCCACAAAGAGTGTCCCACTATCGTGTGGTTCAATCTTCGCGACGTACTTATAGTCAGATGTTTTCTTTTGTGGGTTTGAGGCTTTACATGCTGAGTATACTTGACCAAAACTTCCTAGACCTATTAGTGGTCCTATTTTCCATGTATTTCTAAATGAATCTGTAATAATTTCTCCATTGGGAATCGGGTTTACCTCCGAGTTCTTGACTTGTAAGCTGTCCTTATTTTTTATTGGATGTTTCACTATCTTAATCATATTATCAAAAATTTGACCTAACTAGTTTGTATGCTTGTCCTATTGTATTTATTTCAACATTATTTAAATCTAATCTTTTTTGATTAATTGTATTTAGTATTCTGCAAACTATCTCTCTTAATATGTCCGAGAGCATTATCATCATAAGAGTTATGAAGTAGAGTAAATATGCTTTAATTGGGTTGAAAATTTGCAATTTCAATTTTTCTTTTGTTTGTATATTTTGCAGGTCTTGCTGCTGTGATTCATTTTCGGAGTTAATTTGTGGGCCTGCAATGTGCAGTGTCATATCATTTGTTTTGCTTTCGGTTGTATACCGAGTTTTATTTTTATTTTTTGGTTTGTTGATATCGGAGATATCGATAGTCATTATTCTATTTACTTCGTTTTGAAAGTTTCTTCCATCATAAGCCGGCACGTCTCTTTGTCTGATAATGTGTTTTTTCCGCTCATGCGAAGATACGTTTTGCACATTTTCAGTCATTCTTCCTTTTTGTTTTTCTTCTCTCGTTTTCACTTTGCGAGGTGAACTTTGAGATTGCAAAATGGAAGTTGAGTTCCAAACATTTAAATTTTTTGAAGATAAGACTTCAGAGTCGATGTCTAGGCCGGTCGCGTTACAGCGCCGCAAAATACATTTCTCTTCCGGTGAATTGTTTGCAAAATTTAGTTTGGTTGGTTTTGGCTTCACCTTTTGATCGTGGTTGTTATGAATTATCTGTTTAATTTCATTCGAGTTGTTCACATGCGAGTGATTCCCCGTGAAACAGCTACCATTGTGTGAAATGGGTAATTCATAATTTTCGGTCATGTTTGAATATCTCAGTGGTACACAATATTCCTTCGAATTTTGTCCAAGAATTGTTGGGAATGTTAATAATCTCTTAGGACCTTCTACGTTACAGTATTTTCCTAAGAAATTATACCCTAGAATTCCATCACCAGGGATGGCTAGGTCATTCTCTACGACTTGAAATTGACAAGAGGGGAGCGAGGGAATTTGTATAGTACCAGTGCATTGTCCTAGAGTATGACCGATACCACAAGGTGTGTTGATGGTAAGTTTTTTGTTGGTATTAACAAAAGTCTTACTATCTATCATCCTTCTTTTGAGGAGACTGACTTCTGAGCCCGTATCTATTAGTAGTCGGGTCAGTTTGTTTTCTCCTAACTCAATTTCGATTTCGATTGAGGGTAGGGAAATTTTCTTTTTGGGTTGCCATGATTTTTTCGTTTCAACGTTTAAAGTCGAGGGAGGGACTTTTCGCCCGACTAATGGGAGTTTCCCAAATGGTTTGATTGCCACTTATTCCTAAATGTACATTGGTCGATCGAATGGGTGTTCCTTCCACACCATTCGCATAGTGCCCCCATATTGTATACTTTGCGTTCATTATTATTAGTATGAACTGTTGTATTATTTGGAAACTGTTGGTTATTGGTTCTAAATGGGTTGATTCGATTTGATTCCGAATTCACTCCATTATATTGTCGGGGGTAGTTATTTTTGTAATACCCGTTTTGGTTATTACCCCTTTGATTTGGGAAAGTTCTAGGTTCGTTGAGATTATCTCTCCTAGGTGCTTCATTCCTACTGAATCGGGGATTTGTATTTGTTCCGCAGGTCGTTGCTTCATGTCCGTACAGTTTACATAATTGACAAACCGGAGTATTCTGTCTTTTAAGGCAATCACTATATGTGTGTCCCCTGTTTTTACAGAAATTACAGGTAATGTTTAATTTAGTTCTATTTTCTGGGTGTACCGATTCACGTTTTTGGTAAGCCAGGGGATTACTTTTTTCGTTTGTTGAAAATGTCGAGTTACAAGCCATTTGCGAAAATGGTATCGTTTCTACTCTTTGAACATGCTTCTCCATGCTGAGGGCCGTTCGGACCAGTTCTTCGAAATTTTGAGTTCCCTGGGTGAATAGGTACTGTCCCAGCTGTTTGTTTGCAACTCCTGATGCGAGAGCCGATTTTGCAAAACCTGAGAGCTGGGTTTTCACAATCTCAGAGTTATCACCATATTTAATCTCTGCCGCTTCGCGGCATTGGGATAGGGCATGTCTTAGCCTGCTTATAAAAGTATTCAAAGTCTCAAATTGGCTTTGGCTATTTACTAAGTCGTTATAGTCCTCAATGGGTAAGTAAGCCCGGTTGAGTATATTCTCGAAGTCTTTGAAATCTACTGGCTGAGTAGTTTGGATGAGGTCGAGCGCATCTTCTCGCAACTTTGTATTGAGAATTTGGAGGAAAAGCTTCTCGTCCTCAGCAGGTATGTGGTTTATTATCGGGCGAATGCATGTCAAGAATGTTTGTAATTTTTGCGCTACCCTAGCATCGGTTCCTCCTGAAAATTCAGGTATTCCGTGCGACAATTTAAGGAGCTTCTCAAATCCTAACGACATTTTTACTTCCCTTTTCGCGTCTGAGGGTTTGCTAATTTCCAATGGAGGTGTTTCCAATGGGGGTGTGTCAGCTTGTACTGAGGTTTGAGTGACTATGGTTTTACGAATGGTTTTATTTTTTCGTAAACCGACAACTTCGTCATTCAATGATTGAATTTGAGATTCGAAAATTTCCTCACGCCTTCTTAATTTTTCTATCCCACTTTGAAACTCTGTCTCCTTATTTTTTAAAACAGCTTGTTTCCGTTTGACCTCCTCTTCTCTAGCCTCGAGGATAGCTATACGCTTGGACAGGTCTGAAATTATTTCTTCAGCCTGGCTGTTCGTATTTTCAGCTTCCTGTTGACTTTTCTCTAACTTTTTGCGAGCTCTTAGGTGGTTGTTTAGCTCAAGCTTGAGGTCTCGGATGTCTTTTTCAAGTTTCGATTCGAGGGACTTGACGGATTCTATATACTCAAAGAGTATAGCATCCGTTGCTTCCAGCCTCGTAAGTTGTCCCCACTGTAAGCTTATTTGGTTGTATTTAAGATTAAAAACTTCTTTTCCCACAAGAGCTTTCCACTCTGCTAGTAGGGTACTATTGAAGTTTTTGATCTCTTGACCTTGCTCTTTCTTTTCCTTATTTAACTGCTGGATTTCCTCGAGCAGTACCTCTACCTCAGAGGGTTTAGAATCCATAAACAGTAGTTAGGAAAAGAGAAAAAAAAAAGAAATAAGGAAAAGGAAGTTTTTCCAAACAAACGAAACGCGCAACGGGAGAATGGCAAGAGTGAATCAATCGTAGGCAAAGAAAACCCTTCCGAACTAAAAATTGTAAACACACATCGTACTTGTGGAACCTTTGGTAAAGGTAACTAGGTTCGTAGCATAATACGCTGAAACATGGAGGGTGTTTCATTTAACCAGGTTTATTCTCCAAACTGGTCGTACTATCCTACCGGCTGCGCCATTGTTATTGTAATGAACACCCAACATTTATACCAATTTCCTAATCGAAAACGTTCAACCTAAAACACAACTGGCAACACTATAATGGAATGGTATAAAATGACAGGCATTGCTTGTAAGCCAGTGTGTGTGAGTGTAGAGATTTTTGACAGCAAATGTGGAAACCATGGAGAAGAAACTGGAACGCTCTAGATGAGTGTTGTTCTATATAAATAGGACCGCTGACGCAACGAGCAGTCAGTTTTGATTATAGAGTGATAAAGTTAAGAGTGAAACATTGTTAACCAGTGATAGTCCAATAGTCGAGTTGAGTTCGAATAAAGTATAGATACTGAATAAAGTGGTAGAAATAAAAATGAAAGTGAAGTTTTATTCTGCGAACTAAGCGCACGTTACATTATGTTATTGTTAAACAACAACATGAAATTAACCTACTAGTAATAGCCCGTGTAAGGCGAGAACCCTAGTTCTGGTCAGGGGCACCCGACCACCAATGTACATTTGGATCCATACACATGGATCCAAAATAAATTAAAAAGGAGAGGGAAAGGGGAAAGCCAGCGGTTAAAGGCACACTGGGGCCAGTTAAAATGGGAGGCGACGAGGCCTACTTAGCAGAGATACCATTTGGTATCTCTGAATGCACCTGAGAAATTAAAGATTAGGTTATTTTGTTGTAAAAAGAACTTACTTCTTTATTAGCGGCTGATTGATAAAATATACAAAATTAAGTTACTTGAGTATACTGCTTACTACTGATTACTGAAACTTACTGACTATTACTGACGTCTTATTACTAATTTCTTAAGCCTATTTATACCAAATTAATTGTCAATGAATTGATATCGATGTTATCGACATCAATTCATTTTTTGTTAAGTCAAGAATTCACTTTAATTGTTTTGCAAGAATTTGTTCTTTGCAAAAACGAATTTCGTCACTGCCCGACTTTCATGAGTGCAATTCAACTCGTCAGCATTAGGTCTTTGACCTGTTGTTGGTTCATATGGTTGTCATATGAACCAGCAACTAGGTTTTCATTATTCTTTTTGTTCCGTTTCGGTTTGGCAACAAACCGATGACCGGGCATTTGTGAATTATTAATGGTCTATCAAGCGTGCTCGTTTGTTTATTTACAAACGAACCGCTTGATGACCTTGATTCGTATATTTTATTTTTGAATCAGTTTGAGGTGGGTTATGGTTTATTGTGTTGTTTGAGTTTTTTATGAAACTCTTAATGCGTTTCTCATACAACACAACATAGATATTAACAAGAGTTTACATGACTGGGAACAGCAGGTGGACTGTTCCACTTTCGTGACCAAATCAGAGCTGGCAATCCTAAAGCATTTTCATTTTGAACGGTGATGTGTGCTCCGTTGCATAATCTTTATGAGTTTCATACAAGTCGTCCAACTGATGCTCTGATAACGATCATGAGCACTTAGGCAACTAGACAACAATCACTACACTATGGTTGCCTTAATATTTAAAAAAACACTGGTGCAGTGACGCATTATGTGGGGAAACCCAGTTTTTATGTGTCGACTTTATTAGTTGCGGAGTGTACGTGTGCTCCCAAGATGTGTTTGCTGACTTGGCAGAAAATTTTTATGCCAAAGGAAAAGCGGGATATGATAGCTATGCCAGCGGTTAAAATGGAAATGGCAAGGATCATGGCCACATCAAGTGGTGTTGTGCTTTGATTTCCCATACCTTCAGAGGAAGTTGTCGTGCGTTGAACTCACTGCAATTTGAGTTGACTCGTTGCACATCGATTGCCCAATGCCTTGCATTGGGTAAAACGTGTATGCATTTTAGTCATCAAATTGTGCTGAGTTTTCAAACGCATCGGCTTTCCAATGTTGAACTTGGAGTTCGCGATCGGTTCCATGACACGATAAGTCGAGTTGTAGTTTAACCATTCAAGTGCGCGGTTGTTTGTCTCTTTATTTACATTTTCATATTAATATTTTGGCGCAGCCGGTTCGTGAGCATACGTTTTCAAATTAAAAAAAAAAAAAAAAGTGCAAAAGCAGAAAGCGGTTCTCTGAGTTTACTCTGTGTGTTTCTTCGAAATCTTTTCTAAATTTTAGTTTCTAGATCGTATGCTTTGACATCCATACTAGGTAAAAGAAAAACACTGCAAAATTGTGTTTGAATAAATGAGTTTCACCCAAAACAACGTAAACAAAGACGAAAAAATTGTTTAAGGTAAGTATACAATGGCTTTCTATTGTTGTCTGTTTATTTTATAAGACATTCGTAACATTTTCTCTATGGTTGGTGTAATTCTTTTTGGTTGTTGAGTGTGATTGCTGTAAAATAAGATAAATTATAAATAGATTCAACTGGGTTAAGTTGTTTTTGTTGTTTTGATTGTTGCCCGTGTGGTTCCTCAAATTTCGGGTTTACGGACGCCCGCACTATCAACGAGAGTTTACGAGTTTTTAAATGCGTGTCAACTGGGTTTCAAGTGTCTCAAGGACACTGACGAACAACTTTACGTTGAGTTGCTCTCGACAAAATTAACAGGTGATGCGTTCGAGTTAATTCGTAACAACTCTCCGAAGTCCCTAAAGGAACTGGAGTTGATTATTAAAAGTGCCTACTTGCCAATCACGACGTTGGATTCCGTACTGATGGAAATGAAACAGACCCATCAGCTTTCCCCAGAAGACATACAGTCTTTTGCAAGGCGGCTTCTGTGCCTACAGACAAAGGCAATGAAATAATTAACTCCAGATATTCCTCCACGGAATCCGAGGGTTTAAAAAAATAACTGATGAGCTCTGCTGTTGTGGCATTTAAGAGAGGTCTTAATGACCCCGGTTTACGCCATCACATGCTGACGACATCAGACACGGACATTCAAAAACTTGCTGAAACGGCAAAAAAAACGTATCTTTTGATAGCGCCTACTGTTCCCTTGCCAACGTATTTACACAACATCAATCATCATTACCATCAAACCTCACCTCATACACAGTACCCAGCTCAACAGATATTCCACAATCATATGTATCCTTTCCTGAATGCATCTCCATCTACACACTCAACTGCGTACATTGCAACTCTATTGCCCGGTGTGTCACCTGGGACAAGCGGCAGCCCCTGTTTTCAGACTGCCCAGGTCAAGGAAAAACATTCCAGGACACAAGGGCGAGACTTTAAAGTAAAATGCGGATTCTGTAATAAGGCCAATCACACTTATGCAGAATGCCGACGAAGAAGGAGCCCACCTTATTGTGAAGCGTGTGCCTCCTATGGGCACAGCAGAGATGTGTGCCAAAAGTCCCATATTTTCACCATAAAACGTACGACGCAAAAGCCGCTAGTGAAGTGCAAGTGGTGTTCTAGACTGGGACATGTGGAGGATGAGTGTTTCTCGAAAAAAAATTACCTTCGAGAGCATTCGGGAAACGCCCCGGGGGTCAGTCCAAGAAGACTGTGCCCCAAAAAATGTATCCTCCTCATTAAGAAAACAAAGAAGTAACTCTCCAGCTTCGTTGATATCGTCAGAAATATGCAATAATGAGTTGCCTACGATATCTATCAAAAGCTGAAGAGACTTCTATAAAAAATAAAACAAAAACCAAAGGAAAAGGGCCAACACAGCGCTCAAATAACGAACAACACCCGAAAGTGAACGGCGACTCAAAGGTAAACGACCGAGAGTCAAAATTCTTCACCTTTCAGTCAGTTCGTAAAACCAAACACACAGCTAAAGCGTCAGTATCTGAAGCTAAAGTTAACCTAGGTCAGGCTGATCTCTGGTTACTCGTTGTGAGTGTTTGCTTGGTTTTGAATGAGTGCTGCGTTAAAATTAGAACTTTATTAACACAAGCAGTTGATAAGCTTAGGTTTTTTGTTGGTTTATTTTCTAATAGTTGGTTGATTTGGGGTATAGCGAACAAGGGACAGAAAGGCAACAAAAATGTATTTGCATACAACAACATTCGTAAGCACGATGCGGCGTACCCCACAGGCGGATCACTAGTGTGAAGCAGAAAAGTGGGAGAGTTGTGATCGCTTCAAGATCACTACTCGTAACGCCAGAAATGGAAAGAAGAAGAAGAAGAACATTCGTAAGCACGATGTCTTTGTTGAATTACCGATGTCATTGGCCAAGTCGGGAAAAGTTCTGGTGCTTGTAGACACAGGATCAGAATCGAACTTAATAAAACGAAGTTGTTTAGCAAATGCATGCAATATAAATACCCGAGATACTAAGCAATTGGGTGGTGTTTTTGGTGGAGTAGGCACAACGGTTGGTTCGGTTAAGACTTGTTTACCTTTCCCAAAGAAAATTTTTACAAAATGGAACGTTATCGACGGCTTAGACCACATGCCCGCTGATGGTATACTAGGCCGTGATATTCTCTGGAATCACACGATTATCCATGAAAATTAAATTTTTGGAAGGTGATAGAGTTTTGATTGAATTACCTCTTAAGTGTTTACCTTCGAATTCAACTTTCTTGTCCCCATTAAATGAACAAAGCAAGCAGTGCAAAATTGGAGCTCGTACACAAACAATTGTTAAGCTCGAAATTCCAAATTCTAAATCGAATGAATTACTAGTTCATTCACAAGAAATAGATTGCGGAATTTATTTGGGAAACACAATTGTTCAAGCGAAGAACAATTACGTCCATGTCCCTGTTATGAATAGTACAACAAGAGACTACTTCTTGGACAACAACTTCGTCCCGAGCTACTCCAATTTTAAAAACTATAAATTTGTTGATAATAGTCCGGGAAACAAAATATTGGCAAATTTTACAAAAAAGTGCGAAAATGAACGGATAAGTCTTCTGTTGAATTCCTTAAATATGGATGAAAACCTAACCAACGAAGAAAAGAAGTCCGTAGAGCAGCTATGCATACAATACAATGATGTATTTTTACTAGAAGGCGATCCCCTCACTTACACACCCGTTTTGGCACATAGTATACGCATCAAGTCTGATCAAGCACCTATAAATACTAAGCAATACAGAACTCCAGAGGTGCATAAAAAAGAAATAGAAAGGCAAGTCCAGTTTCCCTTACCAAGAATAGAAGAAATTCTTGACCAATTGGGAAACTGCCAGTTTTTCACTACTATGGACTTAGCAAGTGGTTACCATCAGGTATTGATCGATCCAGCCGATCGGGCGAAAACCGCGTTTAGCACTAGCACAGGGCATTACGAGTTCAATAGAATGCCTTTTGGTCTAACGGGTGCTCCGGCAACATTTCAAAGGATCATGAATCACATCCTGACTGGTTTGCATGGCATTGATTGTTTCGTATATCTCGATGACGTCGTGGTATATGGTAAAAACTTAGAGCAACACAATCAAAGACTTTCAAAAATATTGGCCAAACTCAGACAACATAATCTTAAATTGAATACTGAGAAGTGCAATTTCTTACGCCGTGAGGTGACATATTTGGGACACATATGCTCAGAGGCCGGTGCATTGCTGGACCCAGCTAAAACTCAATGTGTCACAGATTTCCCTGTACCTTCAACTATTAAACAGGTGCAATCATTCCTGGGACTCGCGAATTACTACAGGAAATTTATACCTCAATTTTCCAAAATTGCTGCTCCAATCAATAAGCTACTGAGAATGGACAGTGTTTTCGAATGGTCTCCAGACTGTGAGAGATCATTTAAGTATCTCAAACAAGCAATTTGTTCCCCCCCCCCCCCATACTTATCTATCCAGATTTTACAAAACCTTTTATTTTGACTACTGATGCCAGCAACGAAGCATTAGGTGCCGTTTTGTCTCAGGGTAAAGTGGGTGAAGATAAGCCTATTGCGTATTCAAGCCGACAACTTAACAAGTCGGAAAAGAGATACTCTACAATAGAAAAGGAGCTGCTTGCGATAGTGTGGGCATGCAAACATTTTCGTACATACCTTCTTGGTCGCCATTTCACAGTTTTTACAGATCACCGTCCCCTTATAGGAGTTTTCAATGTAAAAGATCCAACTACTAGACTTATTAGATTCCATCACAAGCTGCCTGAGTATGATTACAAAATTATTTTCAAACCAGGCAGAACCAATTGTAATGCGGACGCACTCAGCCAAATTCAGACGGATCCCGAAGAAATTAAGGTGGTTCAGTCAAGGGGTAAAGCGAAATTGAACATAAAAAGCACAAAGATACCTACAGACGAAATGAACAAGAATGACATTGTTGTGACAGAGCAAATCCCTGAAGGTGAAAAAACAAAAAACAGACTGTGCAAAGGAGTCATCGTTCATTACCTTAACGGATCCTGCTGAAATTGAAACTGTTATTCATGATTTTCATGAGTCTGCACTCGGTGGACATCAGGGAGTAAAGAAGACATATATGCGTATCCGAAATCAGTTTAGATGGAAACATATGCAAAAAGACATTAATCAATACATAAAAAATTGCGAAAAGTGCCAAAAGAATAAGTTCTCGAAAATTACCAAAATGCCCATGCAACTGACTGATACTCCTAGTCTACCTTTCGACAAGGTATATATGGACATGGTGGGTATTTTGCCACTAACTTATTCTGGCAATAGGTACATATTAACATTCCAAGATGACCTGACTAAGTACATGGCTTGAGTGGCGATCCCGGATGCGTAGGCATCTACAGTGGCCAGAGCTTTCTATTCGGAAATAATTACACGTTTTCGTATACCCAAAATGCTCGTTACGGATAATGGCTCTAACTTTACTTCCAGATTGTTTTCTGAAACATGTAAACTGTTGGGAGTTAAGAAAGTCCATATAACCGCCTACCACCCACAGGCCAACGGTTCGTTAGAACGGAGTCACAGACCCTTAGCGGAATATCTAAGGAGTTTTGTTGACAATGATGACCGAAATTGGGATCAATGGCTTAGTCAGGCCATGCATGTACATAACAGCACGCAGCATTCTTCCACTAAATTGACACCATTGAACAGTCTTTACGGCTTTGAGTTCGAAATGCCTACAAACTTGAAAAAAAGGCCCGCTCCTTTATATAATATCGAAGACTATCCGCAACAGCTAAGGTTTCAACTCCAAAGGTCGCATGAGATAGCTAGAAACAATCTAGAAAAAGCCAAAATAGCACCGAAAAAGCATGACCGAAAGGTTCATCCCACGTCCTTTACAACAGGGCAAAAGGTGTTGCTTAGAAATCCTGCTCGAAAAAACAAGTTTCCACAAATTTGGTTAGGACCCTATGAGGTAGTTTCAGTTAGAGGTGACGTTAACACAACCATTAAAATGGGTAGAAAAACGAAGCGGGTTTACAACAACCAGCTAAAAGCATTCCATCATTTATGATCTAATTTTAATGGGAAACTATTATCATCAATCCGTGCAGTCTCACTAATTCTTTTTGTCTTTTCAGAATTTGAAAAAAGGGGTCACCAAAAGAAGCTGAAAAAAAAAAAAATATTATATCCTTGAGGTTTAACACAAAAAAATTAAAAATTAAATTTTTTATTTGGTAGTTTTCTTTATCTACACATAAACTCCCAACGGACTTATAACTAAGAACTAATATTATCAGATATTTGGCTTGTAAACGGAGTAATGAACACATTAATACTCTTTCAAATATTACAAAAATGTTAGTTTTAAGTAAAATAGACTACGGATATGCATATATGGACAATACCCGAAATCAACACTAAACATTATCAAACCTGTCTACCACCAAGCCGCTCGGAGAAGCATAAACGCATTTTCCACTTCACCTATCAAAAATATCCTTGTTGAAGCAGGACTCCCAAGCATCGAAGAACGAGGAGAATCGGCAACATTAAAACTCTTTGCCAAACTCATGTTCTCTAGAAACTCCATCATAGATACCGATATCAATAGAGCAAAACACCACAAACTTGCAGAGAGAATCCCACCGGCAATCGCTACCGTAATTGACAAAGCAAAGATATAATCAATCTTTCACTAACGCAACACCAGTATGCCACTCCACGACACCCTCCTTGGAATCTCAATCCCAATTCCTTGATACTGACCTTAGCCGAATATAGGAAAATAAATACAAGTAATACAACCTATCGCCAACTATTCGCAAGCGTCTCATCGGAACTAAAATCTGAAGGGTGGAATTTTGTATTCACGGACGGATCAAAGACCTCGACAAATACCTACATCGTTTGCTGTACCTCTCGAAAACGGTACGATCGCCTCCATTGGCATTCGCAATTCTGCAAGCTACGAAAACGGTAGCTAATAAGCCAGGCAAATATATCATATGCTCTGATAGTATCTCCGACCTAAACGCGATAAAAAATCCAAACAACAATAATGAGCTTATATCAGAAATCCGACACCAACTTACAAAATCAGCAAACAGCATTAAACTGATGTGGACTCCTGGTCACGTTGGGATTGTCGGTAATGAAAATGCTGACCTTGCTGCAAACCTCGCCAACAACGCTCCTGTATTTCTATTTGATACATACACAAAACTGGATGTTATAAAATATATACAGAAAGTAACAACATCAAATTTAAAGCATGACAGGAGTTTTTACCACCATCACTACAAATTGGCAAGCCCCGAAAGACTTCAACCACGTTATCCCATAAATACTCCTAAGCAACAAATTTCAAACTTCGTTCGCCTCAGACTTGGTCACACTGCTGCTTCACACGTTTTCTACAGGTAATGGGCTCTGGCAGTTTAATGTTATGCCGTTTGGGCTATGCAACGCTCCGGCAACATTCGAGCGTTTGATGGAGTGCGTTCTTCAAGGACTGACGTGGAAAGCGTGCCTTGTCTACTTGGACGATGTCATTGTTTACGGGAAAACATTTGACCAACATTGTAAGAATCTAAAAGCCGTGTTTCAGAAACTTCGAGAGGCTGACCTTAAACTGAATCCAGAAAAATGTGCACTTTTCAAAACCGAAGTTAGGTATTTGGGACACATCATCTCTTCCCAAGGAGTGAAGACTGATCCTGAAAAAGTTGACTCCGTCAAAAATTGGCCAACACCACAGGACAAACATCAACTCCGAAGCTTTCTTGGTATTGCCACATATTACCGACGTTTTGTTAAGAACTTTGCTGGAGTTGCAAAAAGCTTGCATCAGCTCACCGAAAAAGGGAAGCAGTTCAAATGGTCAGGTGAGTGTGAAAAATCTTTTCAGGAACTCAAATACCGCCTCTGTAACGCTCCAGTGCTGGCACATCCAACACCTGGCAAAACATTCATCATCGACGCAGATGCAAGCAACGTTGGAATGGGGGCGGTACTATCCCAAGTGCATGATGGCGAAGAGAAAGTGGTAGCATATTACAGTAAGGTCCTCTCGAAGCCTGAAAGAAACTACTGCGTGACCAGAAGGGAACTGCTAGCTCTTATCTTGGCAACAAAGCACTTCTAAAGTACATCTATGAACATAAATTTCTTCTGCGGACAGACCATGGTGCTCTGAACTGGCTGTTGAACTTCAAAAATCCAGAAGGTCAAGTCGCAAGGTGGATAGAAAGACTGCAGACTTATGATTACCAGATTCAACACCGCAGAGGAAAGCTGCACTCAAACGCCGACGCATTGTCCCGAAGACCTTGCAAAGAGGATTGCAAGCATTGTAGACGACAAGAAAACAAAGAAAATATTACCGCTCAGCGACTAAGAGCTGACCCCATATCCGGATGGAGCAATGAGGAAGTGAGGACCGCTCAACAGAAGGATCCATATATCGAACCCATTCTCGCATGGAAAGAAAATGAAGAGAAACCTGAATGGGGAGACATTTCTGACAGGAGTCCAGTTCTCAAAGCCTATTGGGCACAGTGGGACTCACTATATGTGCAAGAAGGTGTCCTCAGGGGAAGATGGGAGTCCGCTGACGGTAAATCATATGTTATGCAGCTGATCGTACCGCAATCGAAAGTTAGTGAAGTTCTTCGGGAGATGCACGACGGACCTTCTGGAGGTCACCTGGGAGTTAACAAAACACTGGAGAAGGTGCGACATCGGTTCTACTGGTTACATGCTAGAGATGACGTGGAGAAGTGGTGCCGAACATGTGACAAGTGTGCTGCAACCAAAGGACCTGGTAGGAAGATTCAAGGTAAGATGCATCAGTACAACGTTGGATCGCATTTTGAGAGGATTGCAGTAGATGTGGCTGGGCCTTTTCCAGAGACCAACGCTGGAAACAAGTACATTCTGGTTGTAATGGACTATTTTAGCAAATGGCCTGAGGCGTATACCATCCCAAATCAAGAAGCCAAAACGGTGGTCGACCAGATTGTGTTTAACTGGGTAAGTAGGTTTGGCGTACCTATGGAACTCCATTCCGACCAAGGGAGGAACTTCGAGTCAAACATCTTCCAAGGAGTGTGCGGACTACTTGGCATCAAGAAGACCAGAACCACACCGCTTCATCCACAATCTGATGGGATGGTTGAAAGATTCAACCGGACCTTGAAAGAACACCTCACCAAGGTCGTAGGCGACTACCAAAGAGACTGGGATAGGCACGTACCGCTATTCCTGATGGCCTATAGAAGTGCAGTACATAGCTCGACAGGACAAACACCATCTGACATCCTGTTCGGGAAAACCATGCGGCTGCCCAGCGAACTTAAATTTGGATGCCCCACAGAGGAGCCACAGGACACGAACGAGTATGTGGATGACCTCAAGGAGAGACTCGCTGACATCCATAAAAGAACAAGGGAACGGATGAAACCTACAGCTGAAGACACGGTACGACACAAAAGCGACAACGGCAGGATTCCAAGCCGGAGGTCGTGTGTGGCTATATAATCCTCATCGTCACCGAAATTTCAGCAGAACTGGGAAGGTCCTTATACTGTTGTCACGAGGATTAACGACGTGGTGTACCGCATCCAAAGAGGATTAAGAGGCAAGTTAAAAGTAGTTCATTGTGACCGGCTGCATCGATATAGTGGCGAGGCTGCAGATGGAATTATTCGGGACGAACAATCTTAAGGAGGAGGCAGTGTAATGAACACCCAACATTTATACCAATTTCCTAATCGAAAACGTTTAACCGAAAACACAACTGGCAACACTATAATGGAATGGTATAAATGACAGGCATTGCTTGTAAGCCAGTGTGTGTGAGTGTAGAGATGCTTGACAGCAAATGTGGAAACCATGGAGAAGAAACTGGAACGCTCTAGATGAGTGTTGTTCTATATAAATAGGCCGCTGACGCAACGAACAGTCAGTTTTGATTATAGAGTGATAAAGTTAAGAGTGAATTGTTATGAACAAGTGATAGTCCAAAAGTCGAGTTGAGATCGAATAAAGTATAGATACTGAATAAAAGTGGTAGAAATAAATTGAAAAAGTGAAGTTTTATTTTGCAAACTAAGCGCACGTTACAGTAGTTAATGATGAATATCGTAAGATAAAGATAAAGATGCAGGTAGTTGGATGGGGATACGCATACTCGATGAAAGTCTCGATCATCTGAAAGAAAAGGAAACATTTGTAAAAAGGAAAAGAAAAAAAAGATGTTTTTGAGATGATTTGAGTATACCAGCAGAACGAACAGATCGCTTAAGTAGCATGCCCGGCTTGAGTACGTGGGTTCTTCCCCACCTAAGCGTATTTTGTCGTGTCCACCGAATTTGGCGAGCACATGTACACACCAAATCCCGTGTTTTGTTACGACCATGGTAGATCCATCCCGATGCACAGCATCCTTAAGGTGATTGCGGCTTCCTGATAGTTGACGATTGCCTTAGGAGAAACAAAACGATAAGGTAGGCTTTAATGTTAGCTGCAAGAAAGCATCAAAGAATTAAAAATGTGAAGAGCTAGGACACATGTACCATTCATCGAAGGGAATATTGTTTAGGGGTAAACGATAAAATAAACGTTGCGAAATACGGAATGTGTTGTGTTTTGTCGGACACATCCAGAAAAATGAATTGCAAGTTGTTGCCGCTTGAGTTGACAGAACACAGCTGATGGGTATTTTCATGTTCGAAACCAGAAAAAGTACAAAAAAAAAGGGTTGTGAACTTGGATAGCTTAAATGACGTGTGCATTTACTCTGACCGTTAGCCTGAAAGTATGTGATATTTCTAAACGCTATCTAAAATCCTATTGGTGGGAAATGGCGAGATAGTAAACGGTCGTAAACGGCAATCAAAGCTATGAAACAGCAACAGCTTTGGAAAATAACGTACGAGGAGGGTACGTTATTGCACAAGTAGAAGAAGGTTGATCAGTTGGATAGTAGCAGTGGTGCATTACCATTAACATCAAGAATTAAGTTCACTTCACTAAGAACAAATTAGAAAAAAAAGGAAAGGCTAGTGCAGTGCATAGTTAATAAGTTTAAATTACAAAGTGCAAGACACAAAAGATCAAGTGATAAAAGTGAATAAAATATTGTAATAAAGACACTAAAAGACAATTTAAAACTGAAGAATAACAACAGAAAAAAAAAGATAGAACAATTGAAAGCGGTGAGTTTTTTTTTTGGTTGTTTGATTTTTTTTTTATAGTTGGTAGTTAGGATTTTAGAGTAAAAGTAGGAAAAAGATATTAGATAGAGAAATGTGTGATTGAGAAAAGAAAAAATATTGTTATAGGAGCCGAGGACGACATACGTTAAAGAGGCAAAAAACAACAAAAAAAGCCAAAGACTTATACTAATAAACCGGAAAGAAAATACCGATTGTACTGGTACTGAAGAGGTCAAGAAGCCGAAGGTCGTCGGCTAAACTAAGAGCCTGTGGGAGTCCCAGGCATCCAAGTAATTTTTGTAATGTTTTTTTTTGGTGCAAATATTTTAATAGTCCGGTGCTTAGGGATTGAAAATTCTTTTTGGTGCCTGGGGGACTAAAAAGGTGTCGGAACAGGAAAAATACCGGACGACACTAAAACAGTACCTGAGGGGACAGTGGGGGATCTCCGAAGCGCCGCAATATTTTTAAGGGTCGATTGAAGTCCCGTAACGTCGTCTTAGGTTAAGTGATTTTGGCGTGATTTTTTTTCTGATTGTTTTTTTTTTGTTAATTTTGTTTTTTTTTCTCGATTTTTTTTTATAATTTTTCCTGGCTTTATTTTCTTAAGTGAATTTGTTTTAAAATTTTTATTGTTCGAAAGGGGGGAACCTGTGGCCGTACTAAGCCGAACAAAAATAAAATTGAAATGTGCACCACTCGAGAAGAACTGAAATTTCTCGAGCCATTGCCTGACCTTGATATTGTTTGGGGGTCAAAGACTGTGAAGGCCCACTACGTAAAGAGAGCTCTTTTTAGGTAGAGTAGTATAATAGAGGGCGTGAAATTAAATACGCCAAAGGTTAAGTGCGAATCGAGGAATTTTCTGTTTTTGTTTGCCAGGGTGAATGGCAACATAATTCGATTTTTTTTTGTGTTGAGTTTTGGCTGTGTCCTTGAGGGCCATATTTTCCTCGTTTTCGGGTGATTTTAGTTTTATATTTTTAGTATTAAGTTATCTTTTTTTATTGAAATATTTTTGTTATTTATTTATTAATTTTCTTAGTTCTTAATTTACATTTGAGTGTTGTGGTTCACCCACACTTATTACATTTTTTCAATTTTTATTTATTTGTTCATTTTTATTTTGTAATATTCATCTTTTTCAAATTTTTATAATGAGCCACAATTTTTAAAATGAGTTTTGTTCATTAATTCTTTTTAAATCAAATAAATGTGCTCACGCCGAACAAACATGAAAGTTTTTGCGTTTTAAATGAGCTAATAGGCTCAATGGCAAATTAAATTGAAATTTTCAGGGGGAAGCGAGAGGATGGTGAAGTGACAAAGTAAGTGGTATTAGCAGCGGAATGTCGTAATGGGAATCCTACTGGAAAACTGGATGTTATAAAATATATATAGAAAGTAACAACATCAAATTTAAAGCATGACATTAGTTTTTACCACCATCACTACAAATTGGCAAGCCCCGAAAGACTTCAACCACGTTATCTCATAAATACTCCTAAGCAAATTTCAAACTTCGTTCGCCTCAGACTTGGTCACACTGCTGCTTCACACGTTTTCTACAGGTAATGGGCTCTGGCAGTTTAAAGTTATGCCGTTTGGGCTATGCAACGCTCCGGTAACATTCGAGCGTTTGATGGAGTGCGTTCTTCAAGGACTGACGTGGAAAGCGTGCCTTGTCTACTTGGACGATGTCATTGTTTACGGGAAAACATTTGACCAACATTGCAAGAATCTAAAAGCCGTGTTTCAGAAACTTCGAGAGGCTAACCTTAAACTGAATCCAGAAAAATGTGCACTTTTCAAAACCGTAGTTAAGTATTTGGGACACATCATCTCTTCCCAAGGAGTGAAGACTTATCCTGAAAAAGTTGACTCCGTCAAAAATTGGCCAACACCACAGGACAAACATCAACTCCGAAGCTTTCTTGGTATTGCCACATATTACCGACGTTTTGTTAAGAACTTTGCTGGAGTTGCAAAAAGCTTGCATCAGCTCACCGAAAAAGGGAAGCAGTTCAAATGGTCAGGTGAGTGTGAAAAATCTTTTCAGGAACTCAAATACCGCCTCTGTAACGCTCCAGTGCTGGCACATCCAACACCTGGCAAAACATTCATCATCGACGCAGATGCAAGCAAAGTTGGAATGGGGGCGGTACTATCCCAAGTGCATGATGGCGAAGAGAAAGTGGTAGCATATTACAGTAAGGTCCTCTCGAAGCCTGAAAGAAACTACTGCGTGACCAGAAGGGAACTGCTAGCTCTTATCTTGGCAACAAAGCACTTCTAAAGTACATCTATGGACAGAAATTTCTTCTGCGGACAGACCATGGTGCTCTGAACTGACTGTTGAACTTCAAAAATTCAGAAGGTCAAGTCGCAAGGTGGATAGAAAGACTGCAGACTTATGATTACCAGATTCAACACAACAGAGGAAAGCTGCACTCAAACGCCGACGCATTGTCCCGAAGACCTTGCAAAGAGGATTGCAAGCATTGTAGACGACAAGAAAACAAAGAAAATATTACCGCTCAGCGACTAAGAGCTGACCCCATATCCGGATGGAGCAATGAGGAAGTGAGGACCGCTCAACAGAAGGATCCATATATCGAACCCATTCTCGCATGGAAAGAAAATGAAGAGAAACCTGAATGGGGAGACATTTCTGACAGGAGTCCAGTTCTCAAAGCCTATTGGGCACAGTGGGACTCACTATATGTGCAAGAAGGTGTCCTCAGGGGAAGATGGGAGTCCGCTGACGGTAAATCATATGTTATGCAGCTGATCGTACCGCAATCGAAAGTTAGTGAAGTTCTTCGGGAGATGCACGACGGACCTTCTGGAGGTCACCTGGGAGTTAACAAAACACTGGAGAAGGTGCGACATCGGTTCTACTGGTTACATGCTAGAGATGACGTGGAGAAGTGGTGCCGAACATGTGACAAGTGTGCTGCAACCAAAGGACCTGGTAGGAAGATTCAAGGTAAGATGCATCAGTACAACGTTGGATCGCATTTTGAGAGGATTGCAGTAGATGTGGCTGGGCCTTTTCCAGAGACCAACGCTGGAAACAAGTACATTCTGGTTGTAATGGACTATTTTAGCAAATGGCCTGAGGCGTATACCATCCCAAATCAAGAAGCCAAAACGGTGGTCGACCAGATTGTGTTTAACTGGGTAAGTAGGTTTGGCGTACCTATGGAACTCCATTCCGACCAAGGGAGGAACTTCGAGTCAAACATCTTCCAAGGAGTGTGCGGACTACTTGGCATCAAGAAGACCAGAACCACACCGCTTCATCCACAATCTGATGGGATGGTTGAAAGATTCAACCGGACCTTGAAAGAACACCTCACCAAGGTCGTAGGCGACTACCAAAGAGACTGGGATAGGCACGTACCGCTATTCCTGATGGCCTATAGAAGTGCAGTACATAGCTCGACAGGACAAACACCATCTGACATCCTGTTCGGGAAAACCATGCGGCTGCCCAGCGAACTTAAATTTGGATGCCCCACAGAGGAGCCACAGGACACGAACGAGTATGTGGATGACCTCAAGGAGAGACTCGCTGACATCCATAAAAGAACAAGGGAACGGATGAAACCTACAGCTGAAGACACGGTACGACACAAAAGCGACAACGGCAGGATTCCAAGCCGGAGGTCGTGTGTGGCTATATAATCCTCATCGTCACCGAAATTTCAGCAGAACTGGGAAGGTCCTTATACTGTTGTCACGAGGATTAACGACGTGGTGTACCGCATCCAAAGAGGATTAAGAGGCAAGTTAAAAGTAGTTCATTGTGACCGGCTGCATCGATATAGTGGCGAGGCTGCAGATGGAATTATTCGGGACGAACAATCTTAAGGAGGAGGCAGTGTAATGAACACCCAACATTTATACCAATTTCCTAATCGAAAACGTTTAACCGAAAACACAACTGGCAACACTATAATGGAATGGTATAAATGACAGGCATTGCTTGTAAGCCAGTGTGTGTGAGTGTAGAGATGCTTGACAGCAAATGTGGAAACCATGGAGAAGAAACTGGAACGCTCTAGATGAGTGTTGTTCTATATAAATAGGCCGCTGACGCAACGAACAGTCAGTTTTGATTATAGAGTGATAAAGTTAAGAGTGAATTGTTATGAACAAGTGATAGTCCAAAAGTCGAGTTGAGATCGAATAAAGTATAGATACTGAATAAAAGTGGTAGAAATAAATTGAAAAAGTGAAGTTTTATTTTGCAAACTAAGCGCACGTTACAGTAGTTAATGATGAATATCGTAAGATAAAGATAAAGATGCAGGTAGTTGGATGGGGATACGCATACTCGATGAAAGTCTCGATCATCTGAAAGAAAAGGAAACATTTGTAAAAAGGAAAAGAAAAAAAAGATGTTTTTGAGATGATTTGAGTATACCAGCAGAACGAACAGATCGCTTAAGTAGCATGCCCGGCTTGAGTACGTGGGTTCTTCCCCACCTAAGCGTATTTTGTCGTGTCCACCGAATTTGGCGAGCACATGTACACACCAAATCCCGTGTTTTGTTACGACCATGGTAGATCCATCCCGATGCACAGCATCCTTAAGGTGATTGCGGCTTCCTGATAGTTGACGATTGCCTTAGGAGAAACAAAACGATAAGGTAGGCTTTAATGTTAGCTGCAAGAAAGCATCAAAGAATTAAAAATGTGAAGAGCTAGGACACATGTACCATTCATCGAAGGGAATATTGTTTAGGGGTAAACGATAAAATAAACGTTGCGAAATACGGAATGTGTTGTGTTTTGTCGGACACATCCAGAAAAATGAATTGCAAGTTGTTGCCGCTTGAGTTGACAGAACACAGCTGATGGGTATTTTCATGTTCGAAACCAGAAAAAGTACAAAAAAAAAGGGTTGTGAACTTGGATAGCTTAAATGACGTGTGCATTTACTCTGACCGTTAGCCTGAAAGTATGTGATATTTCTAAACGCTATCTAAAATCCTATTGGTGGGAAATGGCGAGATAGTAAACGGTCGTAAACGGCAATCAAAGCTATGAAACAGCAACAGCTTTGGAAAATAACGTACGAGGAGGGTACGTTATTGCACAAGTAGAAGAAGGTTGATCAGTTGGATAGTAGCAGTGGTGCATTACCATTAACATCAAGAATTAAGTTCACTTCACTAAGAACAAATTAGAAAAAAAAGGAAAGGCTAGTGCAGTGCATAGTTAATAAGTTTAAATTACAAAGTGCAAGACACAAAAGATCAAGTGATAAAAGTGAATAAAATATTGTAATAAAGACACTAAAAGACAATTTAAAACTGAAGAATAACAACAGAAAAAAAAAGATAGAACAATTGAAAGCGGTGAGTTTTTTTTTTGGTTGTTTGATTTTTTTTTTATAGTTGGTAGTTAGGATTTTAGAGTAAAAGTAGGAAAAAGATATTAGATAGAGAAATGTGTGATTGAGAAAAGAAAAAATATTGTTATAGGAGCCGAGGACGACATACGTTAAAGAGGCAAAAAACAACAAAAAAAGCCAAAGACTTATACTAATAAACCGGAAAGAAAATACCGATTGTACTGGTACTGAAGAGGTCAAGAAGCCGAAGGTCGTCGGCTAAACTAAGAGCCTGTGGGAGTCCCAGGCATCCAAGTAATTTTTGTAATGTTTTTTTTTGGTGCAAATATTTTAATAGTCCGGTGCTTAGGGATTGAAAATTCTTTTTGGTGCCTGGGGGACTAAAAAGGTGTCGGAACAGGAAAAATACCGGACGACACTAAAACAGTACCTGAGGGGACAGTGGGGGATCTCCGAAGCGCCGCAATATTTTTAAGGGTCGATTGAAGTCCCGTAACGTCGTCTTAGGTTAAGTGATTTTGGCGTGATTTTTTTTCTGATTGTTTTTTTTTTGTTAATTTTGTTTTTTTTTCTCGATTTTTTTTTATAATTTTTCCTGGCTTTATTTTCTTAAGTGAATTTGTTTTAAAATTTTTATTGTTCGAAAGGGGGGAACCTGTGGCCGTACTAAGCCGAACAAAAATAAAATTGAAATGTGCACCACTCGAGAAGAACTGAAATTTCTCGAGCCATTGCCTGACCTTGATATTGTTTGGGGGTCAAAGACTGTGAAGGCCCACTACGTAAAGAGAGCTCTTTTTAGGTAGAGTAGTATAATAGAGGGCGTGAAATTAAATACGCCAAAGGTTAAGTGCGAATCGAGGAATTTTCTGTTTTTGTTTGCCAGGGTGAATGGCAACATAATTCGATTTTTTTTTGTGTTGAGTTTTGGCTGTGTCCTTGAGGGCCATATTTTCCTCGTTTTCGGGTGATTTTAGTTTTATATTTTTAGTATTAAGTTATCTTTTTTTATTGAAATATTTTTGTTATTTATTTATTAATTTTCTTAGTTCTTAATTTACATTTGAGTGTTGTGGTTCACCCACACTTATTACATTTTTTCAATTTTTATTTATTTGTTCATTTTTATTTTGTAATATTCATCTTTTTCAAATTTTTATAGTGAGCCACAATTTTTTAAATGAGTTTTGTTCATTAATTCTTTTTAAATCAAATAAATGTGCTCACGCCGAACAAACATGAAAGTTTTTGCGTTTTAAATGAGCTAATAGGCTCAATGGCAAATTAAATTGAAATTTTCAGGGGGAAGCGAGAGGATGGTGAAGTGACAAAGTAAGTGGTATTAGCAGCGGAATGTCGTAATGGGAATCCTACTGGAAAACTGGATGTTATAAAATATATATAGAAAGTAACAACATCAAATTTAAAGCATGACATTAGTTTTTACCACCATCACTACAAATTGGCAAGCCCCGAAAGACTTCAACCACGTTATCTCATAAATACTCCTAAGCAAATTTCAAACTTCGTTCGCCTCAGACTTGGTCACACTGCTGCTTCACACGTTTTCTACAGGTAATGGGCTCTGGCAGTTTAAAGTTATGCCGTTTGGGCTATGCAACGCTCCGGTAACATTCGAGCGTTTGATGGAGTGCGTTCTTCAAGGACTGACGTGGAAAGCGTGCCTTGTCTACTTGGACGATGTCATTGTTTACGGGAAAACATTTGACCAACATTGCAAGAATCTAAAAGCCGTGTTTCAGAAACTTCGAGAGGCTAACCTTAAACTGAATCCAGAAAAATGTGCACTTTTCAAAACCGTAGTTAAGTATTTGGGACACATCATCTCTTCCCAAGGAGTGAAGACTTATCCTGAAAAAGTTGACTCCGTCAAAAATTGGCCAACACCACAGGACAAACATCAACTCCGAAGCTTTCTTGGTATTGCCACATATTACCGACGTTTTGTTAAGAACTTTGCTGGAGTTGCAAAAAGCTTGCATCAGCTCACCGAAAAAGGGAAGCAGTTCAAATGGTCAGGTGAGTGTGAAAAATCTTTTCAGGAACTCAAATACCGCCTCTGTAACGCTCCAGTGCTGGCACATCCAACACCTGGCAAAACATTCATCATCGACGCAGATGCAAGCAACGTTGGAATGGGGGCGGTACTATCCCAAGTGCATGATGGCGAAGAGAAAGTGGTAGCATATTACAGTAAGGTCCTCTCGAAGCCTGAAAGAAACTACTGCGTGACCAGAAGGGAACTGCTAGCTCTTATCTTGGCAACAAAGCACTTCTAAAGTACATCTATGGACAGAAATTTCTTCTGCGGACAGACCATGGTGCTCTGAACTGACTGTTGAACTTCAAAAATTCAGAAGGTCAAGTCGCAAGGTGGATAGAAAGACTGCAGACTTATGATTACCAGATTCAACACAACAGAGGAAAGCTGCACTCAAACGCCGACGCATTGTCCCGAAGACCTTGCAAAGAGGATTGCAAGCATTGTAGGCGACAAGAAAGCAAAGAAAATATTACCGCTCAGCGACTAAGAGTTGACCCTATATGCGGATGGAACAATGAGGAAGTGAGGACCGCTCAACAGAAGGATCCAGATATCGAACCCATTCTCGCATGGAAAGAAAATGAAGAGAAACATGAATGGGGAGACATTTCTGACAGGAGTCCAGTTCTCAAAGCCAATCGCAATCGAAAGTTAGTGAAGTTCTTCGGGAGATGCACGACGGACCTTCTGGAGGTCATCTGGGAGTTAACAAAACACTGGAGAAGGTGCGACATCGGTTCTACTGGTTACATGCTAGAGATGACGTGGAGAAGTGGTGCCGAACATGTGACAAGTGTGCTGCAACCAAAGGACCTGGTAGGAAGATTCAAGGTAAGATGCATCAGTACAACGTTGGATCGCATTTTGAGAGGATTGCAGTAGATGTGGCTGGGCCTTTTCCAGAGACCAACGCTGGAAACAAGTACATTCTGGTTGTAATGGACTATTTTAGCAAATGGCCTGAGGCGTATGCCATCCCAAATCAAGAAGCCAAAACGGTGGTCGACCAGACTGTGTTTAACTGGGTAAGTAGGTTTGGCGTACCTATGGAACTCCATTCCGACCAAGGGAGGAACTTCGAGTCAAACATCTTCCAAGGAGTGTGTGGACTACTTGGCATCAAGAAGACCAGAACCACACCGTTTCATCCACAATCTGATGGGATGGTAGAAAGATTCAACCGGACCTTGAAAGAACACCTCACCAAGGTCGTAGGCGACTACCAAAGAGACTGGGATAGGCACGTACCGCTATTCCTGATGGCCTATAGAAGTGCAGTACATAGCTCGACAGGACAAACACCATCTGACATCCTGTTCGGGAAAACCATGCGGCTGCCCAGCGAACTTAAATTTGGATGCCCCACAGAGGAGCCACAGGACATGAACGAGTATGTGGATGACCTCAAGGAGAGACTCGCTGACATCCATAAAAGAACAAGGGAACGGATGAAAACCTACAGCGACCAGATGAAGACACGGTACGACACAAAAGCGACAACGGCAGGATTCCAAGCAGGAGATCGTGTGTGGCTATATAATCCTCATCGTCAAAAGGGATTGTCACCGAAACTTCAGCAGAACTGGGAAGGTCCTTATACTGTTGTCACGAGGATTAACGACGTGGTGTACCGCATCCAAAGAGGATTAAGAGGCAAGTTAAAAGTAGTTCATTGTGACCGGCTGCATCGATATAGTGGCGAGGCTGCAGATGGAATTATTCGGGACGAACAATCTTAAGGAGGAGGCAGTGTAATGAACACCCAACATTTATACCAATTTCCTAATCGAAAACGTTTAACCGAAAACACAACTGGCAACACTATAATGGAATGGTATAGATGACAGGCATTGCTTGTAAGCCAGTGTGTGTGAGTGTAGAGATGCTTGACAGCAAATGTGGAAACCATGGAGAAGAAACTGGAACGCTCTAGATAAGTGTTGTTCTATATAAATAGGCCGCTGACGCAACGAGCAGTCAGTTTTGATTATAGAGTGATAAAGTTAAGAGTGAATTGTTATGAACAAGTGATAGTCCAAAAGTCGAGTTGAGATCGAATAAAGTATAGATACTGAATAAAAGTGGTAGAAATAAATTGAAAAAGTGAAGTTTTATTTTGCGAACTAAGCGCACGTTACAGTAGTTAATGATGAATATCGTAAGATAAAGATAAAGATGCAGGTAGTTGGATGGGGATACGCATACTCGATGAAAGTCTCGATCATCTGAAAGAAAAGGGAACATTTGTAAAAAGGAAAAGAGAAAAAAAGATGTTTTTGAGATGATTTGAGTATACCAGCAGAACGAACAGATCGCTTAAGTAGCATGCCCGGCTTGAGTACGTGGGTTCTTCCCCACCTAAGCGTATTTTGTCGTGTCCACCGAATTTGGCGAGCACATGTACACACCAAATCCCGTGTTTTGTTACGACCATGGTAGATCCATCCCGATGCACAGCATCCTTAAGGTGATTGCGGCTTCCTGATAGTTGACGATTGCCTTAGGAGAAACAAAACGACAAGGTAGGCTTTAATGTTAGCCGCAAGAAAGCATCAAAGAATTAAAAATGTGAAGAGCTAGGATAAATGTACCATTCATCGAAGTGAATATTGTTTAGGGGTAAACGATAAAATAAACGTTGCGAAATACGGAATGTGTTGTGTTTTGTCGGACACATCCAGAAAAATGAATTGCAAGTTGTGGCCGCTTGAGTTGACAGAACACAGCTGATGGGTATTTTCATGAAAAAGTACAAAAAAAGGGTTGTGAACTTGGATAGCTAAAATGACGTGTGCATTTACTCTGACCGTTAGCCTGAAAGTATGTGATATTTCTAAACGCTATCTAAAATCCTATTGGTGGGAAATGGCGAGATAGTAAACGGTCGTAAACGGCAATCAAAGCTATGAAACAGCAACAGCTTTGGAAAATAACGTACGAGGAGGGTACGTTATTGCACAAGTAGAAGAAGGTTGATCAGTTGGATAGTAGCAGTGGTGCATTACCATTAACAACAAGAATTAAGTTCACTTCACTAAGAACAAATTAGAAAAAAAAAAGGAAAGACTAGTGCAGTGCATACTTAATAAGTTTAAATTACAAAGTGCAAAACACAAAAGATCAAGTGATAAAAGTGAATAAAATATTGTAATAAAGACACTAAAAGACAATTTAAAACTGAAGAATTACAACAGAAAAAAAAAGATAGAACAATTGAAAGCGGTGAGTTTTTTTTTTGGTTGTTTGATTTTTTTTTTATAGTTGGTAGTTAGGATTTTAGAGTAAAAGTAGGAAAAAGATATTAGATAGAGAAATGTGTGATTGAGAAAAGAAAAAATATTGTTATAGGAGCCGAAGACGACATACGTTAAAGAGGCAAAAAACATCAAAAAAAGCCAAAGACTTATACTAATAAACCGGAAAGAAAATACCGATTGTACTGGTACTGAAGAGGTCAAGAAGCCGAAGGTCGTCGGCTAAACTAAGAGCCTGTGGGAGTCCCAGGCACCCAAGTAATTTTTGTAATGTTTTTTTTTGGTGCAAATATTTTAATAGTCCGGTGCTTAGGGATTGAAAATTCTTTTTGTTGCCTGGGGGACTAAAAAGGTGTCGGAACAGGAAAAATACCGGACGACACTAAAACAGTACCTGAGGGGACAGTGGGGGATCTCCGAAGCGCCGCAATATTTTCAAGGGTCGATTGAAGTCCCGTAACGTCGTCTTAGGTTAAGTGATTTTGGCGTGATTTTTTTTCTGATTGTTTTTTTTTTTTTAATTTTGTTTTTTTTTCTCGATTTTTTTTTATAATTTTTCGTGGCTTTATTTTCTTAAGTGAATTTGTTTTAAAATTTTTATTGTTCGAAAGGGGGGAACCTGTGGCCGTAATAAGCCGAACAAAAATAAAATTGAAATGTGCACCACTCGAGAAGAATTGAAATTTCTCGAGCCATTGCCTGACCTTGATATTGTTTGGGTCTACCCAAGTCTTACGACGCTTCCTTGGGTAGACCCTGGACACCCTGAGTATACCCCAGCCTGAGCAAAAGAAGCATCACAAATTGGCGCCCGAGGAGGGACCTGCAGAAAGTTCAACCGTCCGCCGTACCTGTCCAGGAACTAACGCAGAGTCCACCGACCGACACCGAAACCTGACCGACCAGCTTCCAAGATGCCTACCGATACCGAACCCAAAGTACCTGAAGACGATGCCCAGGAATACGAGGAGAACCCAAACCCCTACCAGAACTTAGGATTCATCTATTTTCTGAAAAAGGCCGAATTAATAGAGACGCTTATCCAACGTGGACAAGACACCAGTGGAACAGTCCAAGAGTTACGTCAACGCCTGAGTCGCCACCTGAAAGAGGCCCGCCTGCACCGCTCAACACAGAATTTGTGTGCTGAGTGGGAAGACAAGGTAGAAGAGAGGAATAACGCCGACCCATCAGACGGAGAAGACTATGCAGCCACTACGAGGTCGAACGTACCGCCGCCCACGTTAGATCGCACGCAACAGAAGTTATTCCAGAGCCGACTTCAGGTACCACTATTCCCGAGACCAGCCATGACCGCACCCAGTTCTTCTCAAACTTCAAATTATGTTCCTCCCGCCAGATCCGAACGAGCAGTCTCCGCTCCTCCGCAGATCGAACCACACGCCAGTCCACATACGTACCAGACCGCAGCCGCATATCCCCAAACCGGCCGATTCGGACGCAGCTTCGAAGCCGAACTGATGAACACAGTTCGCAAGTGGGGATTCCGATTCGACGGTTCCGGAAAACCATTGGAATTTCTAGAGAGAATTGAGGATTTGGCCGTATGCTACGAGGTACCTTTGAATGACATGCTCCGAACGCTTCCCGAGATTTTCCGCAACACGGCCTTAGAATGGTTTAGAATTAACCGAGATGCTCTTACCACCTGGGCGGTATTTCGCCAAGCCTTTCTACGCCATTTCTTGCCCGCAAGGTATTATCATAAGCTTGAGGATGAGATAATGCGAAAGAAACAAGGTCCCAAAGAGAAGGCAAAAGACTATGTACGGTCTTCTCAGTACTTGATTCGACAGCATCCTCGCATGACGATCGAGGATAACATAGACCGCATTTACGATGGATTAAGGCCTGAGTATCGGCTTTACATTAAGCGCATGGAATTCACAACGTTGGATGAATTGATGGATCTCGCGGAAGAGTACGAGTTCGTACGTCAAGAAGACCGCAATCCGCGCCCTACCTCGAATCACCAGCAGTACCCGTACCAAACCACGCCCGTACCTCGATTACAAGTACCACTGCCTTCGCCCGCTTTCCCTCGCCAAGCCGTCATGCCTCGAGCACCAATACAGCCACCGCTCGCCCCGTACGACAGAAACACGCATTGTTGGCAGTGCAAGCAAAGGGGGCATAACAAAAAAGACTGCCGACGCCCCTTTCGATTGTTCTGTTCGTACTGCGGCGAGGACGGTCGCCTCACCAAGGATTGCCCTTGTCACCAGAGCTCCAACGCCGTTCTCGGCCAACCTGGCCCCACCGGTCCAACCGACCCCCGGCCGTTCGTTCATATCGAGGCTGGCGACCGAACGTACTACGCTTTAGTCGACACCGGTTCTTCTCGATCTTTCATCGGACCCGACTTACGCGAAGAATGTTGCCGGCTTGGAGCGGCCCGAAGAGATCAACCGCATGCTGTACAATTCGCCGACGGTCGAACAGCCGTGACATCCGAGCATTACGTCTTATCACTGAACCTGAACGGGAAAGTGGTGCAGGGAGAAGCCATTTTTCTACCTACCTTGGCAGAAGACGCCATTTTGGGCATGGATCTATTGGGCAAGGCCGGATGCTCACTAAAGGTAGGAGGCCGCCGAATTGTCATGGGGCGCTCATCGAGTCCGCCTGAGGCCACGCGAGTGAGTGCAGTGTCGGACGTCGATACCCACCACCAAGATGCAAAGTTACAAGAGTTTTTAGACGAGGAAATCCCGAAGTTCAAAGAGATGAAAGGTATATCAACCGCCGCCACGCATAACATACGCCTGAAAACGACCGAGCCTTTTAAACAGCGGTACTATCCGCACAATCCCGCAATGCAGAAAATTATCGATGAGGAAATCGATGACTTGCTACAGTCCGGTAAGATAAGTCCCTCAAAAAGCCCGTACAGTTCACCGGTGGTGCTGGTCCGGAAAAAGGAAGGATCCTGGCGCGTATGCATAGACTTTCGCCAGCTAAATGAAATCTTTTTTAAAGATGCTTACCCTCTTCCATATATCACCGCCATTTTGGATAAGTTGCGAGGGGCCCGCTTCATGTCTACCATCGACCTAAAACAAGGCTATTGGCAGATCGCCCTAAAACCTGAATGCCGCCCGTACACCGCCTTTACCGTGCCCGGCCGTGGCCTCTACGAATGGAATGTCATGCCTTGCGGCCTACACTCGGCCGGGGCGACCTTTCAGAGAGCCATGGATGAAGTTTTCGGCCCTGATATGCAAGACCACGTACTAGTATACTTAGATGACATCATCGTTTTAAGTAAAACGTTTGATGACCATCTAGCGCATTTGAAAGAAGTGTTCCGCCGCCTTAGGGAGGTAAACCTGAGGATAAATTTAGACAAATGCCATTTCTGCAGGCCCAGTTTGAAATACCTTGGACACGTAATCTCGAAAGAAGGAATCCATACCGATCCAGACAAAGTTGCCGCCGTCCGCGACTTAAAAGCTCCGACTAGTCTCCGAGAACTCCGAAGGATCCTAGGAATTTGCTCATGGTACCGCCGATTTATCCAAGACTTTTCCACTGTAGCTGCCCCTCTGACTCACTTATTGAAGAAGGCCGTCAAGTGGAATTGGACGCATGAGCAGCAAGAAGCATTTGAGACGCTGAAACGACGTTTAACTGAAGCCCCAGTATTGGCCTGCCCAGATTTTACGCAACAGTTCACGTTGCAAACCGACGCTAGTCAAACGGGACTAGGGGTAGTACTAACGCAGAACCTGGAAGGGCACGAAAAAGTGATCGCTTACGCTAGCCGTACGTTAACGGAGCTAGAGGGCAAATACGCGGCCACCGAGAAAGAGTGCTTGGCTATCCTGTGGGGTATTAGGAAAATGAGACCGTATTTAGAAGGGTACCAGTTTAAGGTTGTAACGGACCACCACTCACTCAAGTGGTTACATTCTTTAGAGAATCCCTCAGGGAGGTTGGCCAGATGGGCGTTGGAGCTGCAACAATACGATTTTACCATACAATATCGTAAGGGAGCACTCAACGTCGTAGCGGATGCTCTGTCCCGGGACCCCCTACCGATCTCCGAACCAGACCGAATTGCCGCCGCGCACGACGCCAACCCCGATTGGACCATGAAGCGAAAGGAACAGGTACGTCTCACTCCTAGCAATTTCCCCGATTACAAAATAGAAAACGGTCAACTTTACCGCCGCTTCATCTCTACAAATCCTGCCGCCGACCCGAACACGTCCGAGTGGAAGCTATGCGTACCGACCGCCGACCGAAAAAAGATTTTGTTTGAAAATCACGACGTAGTAACTGCTGGACACCTGGGAATCACGAAGACGACCGCGCGAATTATGCAGCACTATTACTGGCCGGGCATGTTCCGAGACATCGCCAAATATGTTCGACAATGTGACGTATGCATTCAGTTCAAACCTTCGCAGCAGAAACCTAGTGGCATGATGCACACTACACCCGCCGATTTTCCATGGGACGTCGTGTGCGCTGACTTCATAGGACCGTTGCCGAGGTCAGCCAGAGGTAACACTATGCTACTAGTGATAGTGGACAAGTTTTCAAAATGGGTGGAAGCGATCCCTCTCCATGCAGCAACCGCCACTGGTTTGATAAAGGCCGTACGCGAGCGCATTATTACTCGTTTCGGAGTGCCTCGCATCTTCATATCAGACAATGGAAGTCGATTCACAAGCCGGCCATTCAAAGAATTTTTGGCAGAGTTGGGAATTACAAACCGCTTGACCGCCCCGTACACACCGCAAGAAAACTATACTGAACGAGTGAATCGTGTGTTAAAGACAATGATCGCGCAATACACTCAAGGCGACCAGAGAAGGTGGGACGAACATTTACCCGAATTGTCATTCGCACTTAATACCAGTCGTCATGAGTCAACGGGATTTTCCCCTGCATTTCTCAATTTCGGACGAGAAATGCGAGTGTCAGGCCATCTACTATCCGATTCATCTCCGAATTCCCCTCTCGAGGAGCCCAACCTTCGCACCGAACGTATGCGAGCTTTGTTTTCACTCGCCAAGATTAATCTCCAGCGCGCCTCTCAAACACAAGCGAGACATTACAATTTAAGACACCGCCCCTGGCGCCCATGCATCGGCGAAAGAGTATATAAAAAGGAACGCGTAGTTTCATCATCTGCGAACTACTTTACCGAAAAATTGGCACCGAAATATGACGGACCATACGAAGTAATCAAATTCGTTTTTCCCGTTATCGTTGTACTACGTAAATTGGGACCTCGAAATAACGCAGCTGCTACAACTCGAGCGCACGTACGAGATCTAAAAGGAGTTACAACAACAGCAAATGCATGTAATAAAAAAGACAGCTGGGCAACAGATAATGCACAGGCGAATATTAACGAAGAAGACTTCAGTCAGTCACCGACCACCGTCCAGCACAGACCAAATTGCGAAAATAAGAAAATTATTTACAACCAGAAATTAAAAATGGATAGAAAGGAAAAGCCAGGACCATCCAAGAGATCGCGACCAGTCTCTCCGGATAACCCTTGCAAAAGGCACCCGACACATCCCCGTCGACCCCACCCTGGAGACCGTCCAGTCGTACTGCAGCTAGTACGATCCGAGCCAGTGGTCCAAGTCACCACCACCCGACGAGTGAACTGTAAGCCAGTCCACCCACCGGCCATACTCATCCGACCACCGCCAGGCCCTGAAGAGCGGATGACGCAGGCCAAGTCAGTTAGAGACAAGGCGAGCTCACTATGAGATGAGCGCCAGCTTAACGAGCTGCGACTGGCGGCTCCTCAGAACCCTAAGCCGAAGCCAGCAACCATCGCCTGGGAGATGCGGGAGATAGACTTACCGTCTATGGTCGAAGTGCGCCGCTTGTTTATACGCAACCTACTGACGGGCCCAACAGCTTCCCGTTTAAACCGGAAAGACCCACGGTTGTTCCCCCCGTCGGACGAACCAACCCAGAGCCCTAGCTCCCCGGACTGCCAGGAAAATACGGTGAGCACTAGTAGCACCCGCATGCCTGAGTTGGCGTTGCCAGGGCAAGTCAACGATTAGCCTCCACCCACTCGAGCGCAGAAGAGGCGGGCCAACCACCAACAAAACCCGAACATAGACCCTTTTCGGGGCATCAAGCCCATATTCCGGAAGGACACACGGCCCTTCACAATTCGCAGGAAATGTGGAATCATAGGGGCGACCCCCAATGACGCTGGAACCGAAGTCCTGCTGTCATTTCAGGGAAAAGAAAAGTTGCTTCCAATGAGTTTGGAATGGTAAGGTCCTACCCAGGGAAGCGAGACGAAGCAGCATGAAGTATTTACTTAGTTTTTACGGTCATAGGATGACCATTAGGTTCGTTTTTTATATATTTTTTTTTTATATATATTTTCTCAGGATGAGTAGCTAGTTTTTTTGCCTGGTTTATAACGTTTTTGGAAAAAAAAGAGAAAAAAAAATTTATAAGAAAATGAAAAAAAAATACAAAAGGAAAAAGGAAAAAAAAATACAAAAGGAAAAAAAAAACAACAAAAAAAAAAAAAAATAAAATACAAAAGGAAAAAGAAAAAAAAATGAAGAAAATGAACAGAAAAAAAAAGAAAGGGAAAAAAGAAGGGCAGGATTTAAAGTCCCTCAGAACAGAAAAACATGCATGCCTCCTCCAGTCAGTATCAGAGGACGCTGAGACGAGAGGGTTCTCGTCTTTCGAAGAAGGGAGGATCTGTGACGAAGCGTCACAATTTCTTTTTTTATCTATCTCACCCATAAAACAATACACATATTTATTTTTCTATCAGCCCACATTCCAAGGCCAAACGTCGCTTGCCTACCGAACATGTACATTCCTTCATGGAGATTTGCAATAGCAATCCCCATCCCACTGCTTATCGCAACATTAACACACACTCCAAGGCCAAACATTGCTTAACAATCAGAAGTGTGCATTCCTGTGTGGTGATTTACAATAACAACAGCCATCTCGCTGTTGATCGCAAAATAAACACACACTCCAAGGCCAAGTTGTGTTTACTTTTCCACGGCGTACCTTTCATGTGCATTTCTGTATGGAGAAATGCATGGGCAAATTGACATCGAATTTTTATATGGAAATGTGTCGTTGCATTATAAGTCACATTTTGTTTTGGTGGCAAAAGCTATGAATAGGGGTGAAATAATCACCAAAAATCAGAAAGAATCTTATTCGCTTTCTCCTGTTCCGTGTAAAGAGAATTCCACTCGCTCCGGTTATCCAAGCTGAGCGTTTGGTATTGTCTTTAATATTTTGATTTTGGACTTTTACAGTCTCCGTGTAAAGAAAATCTCACTCGCTCCGGTTATCCAAGCTGAGCGTTTGGTATTGTCTTTAATATTTTGATTTTGGACTTTTACAGTCTCCGTGTAAAGAAAATCTCACTCGCTCCGGTTATCCAAGCTGAGCGTTTGGTATTGTCTTTAATATTTTGATTTTGGACTTTTACAGTCTCCGTGTAAAGAAAATCCCACTCGCTCCGGTTATCCAAGCTGAGCGTTTGGTATTGTCTTTAATATTTTGATTTTGGACTTTTACAGCCTCCGTGTAAAGAAAATCCCACTCGCTCCGGTTATCCAAGCTGAACATTTGGTATTGTCTTTAATATTTTGATTTTGGACTTTTACAGTCTCCGCCGTAAGAAACTCCAATCGCCCTGGCTATCTAAGCTGAGCATTTGGTGTTCCTTATACAATTTATCTTTTTGACTTTTTACAGTCTCCGCCGTTAAGAAAATTCCACTCACCCCGGCTATCCAAGCTGAGCGTTTGGTATTGTCGTTATTATTTTACTTTTGGACGTCTTACAGTCGCAGTATAAAGGAATCCCAATCGCCCCGGTTATCCAAGCTGAGCATTTGGTATTGTCTTTAGTATTTTGATTTTTGACTTTTTACAGTCTCCGCCGTAAGAAACTCCAATCGCCCTGGCTATCTAAGCTGAGCATTTGGTGTTCCTTATACAATTTATCTTTTTGACTTTTTACAGTCTCCGCCGTAAGAAACTCCAATCGCCCTGGTTATCTAAGCTGAGCATTTGGTGTTCCTTATACAATTTATCTTTTTGACTTTTTACAGTCTCCGCCGTTAAGAAAATTCCACTCACCCCGGCTATCCAAGCTGAGTGTTTGGTATTGTCTTTATTATTATGTGCAAAGAGGTTCCACTCGCCCCGGTTATCTAAGCTGAGCATGTGGTGCCGTCTTTGACTGGTAGTCACCGTAGAGAATAATCGAATTACTCTGGTTTGTTCGAGTTGAACTCTCTTTGTCATCCAACCGCAGACATTTCCTACGAAATCCGCCGCCGCCGACAAAGTGTTGTGCCTCTGAGCCGACGCAAGCACTTTCCACGAAGTCCGCCGCCGCCGATAGATTGTCCTGCCGTACGCCACGAAGCAGGCGTTTCCTACGCAGTCCGCCGCCGCCGATAAATTGCTCTGCCTTGCATACAACGCAGACCTTTCCCACGAAATTCGCGGCTGCCGATAGAACGCCCTGCCTAACGCAGAACCAGCAAAGAAGTCGCCGCCGCCACACCGAGGAAGTAGTAGCCGTAGGACAACGCCAGACCAGAGGGAAGACATCCTTTTTTTTGCTGAAGCGAGGACCTGTACCAGCCGCATTGGATTAACACCATAATTGTGCTTTGTTCGAGTAATTATCAAACGTGCTAAAAATTGCAAGAATTGTAACAGAGAATTGTAAAACTTATCCTGATGAGACTTTTATAATAAAATGAGAATTATAATTTGAAATTGACCGTTTCCGCGTCTTCATTTTGAGAAGTTGGACCGCCGAAACCCAAGTCTTACGACGCTTCCTTGGGTAGACCCTGGACACCCTGAGTATACCCCAGCCTGAGCAAAAGAAGCATCACAGGGGGTCAAAGACTGTGAAGGCCCACTACGTAAAGAGAGCTCTTTTTAGGTAGAGTAGTATAATAGAGGGCGTGAAATTAAATACGCCAAAGGTTAAGTGCGAATCGAGGAATTTTCTGTTTTTGTTTGCCAGGGTGAATGGCAACATAATTCGATTTTTTTTTGTGTTGAGTTTTGGCTGTGTCCTTGAGGGCCATATTTTCCTCGTTTTCGGGTGATTTTTTCAATTTTTATTTATTTGTTCATTTTTATTTTGTAATATTCATCTTTTTCAAATTTTTATAATGAGCCACAATTTTTAAAATGAGTTTTGTTCATTAATTCTTTTTAAAACAAATAAATGTGCTCACGCCGAACAAACATGAAAGTTTTTGCGTTTTAAATGAGCTAATAGGCTCAATGGCAAATTAAATTGAAATTTTCAGGGGGAAGCGAGAGGATGGTGAAGTGACAAGGTAAGTGGTATTAGCAGCGGAATGTCGTAAGGGGAATCCTACCACATCGGTCAACAGGGTTCCAGGTAGGGTGGGTTAGAGTCCACACTGCGTAACCATCTGCAGTGCCTGGAGTGTGGAGTGTTGTGGTGGTTGATTTTGGCACGATGTATGTTTTGATTGAGGCGAGGGGTAACAGCGGAGACAAGACCCCACCCCCCCACTAAATCCGACGAGCTTAGCCGTGCGTCGCTAGCGTGCCAGGTCTTCGCTGTTCCCATTCATAAACCCTTTCCCGTCGGTTTCCTTTTCTTTTCAATTTATATTTTCCTAACTCTTTAATCCTATTTCCTTGTCCTACTCCTCCTTCTCTCACCTTCCTTCTTTCATTCTTCTTTTCCTTTCTATACCTACCTTCCTATTATTTTTCTTCTGCTGGCATATTCCTTACCTCATCCACATCCTGTTCAGTCCTTCCGTTTCCTTTAAAGAAATCCAACTTCCCAATTCCTCTCCTATTGCCTTCATATCAAATGGCGCCCAGACGTGTTGTCAAATGTGTTGTCCTAGTCCCGAATGTTGTAATACATACCTATCCTTCACAACCTTGGAACAAGTCGTAAGTCTTGTTTTGGATAGCTCGTGAGCATGCCGAAACATTTGCGACGACTAGGTTCTTGGTAATCCTTTTCCTTTGTTGTTTTGTCTACAGTTGTAATGGTTGTTGAGTTACATAAAAGCGTGTATGTCTTCGATTGGAAGGTTTCAGACGTACCAATCGGATTGCGACACAAATTTTAAAACTCAACAACCAGAACAACTCAACCTTTCCCAAATACCTCTCCGTTGTTGTTGATGGTTCAAGAAACTTCGTATGTCATGATCAGGATGGCTTTGAGCAAGCCTGAACATTTGCGACGAGTGGATTGATACCAACAACAACAATTAGTGTTCGTAAATTTCCTATGTCGTTCTTTTTGTGCACCACATTCCAGGGTACAGCGAGAAAACAAAAACGCCATATACCGCTGCTAATAATATCTCAACGAAGAACAAATACCAGAAGTCACTGAAGTACCACCTCAAGCAACCCCCGTATTACAAACAGAAACAAACAAATAAACAGCAAATCACAAAAACAAAAAAATATAAACATATATAAATCACAAAACAATCAAAAATTACAAAACAAAGAAGAAAAAAAAGTTAATTTGAATTGGTCTTTGTTTTTACTATTTTATTTTTTGAAATTCGTTTTCTTAGTTTCATTTCATAGAGTTTTAGTTTCATTTTATATTTTCTTAGTTTCATTTCATAATTTCTTAGTTGAGTTTTAGTTTCAGTTTATAGTTTCTTAGTTTCTTTTTGTAGGCTTTTAGTTTCATTTTATAGTTTCTTAGGTTGTTTTGATATTAGTACTGTTAGGTTTCAATTGATATATTATAGGCTTTATGTAGTGTTAGATCGTTAGATAGTTTTGTTATAGAATTAAAAAAAAAAAAAAAAAAAAAAAAAAAAAAAAAAAAAAAATTTACTCAAAAGAAAAAAAAAAATATTAATAGTTAATAGGGCATACCTTAAAATACTTTTATATAATCTGAATTCCAAGCCGTTTCGACTGTTGTTGTTATTTTTCTTCAGCTGTTGTTCTTGCATTGTCGTGGCCAACACCTCTCGTTTACACTCGTCATCCCTAGGGAATGAAACCTGTAACGGAAAAGGGAAATATCAACATCGTTTCAAGTAAAGGTAAGAGTACGATAGTTACACGTTCCAAAGCGAAAGTTCTGTTCAACCAACCAAGCAAAGCAATGGCATTCGCAGCTCACTCACCGGTGAAAAATAAGGTGAACCAACCAAATTCGCTAGTTCCAACCAACATGCAGTCCCAATATCAGTTTCCACCGCCACCTCTAAATGAAAGAGCTGGGGTCAGAACTGACAGTGTAGATACTGTAGAGCAACCTCTATATAGCCCCTTAAGTGGACTTGCTGGACAGCAAAGAAGTGACCTGGAAGTAAATTTATTAACATATAATGATATTTCTAGACCTGCTGGTAGTAAAGATGTTAGGGAAGAAAATTTAGTGGATAGGGAAGATGTTGCAAATCCAAGTCAGGGAAACGATTTTATTTCAGCAGAGCTTAAGACGCTGATCAATCTAGCGGTGGTGAATGCGTACGATTCATACACCAAATCACTTGAAGAAAAAATTTCAGAATCGGTTAAAGAACAAGTGAAGAATAGCTTCATGGATTTCATGAAAGACATTAACTACGCTATTCGTCCTACTCCACCCCAGGAAGAAAGGATCCCACATACTACTAATTCTAGGGCAAACGATCAAGAGCAGGCGACCGTGAACAGATATCCTCAGCTGGACCACACAGGTAGACCGGGTGTGGCTGGGTCGAATCCAAACCCGAACGCTTACCTTAACAGGGAGAATAGGTCAGATCCAAGGGGGTATCAAGCCAATTATTTTCAGGAAATGCGTCAGATCAACAGAGAATCTCCGAGTACTGGCATTGCGTATAGCATGCCATACTATACGTCTCACTCAAGTAGCAGACCTATAAAAGTAGACAAATGGGGGTTAAAATTCAATGGGAAAATCGAACAACTTACCGTTGAAGATTTTGTCTTTAAGTTAGAGGTATTGCAATGCCAGTACGATTGTACCTGGGCGGAGATCCTTAGAGATTTTCATCTATTTCTCTCAGGTGCGGCACATGATTGGTATTGGCAATTCCAACGGTCAAACTACCATCCAGATTGGCCGATGTTGAAGGATGCGCTCATGAGGCAATTTCGGAATTGTCGTTCCGATTTTGACATAATGAGAGACATCATGGATCGTCGTCATGGCACCTGGGAGTCCTGCGATGATTATTTTGCAGCCAACTCAAAGTTTAGATCTCAGCTCAGGATACAAATTCCGGAGGGAGAATTGGTTCGGATCATGAAGAAGAACCTGAACGAAAAAATTGGACGTCTTGTGTACCCTCAGCCGATTTTTACCTTGGACCAGCTGAGGATGGCTTGTAAGGAAGCGGAATATGCCTTTCCTAGTCGCGAGCGGGAAGCAATCAAGCCAACTAGACCACCTAGATACGGAGTCAGTGAACTAGAGATGGAGACGGAAGAATTTCGGTTTCCGGATGACCAGGTAGCAGCATTCCAGTACTCCGGAGCTAGGCCTAAAGCAGGTCGAGGTAAGGTTGACCCGAAGGCTATTAAGTGCTGGAACTGTCGACTACCAGGTCATTACTACCAAGACTGTTCTGCAGCCAGAAATATTTTCTGCTATAGATGCGGTAAGGAAGGGGTGATCACACCGAAATGCTCCAACTGCAACCCGGAAAACCGGGGCGGGAATGCGATCCAAGCGGGGGATTCGCGTTCGACGCAAGCTCCGCAATGAAAATACACATTAAAGTTAGTAGTAGTGAAAAAAGGTTAACAGTGTTACGAAGAGAGCCTGAAGAGAAAGAAGAAAATATTAAGAAAAAATTTGAAATTATACCATTACATGTTAGGTTAAGAAATTATTATGCAGTTAGAGATAAGATTTTTAGTAATAGAGTAAGTGTAGTGTCCAATAGAATTGTTAAAACTAGGAAAAGGTACAAGTTGAGGAAAGAAGTAAAAAAGAATATATTAGCGACCGTCATCGGAAATAATAATGACCCTAGGCCATACGCCAAGGTCAAAATAGCAGGTCGAGAAATACTCGGATTATTGGATAGCGGGGCGAGTATAAGCATTTTGGGAAAAGGATGTGAAAAATTTGTTAATGATTTAGGAATTTCAGTTTTGCCTCACAAATCCGGCGTTAAAACCGCGGATGGCAAAACGCAAAGTATCGTTGGAAAAATATGTGTAAATGTCATTTTTAAAGAACACAAGGAACAGGTTACATTTTACCTAGTTCCAAATCTAGACCAGGAACTATATTTAGATATAGATTTTTGGAAATTGTTCCACATAGCACCAAGCGTCGTTAGTGAAGTTTCAATTTTAGAAGAACCGGCTGATGTAACAAATGCTCATGTCCTATACTTAGAACAGCGTGCAAAGTTGGAGGTTGTCAAGCGAAAATTCCTGGACTATGAACGTCATGGTCTGGGTAAAACACCAATAATGGAGCATGTTATAGATACAGGAGACACGGAGCCTGTCAAGCAGCGTCATTACCCTGTCTCACCAGCGGTACAAGCATTACTCTACCAGGAAATAGATAGAATGTTGAAAATCGGCGTCATAGAAGAAAGCGAGAGTCCTTGGTGTTCACCGGTGGCGCTTGTAAAGAAAGTAGGTGAGAACAACGTTATTAAATATAGGTTTTGCTTAGACGCTCGAAAAATGAACGCGGTCACGAAAAAAGATGCCAACCCTCTACCGCACATCGAAGGGCTACTCAGCAGATTGCCTGACACCTATTTTATAAGCAGCGTAGATCTAAAAGAAGCATTCTGGCAAATACCGCTGGAGAAGCAGAATAAGGAGAAAACTGCGTTTGCGGTTCCGGGGAGACTTTTATACCAATTCACGGTCATGCCCTTCGGACTGTGTAATGCAGCGCAAAGGTTGTGCCGTTTGATGGATAAAGTTATTCCTGCACGTCTCAGGGATCGGGTTTTCGTGTATCTTGAAGATCTACTCATTATTGCCCCTGATTTTGAGACACATATCGCACTGCTAGAACAGGTAGCCGACTGTCTCAAAAAAGCCAACCTGACGATCAACCTAGTGAAGTCAAAATTTTGCTTCAAAGAGCTAAAATATTTGGGTTTTATCGTCTGGGGAGGGAAATTAAAGACTGATCCTGCCAAAGTCGAAGCGATCGTCGATTTTCCTCTGCCTAGTAACCCAAGACAAGTTCGCCGGCTACTTGGTCTAGCAGGGTGGTATAGACGTTTTATTAAGGATTTTTCGAGCTTGACAGCACCACTAACCGACATGCTCAAAAAGTGAAATGTAAAATTTAAGATGAGTGAGGAAGCAATTGCTGCGTTCGAAAAGTTGAAAACTGCACTAACGACTGCACCGGTTCTCACCCATCCAGACTTCAGCAAAAGATTTTTCATTCAGTGTGACGCGTCCGACTCTGGTATCGGAGCTGTTCTATTTCAAAGAAAGGATGAAGATCAAGAATGTCCGATCTCGTACTTCTCCCAAAAACTGAATTCCTGCCAAAGGAATTACAGTGTGACCGAGAAGGAGTGCATGGCTGCGGTCATGGCTATTAAAAAGTTTAGGCCCTATGTTGAAGGTATGGATTTTACCGTCATCACCGACCATTCCAGTCTAAAATGGTTAATGAACATGAAAGACCTTAACGGTAGATTAGCCAGGTGGAGCTTAGACCTGCAGTCATACAACTTCAACATAGAGCACCGAAAGGGAGCTTTAAATGTCGTGCCGGACACTCTTTCTCGGGCACATTTGGAGAGTTTGGAAATGGAAGAAGTAGCTCCATGGGTAGATTTGGAATCGGAACAATTCTTGGCTGAAGAATATACGAGTCTGATAAAAACGATAAAAGAACACTTAGAAGAATTGCCCGACCTTAAGGTAATAGAAAATTATGTATATAAGAAGTCTATTCCAAATGGGGGAAATGAGCTCACATCTGAACACTCTTGGAGACTCTGGATACCATCGAGCTTAACTGAAAGTATTATAGCAAATGCCCATGAGCCACCTGAATCTGCTCATGGTGGAGTCGCCAAGACGTTACATAGAATTCGACAGTATTTCTACTGGCCAAATATGACCATTCAAATTCGAAACTATGTTAGTAAGTGTGATATCTGTAAACAGTGTAAGCCGCCTAACCAGATTCAGCGTCCACCCATTTCCAATAGTTATTGTACCGATCGTCCTTTTCAGAAGTTGTATGTTGATTTCTTGGGTCCTTACCCAAGATCAAAGAGTGGAAACACTATTATTTTTGTCGTGTTAGACCATTTTTCGAAATATGTGTTTTTAAAACTTTAAAGTCAGCCATTTCGTGTAGGGTTATTCGATTATTAAGCCAAGAAGTTTTTAATGCCTTTGGAGTGCCTGAAATTATCCATTCTGATAATGGAAAACAGTTTGTTTCGAAAGATTTTCAAAGCTTTCTCCAAAAGTACGGAATTCGTCATTTCAGAACAGCCAACTACGCTCCTCAATCAAACGCCTCTGAGAGAGTGAACAGAACGCTGTTAACAGCTATTCGTTCTTACTTAAAAGAAGATCAACGGAATTGGGATACCCATCTTAGTGAAATCGCGGCTTCATTGAGAAGTTCAGTACATTCAGCTACTGGGGTATCACCATATTTCGCACTGTTCGGTATGAATATGATGACCCACGGTAGTAATTATGAGCTGTCTCGTAAACTGAACGTAGCCGAAGATGGTGAGTTGATGACTATTCCAAAGCATAGTAAACTGCAATGCATACGCGAACAAATAAAAAAATCGATTCTTAGCGCGAACGATAAAAGTGCAAAAACATATAACATTAGGGCACGAAAGGTTAACTATCTACCAGGACAGGAGGTTTTCAGAAGAAATTTTGTTTTGAGCGATTCGTCAAAATATCTCAGCTCTAAACTTTGTCCTAAATACGTTAAATGTAGAGTAGTTAAACCAGTGGGTAAAAATTTATACGAAATTGAAAATTTGAATGGCAAGACATTGGGTATATTCCACAGCAAGGACCTTAAGCAATAGACAACTGTGATAACCAATCCCATTACCCGAAATCCCACCAATCCCATTATCTGAAATTCCAAGATCCCGACAACCCAACTAACCAAAATTCCAACAACCCAACTAACCAAAATCCCAACAACCACTCACCAAACCAACAAACCCAATAACCAGCGATCCCAACAACCTACCAACCCATTAACACAATAACCAACCTATTCCATTCAACTAACAATGACCTAAACCCAACACCCAACGATTCAGATAACATTCAACCGTACATACTTTCTTCTACCTCATACTTAGTGCAATATTTACACACATAGACCTATATTAGTATTTATTTATTATTATTCATAGTTTATTTATTTATTTTATAGTTATTTAATATATAGAGTTGTTCATAGTTTATTTATTTACCTTACTGTTTCTAAGATTCATAGTTTATTTATCATATTGTTATTAATTTATAGAGTATTTATAGCTTATTTATTTATTTATTGTTGTTTATTTATATTGTTGTAGTTTGTCTAGTCACACATACCTATCTACCTAACATTTATTATTAATTCCCATGTTATTTATTTCTCTTATGTTCAAATTTTAGTTATCAACTGTATGTATGTTCGTAAAACAGTCTAGTTTATCTTATTAATAATAATTGTTTGCTTATTTTACTGGCAATGTAGGTAGGTATCTATACTAGTCGTTGTTCAATTATGTTATTTATTCTTGCTTGTAAATCTATCTTGTTTCATTATCTACCAATAGTGACCTATCAAAACATGAAACACGAGTAGGTACTATATGTTACGTATCGTACTGTATGTTCTATTTCCATCTGAGCAAAAGTACTTGTATTCAGTTATATAATGTATCTTGTAACTCTACGTATATATGTATGTACATCAACTTATCATTTTTGTTCCAATACATTAATTATCAACCCTTAAACTATTCCCTACTCCTACGCACAGAGTCTGAAAATTGTTCATCATGTAGGTACATACTAGGAACAATTAACTCTAAAACACTCACCACTTACGCTTGTTGACATCATTACGAAGCAACACTAAACCATAGTAGTGTAATGAACATCCAACACTTATACCAATTTCCTATAACCGAAAACACAACTGGCAACACTATAATGGAATGGTATAAATGACAGGCATTGCTTGTAAGCCAGTGTGTGTGAGTGTAGAGATGCTTGACAGCAAATGTGGAAACCATGGAGAAGAAACTGGAACGCTCTAGATGAGTGTTGTTCTATATAAATAGGCCGCTGACGCAACGAGCAGTCAGTTTTGATTATAGAGTGATAAAGTTAAGAGTGAATTGTTATGAACAAGTGATAGTCCAAAAGTCGAGCTGAGATCGAATAAAGTATAGATACTGAATAAAAGTGGTAGAAATAAATTGAAAAAGTGAAGTTTTATTTTGCGAACTAAGCGCATACATTGGTGTCAGAAGTGTAAATAAAACTTATTTGATAAAAAAAAAAAAAAAAAAGAAGAACGAATTTGACTAGTAAAGCCTAGTACGCTGCTGAAACGAAAAGAAAAATCCCATACAAAAATGACAGGACGGAATCGTAAGCGAAAAATTTCGCTCACCTTTTCGTCGTGCAGTACGCTGCTGCTCTGCGAAAAGGGTTTTATAGGTGGATAATTGTAGTAGATCTTTTTACTACAATTTTAAACTCTCCACAATTTTCCGTCCATCATTTATCTCCTGGGACAATAAATGCTTGCGAAATTTTGACGGTTCTATTTTTTTTGGTTTGTTTATTAATTGTGCCATTTCAATAGAATTTATTAAATGGAAAATAGAAGAATTTTATTTAAACAAAGTTTGAAATAAATAGATAAAGTAGTTTTGAAGTGGGTGTGAATAGTGAACATGCACTTTGAAAAAGTAATTTTGAATGTTTAGCTGCACGTCGGAGTCGAATCAATACGAGCAACCCAATTGCTATTCTAACCAAGTATGAAAGGAAGCTCTGAATCTGGCCTTGCCGAATTGATTGGATTACGTTTCAAAATGTTTCGCCCCGATGAGTAGCTTCTATTTAGCACAGAATGTATTTATGACCAGTGGATGCGTTCAATTGCCAGGTACACTTTCTTAGAAGACAACTTCCAAGTTACAATTTTAAAGAAAATCATTTTTCAGGATAGAGCGGATCTCTAAGTAATGAGGCTTTTCCAATCAAGTTTGGATACCTGGTTTGGAGCAAGAGAGATCGCCCGCAGTGAGAATCTGGACAAGTTTGTTACAACAAAAACCGACTATGAAGAACGAGGTGTCGAAGAATTTTAAAGAACACCCAACCAATCAGCAACTATTTTTTCAGCACAACACGCATTGATTGTAGTCGAAACATCGACCGAATCATTGAAAACTGAATAAAATGGTTTATTTTCTTTTGAATTTTTTATCTTTTATTTAAAAATTAGTTGAAAGCTTGGAAATTCACTTTTTACTGTTCAAGATGATTCCGTTGTATTTCTGTTGGAAACACTTCATGGCGTCTTCCTTTGTCAAACAATGTTGGAATCCAACGTTGATACCCAAATCGATATGTTCATGGACACTGAGACTGAAGTTTCCTGTGGATGAGAAGTTGTCCCTCCTCAGCTCGTATTCACGGACCTTAAGGCCACGCTCCAAAATCTCTTCGGCCTTAGCGCCACGAACTGTACAGTGAACAGTGATTTTTTCATTACGTCTGATGCCGAAAGAACGTACGGTATAACGAGTCTTTGAAAAAACTGGTTGTTGACCAGTCAATTGTTCCGATATCTGAATTTTGACAAAAATGTTTATTCGTTGAGTATTCAACTGATGCACTTTATAGTCCTGAGCTTACCTTAGCGGCACAAGTCAACCTATCACCGGATTCACCCACACAAATATTCAAGCACAGTTTTCGAAAGCGTAGTTCCCGGATATGGTTCTTAGTTAGTTTTGTTAACACATTTTATGTTAAAAATATTAATTTGTTTTATTGCTTCTGGTGACACTTTTGAGTTGACTGTCACTTTTTCAAAACAGCTGATTATACTCAACACAAATATTTTCCGCTGAGTGTTCATTCACGATTCCGTCGTGCTCGTGGAGATCAACGAAAAACTTCGTTTCGCATCAGCAGCGTACTAGGCTTAAAGTGTAAGAAAAAAAAAAAAAAAAGTTAAATACAGTGAAAATGGGTAAGTTGTTGGAAGAGCTCAACTGCACTGAGCTTAAAAGTGAATTAGGTAAGCGAAATTTTCTAGAGCGGGATCGAAAAATGAGCTCGTTCTGCGCTTGCGCAACTATTTGGAACAGCAAGGGAAGACGCAAACACTTTTGTTTTTGAAACAGAAGTGGAGGAAGAGGAAGTAAGTGAAAGTGTAGATTTTTCTAGTATGATGAAACTTTTGTTAGAACAGCGAAACGAGCAAAAGAAGGAACAGCACAATGTTCTCAAACGACTCGAAGAACAACAAAAGAAGCTGGAAGAGCAACGAAATGAGCAAAAGAAAGAACAGCAGAATGTTCTGAAGCAACTTGAAGCACAACGAAACGAAGAAAAGAAAGAACAACAGAATATTCTCGAAATACTTGAGGCGCAACAGAATGTTTTGGAAGGTCAGAAAAACATTCTAGAAGGCAAATTGGGCAACATTGAGAAAAATATATGTGCCATTGACGAACGCGTTGAAGGTACGGAAAAACAGCTTTCTGTTGTAGATAATCGCTTCGAAATCGTAGAAAGCCGATGTGATAAATAGTTCTCTGTTCTGACCAAGGAATTGGACCAGATCCGCAAAATCAAAATTCGAGAATCTACTGGAGAGTTTTCAAAGAAAAAGGAGATGAAACCGCCGACATTTGATTGACAGTCTTCTTGGCCAGTCTACAAGAGACAATTTGAGGCAGCCGCGACAACAAATGGCTGGGATGACGAAGACAAGTACATTGCACTGACTCTTGCTCTTAGAGGACCAGCAGCTGAATTCATTCAAACAGTTCCAGCTGGTAAGAGCGGCGATTTCAGCTCTCTCGTGGCAGCTATAGATAAACGCTTTGGAGATAGCCACTTGAAAGAAGTCTTCCGAGTCCAACTCAATAACAGAGTCCAGAAAAGGGGTGAAAGTCTACAGCAGCTCCAAGCAGACGTCGAAAGACTGGTTCACCTGGCATAACCGGATGCTGGAGAAGAAATCATCAACCAGCTTGCTGTTGAGTCCTTTGTTCGTGCCATATCCGATATAAATCTTCAGAGGTTTGTGCGAATTGCTAGAACACGTAATCTTTCTGAAACTTTAGCATTTGCATTGACAATTGAATGAAATTTTTATGAAGTACATCAACTTAGAGAAGCGATAGTCGAAGAATGCTCGTGCCAAAGAGCTGAAATACAAAAGAACCAGCGGAGCGGACCAGTAAGATGTTGGAACTGCAACAAGACCGGGCACTTACAGCGTCAATGCCGACTACCACCAAATAAAGCCGGTTGTCAACATTGTGGAAGCAAGAGATCCAACCCAGAGCAAGATAACAACAACACCAGCGTTGCCTATCAGCCCGTTTCCCATAGGCTGGTTTCTTGTATCGATGACCCCAGAACCACCATCCAAGTCTCTCAGACCAAACGAGACAACAAAAGTCTGACTATGGAGACTACTATTAACGGGAACAAACATGTGGCTACCATCGACACCGGTGCCACAACATCCATAGCACGTCGAGACCTGGTAAAGATGACGTGGCTTCATAACACCGATAGCTACCGTCTAAGAACCGCAACGGGAGAAGCAGCAAGAGTATATGGAGAAGTGTGTCTTAAAATCCGACTGGCTGATCTAGTGTTTACTCATCAATTCCTGGTGGCAGATATATGTGACGAGTGCATCATTGGAATCGACTTTATGAAACAGCACGGAGTTATTTTGGACATCGGTAATCAAGTTTTGAAGTACCAAAATAAGGAACTTCCAATGACCTATTCGAACGAAAGTACGTCGACACTGAGGACTGTCATCACGGAAGATCTGATTCTGCCTCCTTCTTCTGAAGTGTTCGTTTGGACAAAACTTGAAGGTGAGTTTGGAAGCCTTCGATACCTAATGGTGGAACCAGACCCAGAGTGTTCCTCGCAAAGCGTCATCATTGGGAAAACACTAGTAGCACCGAAAAACAAAATGGTCCCCGTACGATTACTAAACACCAGACCGTACGATGTAGGGTTGAAGAAAGGAGAAGTCGTTGGACGTTGCGAATCGGTTGCAGCAATTACAAAGATCACAGACAAAGCCCCGAGAAAAACTATAACTCCGGAGGAGCTCAAAACCATCAGAGCTAAAATACTGTATTCATCCAACCTTGATCACCAACAAACAAGGATGGCTGAAAATCTCCTACAAGAGTACACTGACATCTTCGCATCGCAAAAGGGACAATATGGTAGCACACAGTTGGTGCAGCATCGCATCAACACAGGAGATGCAAGACCGATTCGTCAACCCGCAAGACGCCTTCCACTGGCCAAACAAGGTGAGGTTGAGGAAATGATAACAGCAATGAAGAAGGACGGTCTTATCGATAACTCCAAAAGTCCTTGGGCTTCACCAGTGGTGCTAGTGAAAAAGAAAGACGGAAGCACTCGTTTTTGTGTGGACTACCGAAGGCTGAATGATGTGACTAAAAACGACAGCTATCCCCTGCCGAGAATCAGTGATACCCTGGATGCTATTGAGGGAGCCCAGTGGTTTTCGACGCTGGACTTGAAGAGTGGATATTGGCAAGTTGACATCCACCCTGATGATCGGGAAAAGACGGCGTTTTCTACAGGTAATGGGCTCTGGCAGTTTAAAGTTATGCCGTTTGGGCTATGCAACGCTCCGGCAACATTCGGGCGTTTGAAGGAGTGCGTTCTTCAAGGACTGACGTGGAAAGCGTGCCTTGTCTACTTGAACGATGTCATTGTTTACGGGAAAACATTTGACCAACATTGCAAGAATCTAAAAGCCGTGTTTCAGAGGCATCGAGAGGCTAACCTTAAACTGAATCCAGAAAAATGTGCACTTTTCAAAACCGAAGTTAAGTATTTGGGACACATCATCTCTTCCCAAGGAGTGAAGACTGATCCTGAAAAAGTTGACTCCGTCAAAAATTGGCCAACACCACAGGACAAACATCAACTCCGAAGCTTTCTTGGTCTTGCCACATATTACCGACGTTTTGTTAAGAACTTTGCTGGAGTTGCAAAAAGCTTGCATCAGCTCACCGAAAAAGGGAAGCAGTTCAAATGGTCAGGTGAGTGTGAAAAATCTTTTCAGGAACTCAAATACCGCCTCTGTAACGCTCCAGTGCTGGCACATCCAACACCTGGCAAAACATTCATCATCGACGCAGATGCAAGCAAAGTTGGAATGGGGGCGGTACTATCCCAAGTGCATGATGGCGAAGAGAAAGTGCTAGCATATTACAGTAAGGTCCTCTCGAAGCCTGAAAGAAACTACTGCGTGACCAGAAGGGAACTGCTAGCTCTTATCTTGGCAACAAAGCACTTCCATAAGTACATCTATGGACAGAAATTTCTTCTGCGGACAGACCATGGTGCTCTGAACTGGCTGTTGAACTTCAAAAATCCAGAAGGTCAAGTCGCAAGGTGGATAGAAAGACTGCAGACTTATGATTACCAGATTCAACACCGCAGAGGAAAGCTGCACTCAAACGCCGACGCATTGTCCCGAAGACCATGCAAAGAGGATTGCAAGCATTGTAGGCGACAAGAAAACAAAGAAAATATTACCGTTCAGCGACTAAGAGCTGACCCCATATGCGGATGGAGCAATGAGGAAATGAGGACCGCTCAACAGAAGGATCCAGATATCGAACCCATTCTCGCATTGAAAGAAAATGAAGAGAAACCTGAATGGGGAGACATTTCTGACAGGAGTCCAGTTCTCAAAGCCTATTGGGCACAGTGGGACTCACCATATGTGCAAGAAGGTGTCCTCAGGGGAAGATGGGAGTCCGCTGACGGTAAATCATATGTTATGCAGCTGATCGTACCGCAATCGAAAGTCAGTGAAGTTCTTCGGGAGATGCACGACGGACCTTCTGGAGGTCATCTGGGAGTTAACAAAACACTGGAGAAGGTGCGACATCGGTTCTACTGGTTACATGCTAGAGATGACGTGGAGAAGTGGTGCCGAACATGTGACAAGTGTGCTGCAACCAAAGGACCTGGTAGGAAGATTCAAGGTAAGATGCATCAGTACAACGTTGGATCGCCTTTTGAGAGGATTGCAGTAGATGTGGCTGGGCCTTTTCCAGAGACCAACGCTGGAAATAAGTACATTCTGGTTCTAATGGACTATTTTAGCAAATGGCCTGAGGCGTATGCCATCCCAAATCAAGAAGCCAAAACGGTGGTCGACCAGATTGTGTTTAACTGGGTAAGTAGGTTTGGCGTACCTATGGAACTCCATTCCGACCAAGGGAGGAACTTCGAGTCAAACATCTTCCAAGGAGTGTGCGGACTACTTGGCATCAAGAAGACCAGAACCACACCGCTTCATCCACAATCTGATGGGATGGTTGAAAGATTCAACCGGACCTTGAAAGAACACCTCACCAAGGTCGTAGGCGACTACCAAAGAGACTGGGATAGGCACGTACCGCTATTCCTGATGGCCTATAGAAGTGCAGTACATAGCTCGACAGGACAAACACCTTCTGACATCCTGTTCGGGAAAACCATGCGGCTGCCCAGCGAACTTAAATTTGGATGCCCCACAGGACACAAACGAGTATGTGGACGACCTCAAGGAGAGACTCGCTGACATCCATAAAAGAACAAGGGAACGGATGAAAACCTACAGCTACCGGATGAAGACACGGTACGACACAAAAGCGACAACGGCAGGATTCCAAGCAGGAGATCGTGTGTGGCTATATAATCCTCATCGTCAAAAGGGATTGTCACCGAAACTTCAGCAGAACTGGGAAGGTCCTTATACTGTTGTCACGAGGATTAACGACGTGGTTTACCGCATCCAAAGAGGATTAAGAGGCAAGTTAAAAGTAGTTCATTGTGACCGGCTGCATCGATATAGTGGCGAGGCTGCAGATGGAATTATTCGGGATGAACAATCTTAAGGAGGAGGCAGTGTAATGAACACCCAACATTTATACCAATTTCCTAATCGAAAACGTTTAACCGAAAACACAACTGGCAACACTATAATGGAATGGTATAAATGACAGGCATTGCTTGTAAGCCAGTGTGTGTGAGTGTAGAGATGCTTGACAGCAAATGTGGAAACCATGGAGAAGAAACTGGAACGCTCTAGATGAGTGTTGTTCTATATAAATAGGCCGCTGACGCAACGAGCAGTCAGTTTTCATTATAGAGTGATAAAGTTAAGAGTGAATTGTTATGAACAAGTGATAGTCCAAAAGTCGAGTTGAGATCGAATAAAGTATAGATACTGAATAAAAGTTTAAGAAATAAATTGAAAAAGTGCAGTTTTATTTTGCGAACTAAGCGCACGTTACAGTAGTTAATGATGAATATCGTAAGATAAAGATAAAGATGCAGGTAGTTGGATGGGGATACGCATACTCGATGAAAGTCTCGATCATCTGAAAGAAAAGGAAACATTTGTAAAAAGGAAAAGAAAAAAAAAAGATGCTTTTGAGATGATTTGAGTATACCAGCAGAACGAACAGATCGCTTAAGTAGCATGCCCGGCTTGAGTACGTGAGTTCTTCCCCACCTAAGCTTATTTTGTGGTGTCCACCGAATTTGGCGAGCACATGTACACACAAAATCCCGTGTTTTATTACGACCATGGTAGATCCATCCCGATGCACAGCACCCTTAAGGTGATTGCGGCTTCCTGATAGTTGACGATTGCCTTAGGAGAAACAAAACGATAAGGTAGGCTTTAATGTTAGCTGCAAGAAAGCATCAAAGAATTAAAAATGTGAAGAGCTAGGATACATGTACCATTCATCGAAGGGAATATTGTTTAGGGGTAAACGATAAAATAAACGTTGCGAAATACGGAATGTGTTGTGTTTTGTCGGACACATCCAGAAAAATAAATTGCAAGTTGTGGCCGCTTGAGTTGACAGAACACAGCTGATGGGTATTTTCATGTTCGAAACCAGAAAAAGAACAAAAAGGTTGTGAACATGGATAGCTAAAATGACATGTGCATTTACTCTGACCGTTAGCCTGAAAGTATGTGATATTTCTAAACGCTATCTAAAATCCTATTGGTGGGAAATGACGAGATAGTAAACGGTCGTAAACGGCAATCAAAGCTATGAAACAGCAACAGCTTTGGAAAATAACGACGAAGAGGGTACGTTATTGCACAAGTAAAAGAAGGTTGATCAGTTGGATAGTAGCAGTGGTGCATTACCATTAACAACAAGAATTAAGTTCACTTCACTAAGAACAAATTAGAAAAAAAAAGGAAAGACTAGTGCAGTGCATAGTTAATAAGTTTAAATTACAAAGTGCAAGACACTAAAGATCAAGTGATAAAAGTGAATAAAATATTGTAATAAAGACAATAAAAGACAATTTAAAACTGAAGAATAACAACAGAAAAAAAAGATAGAACAATTGAAAGCGGTGAGTTTTTTTTTTGGTTGTTTGATTTTTTTTTTATAGTTGGTAGTTAGGATTTTAGAGTAAAAGTAGGAAAAAGATATTATATAGAGAAATGTGTGATTGAGAAAAGAAAAATATTGTTATAGGAGCCGAAGACGACATACGTTAAAGAGGCAAAAAACAACAAAAAAAGCCAAAGACTTATACTAATAAACCGGAAAGAAAATCCCGATTGTACTGGTACTGAAGAGGTCAAGAAGCCGAAGGTCGTCGGCTAAACTAAGTGCCTGTGGGAGTCCCAGGCATCCAAGTAATTTTTGTTTTTTTTTTGGTGCAAATATTTCAATAGTCCGGTGCTTAGGGATTGAAAATTCTTTTTGGTGCCTGGAGGATTAAAAAGGTGTCGGAACAGGAAAAATACCGGACGACACTAAAACAGTACCTGAGGGGACAGTGGGGGGATCTCCGAAGCGCCGCAATATTTTCAAGGGTCGATTGAAGTCCCGTAACGACGTCTTAGGTTAAGTGATTTTGGCGTCATTTTTTTTTCTGATTGTTTTTTTTTTGTTAATTTTGTTTTTTTTTCTCGATTTTTTTTATAATTTTTCATGGCTTTGTTTTCTTAAGTGAATTTGTTTTAAAATTTTTATTGTTCGAAAGGGGGGAACCTGTGGCCATAATAAGCCGAACAAAAATAAAATTGAAAAGTGCACCACTCGAGAAGAACTGAAATTTCTCGAGCCATTGCGACTTTGATATTGTTTGGGGGTCAAAGACTGTGAAGGCCCACTACGTAAAGAGAGCTCTTTTTAGGTAGAGTAGTATAATAGAGGGCGTGAATTTAAATACGCCAAAGGTTAAGTGCGAATCGAGGAATTTTCTGTTTTTGTTTGCCAGGGTGAATGGCAACATAATTCGATTTTTTTTTTGTGTTGAGTTTTGGCTGTGTCCTTGAGGGCCATATTTTCCTCGTTTTCGGGTGATTTTAGTTTTATATTTTTAGTATTAAGTTAACTTTTTTTATTGCCATATTTTTGTTATTTATTTATTTATTTTCTTAGTTCTTAATTTTCATTTGAGTGTTGTGGTTCACCCACACTTATTACATTTTTTCAATTTTTATTTATTTGTTCATTTTTATTTTGTAATATTCATCTTTTTCAAATTTTTATAATGAGCCACAATTTTTAAAATGAGTTTTGTTCATTAATTCTTTTTAAATCAAATAAATGTGCTCACGCCGAACAAACATGAAAGTTTTTGCGTTTTAAATGAGCTAATAGGCTCAATGGCAAATTAAATTGAAATTTTCAGGGGGAAGCGAGAGGATGGTGAAGTGACAAGGTAAATGGTATTAGCAGCGGAATGTCGTAATGGGAATCCTACTGGAAAACTGGATGTTATAAAATATATACAGAAAGTAACAACATCAAATTTAAAGCATGACATTAGTTTTTACCACCATCACTACAAATTGGCAAGCCCCGAAAGACTTCAACCACGTTATCCCATAAATACTCCTAAGCAACAAATTTCAAACTTCGTTCGCCTCAGACTTGGTCACACTGCTGCTTCACACGTTTTCTACAGGTAATGGGCTCTGGCAGTTTAAAGTTATGCCGTTTGGGCTATGCAACGCTCCGGCAACATTCGAGCGTTTGATGGAGTGTGTTCTTCAAGGACTGACGTGGAAAGCGTGCCTTGTCTACTTGGACGATGTCATTGTTTACGGGAAAACATTTGACCAACATTGCAAGAACCTAAAAGCCGTGTTTCAGAGACTTCGAGAGGCTAACCTTAAACTGAATCAAGAAAAATGTGCACTTTTCAAAACCGAAGTTAAGTATTTGGGACACATCATCTCTTCCCAAGGAGTGAAGACTGATCCTGAAAAAGTTGACTCCGTCAAAAATTGGCCAACACCACAGGACAAACATCAACTCCGAAGCTTTCTTGGTCTTGCCACATATTACCGACGTTTTGTTAAGAACTTTGCTGGAGTTGCAAAAAGCTTGCATCAGCTCACCGAAAAAGGGAAGCAGTTCAAATGGTCAGGTGAGTGTGAAAAATCTTTTCAGGAACTCAAATACCGCCTCTGTAACGCTCCAGTGCTGGCACATCCAACACCTGGCAAAACATTCATCATCGACGCAGATGCAAGCAACGTTGGAATGGGGGCGGTACTATCCCAAGTGCATGATGGCGAAGAGAAAGTGGTAGCATATTACAGTAAGGTCCTCTCGAAGCCTGAAAGAAACTACTGCGTGACCAGAAGGGAACTGCTAGCTCTTATCTTGGCAACAAAGCACTTCCATAAGTACATCTATGGACAGAAATTTCTTCTGCGGACAGACCATGGTGCTCTGAACTGGCTGTTGAACTTCAAAAATCCAGAAGGTCAAGTCGAGTGGATAGAAAGACTGCAGACTTATGATTACCAGATTCAACACCGCAGAGGAACGCTGCACTCAAACGCCGACGCATTGTCCCGAAGACCTTGCAAAGAGGATTGCAAGCATTGTAGGCGACAAGAAAGCAAAGAAAATATTACCGCTCAGCGACTAAGAGTTGACCCTATATGCGGATGGAGCAATGAGGAAGTGAGGACCGCTCAACAGAAGGATCCAGATATCGAACCCATTCTCGCATGGAAAGAAAATGAAGAGAAACCTGAATGGGGAGACATTTCTGACAGGAGTCCAGTTCTCAAAGCCTATTGGGCACAGTGGGACTCACTATATGTGCAAGAAGGTGTCCTCAGGGGAAGATGGGAGTCCGCTGACGGTAAATCATATGTTATACAGCTGATCGTACCGCAATCGAAAATTAGTGAAGTTCTTCGGGAGATGCACGACGGACCTTCTGGAGGTCACCTGGGAGTTAACAAAACACTGGAGAAGGTGCGACATCGGTTCTACGGTTACATGCTAGAGATGACGTGGAGAAGTGGTGCCGAACATGTGACAAGTGTGCTGCAACCAAAGGACCTGGTAGGAAGATTCAAGGTAAGATGCATCAGTACAACGTTGGATCGCCTTTTGAGAGGATTGCAGTAGATGTGGCTGGGCCTTTTCCAGAGACCAACGCTGGAAACAAGTACATTCTGGTTCTAATGGACTATTTTAGCAAATGGCCTGAGGCGTATGCCATCCCAAATCAAGAAGCCAAAACGGTGGTCGACCAGATTGTGTTTAACTGGGTAAGTAGGTTTGGCGTACCTATGGAACTCCATTCCGACCAAGGGAGGAACTTCGAGTCAAACATCTTCCAAGGAGTGTGCGGACTACTTGGCATCAAGAAGACCAGAACCACACCGCTTCATCCACAATCTGATGGGATGGTTGAAAGATTCAACCGGACCTTGAAAGAACACCTCACCAAGGTCGTAGGTGACTACCAAAGAGACTGGGATAGGCACGTACCGCTATTCCTGATGGCCTATAGAAGTGCAGTACATAGCTCGACAGGACAAACACCTTCTGACATCCTGTTCGGGAAAACCATGCGGCTGCCCAGCGAACTTAAATTTGGATGCCCCACAGAGGAGCCACAGGACAAGAACGAGTATGTGGATGACCTCAAGGAGAGACTCGCTGACATCCATAAAAGAACAAGGGAACGGATGAAAACCTACAGCGACCGGATGAAGACACGGTACGACACAAAAGCGACAACGGCAGGATTCCAAGCAGGAGATCGTGTGTGGCTATATAATCCTCATCGTCAAAAGGGATTGTCACCGAAACTTCAGCAGAACTGGGAAGGTCCTTATACTGTTGTCACGAGGATTAACGACGTGGTTTACCGCATCCAAAGAGGATTAAGAGGCAAGTTAAAAGTAGTTCATTGTGACCGGCTGCATCGATATAGTGGCGAGGCTGCAGATGGAATTATTCGGGACGAACAATCTTAAGGAGGAGGCAGTGTAATGAACACCCAACATTTATACCAATTTCCTAATCGAAAACGTTTAACCGAAAACACAACTGGCAACACTATAATGGAATGGTATAAATGACAGGCATTGCTTGTAAGCCAGTGTGTGTGAGTGTAGAGATGCTTGACAGCAAATGTGGAAACCGTGGAGAAGAAACTGGAACGCTCTAGATGAGTGTTGTTCTATATAAATAGGCCGCTGACGCAACGAGCAGTCAGTTTTGATTATAGAGTGATAAAGTTAAGAGTGAATTGTTATGAACAAGTGATAGTCCAAAAGTCGAGTTGAGATCGAATAAAGTATAGATACTGAATAAAAGTTTAAGAAATAAATTGAAAAAGTGAAGTTTTATTTTGCGAACTAAGCGCACGTTACAGTAGTTAATGATGAATATCGTAAGATAAAGATAAAGATGCAGGTAGTTGGATGGGGATACGCATACTCGATGAAAGTCTCGATCATCTGAAAGAAAAGGAAACATTTGTAAAAAGGAAAAGAAGAAAAAAAATGTTTTTGAGATGATTTGAGTATACCAGCAGAACGAACAGATCGCTTAAGTAGCATGCCCGGCTTGAGTACGTGGGTTCTTCCCCACCTAAGCTTATTTTGTGGTGTCCACCGAATTTGGCGAGCACATGTACACACAAAATCCCGTGTTTTATTACGACCATGGTAGATCCATCCCGATGCACAGCAACCTTAAGGTGATTGCGGCTTCCTGATAGTTGACGATTGCCTTAGGAGAAACAAAACGATAAGGTAGGCTTTAATGTTAGCTGCAAGAAAGCATCAAAGAATTAAAAATGTGAAGAGCTAGGATACATGTACCATTCATCGAAGGGAATATTGTTTAGGGGTAAACGATAAAATAAACGTTGCGAAATACGGAATGTGTTGTGTTTAGTTGGACACATCCAGAAAAATGAATTTTAAGTTGTGGCCGTTTGAGTTGACAGAACACAGCTGATGGGTATTTTCATGTTCGAAACCAGAAAAAGAACAAAAAGGGTTGTGAACTTGGATAGTTAAAATGACATGTGCATTTACTCTGACCGTTAGCCTGAAAGTATGTGATATTTCTAAACGCTATCTAAAATCCTATTGGTGGGAAATGACGAGATAGTAAACGGTCGTAAACGGCAATCAAAGCTATGAAACAGCAACAGCTTTGGAAAATAACGTACGAAGAGGGTACGTTATTGCACAAGTAAAAGAAGGTTGATCAGTTGGATAGTAGCAGTGGTGCATTACCATTAACAACAAGAATTAAGTTCACTTCACTAAGAACAAATTAGAAAAAAAAGGAAAGACTAGTGCAGTGCATAGTTAATAAGTTTAAATTACAAAGTGCAAGACACTAAAGATCAAGTGATAAAAATGAATAAAATATTGTAATAAAGACACTAAAAGACAATTTAAAACTGAAGAATAACAACAGAAAAAAAAAAGATAGAACAATTGAAAGCGGTGAGGTTTTTTTTTGGTTGTTTGATTTTTTTTTATAGTTGGTAGTTAGGATTTTAGAGTAAAAGTAGGAAAAAGATATTAGATAGAGAAATGTGTGATTGAGAAAAGAAAAAATATTGTTATAGGAGCCGAAGACGACATACGTTAAAGAGGCAAAAAACAACAAAAAAAGCCAAAGACTTATACTAATAAACCGGAAAGAAAATCCCGATTGTACTGGTACTGAAGAGGTCAAGAAGCTGAAGGTCGTCGGCTAAACTAAGTGCCTGTGGGAGTCCCAGGCATCCAAGTAATTTTTGTAATGTTTTTTTTGGTGCAAATATTTTAATAGTCCGGTGCTTAGGGATTGAAAATTCTTTTTGGTGCCTGGGGGACTAAAAAGGTGTCGGAACAGGAAAAATACCGGACGACACTAAAACAGTACCTGAGGGGACAGTGGGGGATCTCCGAAGCGCCGCAATATTTTCAAGGGTCGATTGAAGTCCCGTAACGACGTCTTAGGTTAAGTGATTTTGGCGTCATTTTTTTTCTGATTGTTTTTTTTTTGTTAATTTTGTTTTTTTTTCTCGATTTTTTTTATAATTTTTCATGGCTTTGTTTTCTTAAGTGAATTTGTTTTAAAATTTTTATTGTTCGAAAGGGGGGAACCTGTGGCCATAATAAGCCGAACAAAAATAAAATTGAAAAGTGCACCACTCGAGAAGAACTGAAATTTCTCGAGCCATTGCGACCTTGATATTGTTTGGGGGTCAAAGACTGTGAAGGCCCACTACGTAAAGAGAGCTCTTTTAGGTAGAGTAGTATAATAGAGGGCGTGAAATTAAATACGCCAAAGATTAAGTGCGAATCGAGGGATTTTCTGTTTTGGTTTGCCAGGGTGAATGGCAATATAATTAATTTTTTTTTGTGTTGAGTTTTGGCTGTGTTGTTATTTTTAGTATTAAGTTAACTTTTTTGATTGCCATATTTTTTGTTATTTATTTATTTATTTTCTTACTTCTTAATTTTCATTTGTGTGTTGTTATTACATTTTTTTCAATTTTTATTTATTTGTTCATTTTTATTTTGTAATATTCATCTTTTTCAAATTTTTATAATGAGCCACAATTTTTAAAATGAGTTTTGTTCATTAATTCTTTTTAAATCAAATAAATGAAAGCTTTTGCGTTTTAAATGAGCTAATAGGCTCAATGGCAAATTAAATTGAAATTTTCAGGGTGAAGCGAGAGGATGGTGAAGTGATAAGGTAAGTGGTTTTAGCAGCGGAATGGCGTAAGGGGAATCCTACCACATCGGTCAACAGGGTTCCAGGTAGGGTGGGTTAGGGTCCACACTGCGTAACCATCTGCAGTGCCTGGAGTGTGGAGTGTTGTGGTGGTCGATTTTGGCACGATGTATGTTTTGATTGAGGCGAGGGGTAACAGCGGGGACAAGAACCCCCCTAAATCCGACGAGCTTAGCCGTGCGTCGCTAGCGTGCCAGGTCTTCGCTGTTCCCATTCATAAACCCTTTCCCGTCAGCTTCCTTTTCTTTTCAATTTATATTTTCCTAACTCTTTAATAATATTTCCTTGTCCTACTCCTCCTTCTCTCACCTTCTTTCTTTCATTCTTCTTTTCCTTTCTATAACTACCTTCCTATTTTTTTTCTTCTGCCGGCATATTCCTTACCTCATCCACATCCTGTTCAGTCCTTCCGTTTCCTTTCCAAAAATCCAACTTCCCAACTCCTCTCCTATTGCCTTCATATTGTAACGTGCGCTTAGTTCGCAAAATAAAACTTCACTTTTTAATTTATTTCTACCACTTTTATTCAGTATCTATACTTTATTCGATCTCAACTCGACTTTTGGACTATCACTTGTTAACAACAATTCACTCTTAACTTTATCACTCTATATTCAAAACTGCCATCTGGTTGCCTCGGGCGGTCTATTTATATCGAATGACATTTCATCTAGAGCTCTTCAGTAATTTCCACATGGTCTCCACTCTCCACTCTTCTGTCAAACATTTTCTCTCCTAGTATATTTCTAAACTTACACTAGTGTTGCCAGTTGTGTTTTCGGTTGAACTTGTTCGATTAGAAAATTTGTATTAAATGTTGGGTTCGCGTTACACTGCCCCCTCCTTAAGATTGTTCGTCCCGAATAATTCCATCTGCAGCCTCGCCACTATATCGATGCAGCCGGTCACAATGAACTACCTTTAACTTGCCTCTTAGTCCTCTTTGGATGCGGTAAACCACGTCATTAATCCTCGTGACAACAGTATAAGGACCTTCCCAGTTCTGCTGAAGTTTCGGTGACAATCCCTTTTGACGATGAAGATTATAAAGCCACACACGATCTCCTGCTTGGAATCCTGCCGTTGTCGCTTTTGTGTCGTACCATGTCTTCATCCGGTCGCTGTAGGTTTTCATCCGTTCCCTTGTTCTTTTATGGATGTCAGCGAGTCTCTCCTTGAGGTCGTCCACATACTCGTTTGTGTCCTGTGGCTCCTCTGTGGGGCATCCAAATTTAAGTTCGCTGGGCAGCCACATGGTTTTCCCGAACAGGATGTCAGATGGTGTTTGTCCTGTCGAGCTATGTACTGCACTTCTATAGGCCATCAGGAATAGCGGTACGTGCCTATCCCAGTCTCTTTGGTAGTCGCCTACGACCTTGGTGAGGTGTTCTTTCAAGGTCCGGTTGAATCTTTCAACCATCCCATCAGATTGTGGATGAAGCGGTGTGGTTCTGGTCTTCTTGATGCCAAGTAGTCCGCACACTCCTTGGAAGATGTTTGACTCGAAGTTCCTCCCTTGGTCGGAATGGAGTTCCATAGGTACGCCAAACCTACTTACCCAGTTAAACACAATCTGGTCGACCACCGTTTTGGCTTCTTGATTTGGGATGGCATACGCCTCAGGCCATTTGCTAAAATAGTCCATTAGAACCAGAATGTACTTGTTTCCAGCGTTGGTCTCTGGAAAAGGCCCAGCCACATCTACTGCAATCCTCTCAAAAGGCGATCCAACGTTGTACTGATGCATTTTACCTTGAATCTTTCTACCAGGTTCTTTGGTTGCAGCACACTTGTCACATGTTCGGCACCACTTCTCCACGTCATCTCTAGCATGGAACCAGTAGAACCGATGTCGCACCTTCTCCAGTGTTTTGTTAACTCCCAGGTGACCTCCAGAAGGTCCGTCGTGCATCTCCCGAAGAACTTCACTAACTTTCGATTGCGGTACGATCAGCTGTATCACATATGATTTACCGTCAGCGGATTCCCATCTTCGCCTGAGGACACCTTCTTGCACATATAGTGAGTCCTACTGTGCCCAATAGGCTTTGAGAACTGGACTCCTGTCAGAAATGTCTCCCCTTTCAGGTTTCTCTTAATTTTCTTTCCATGCGAGAATGGGTTCGATATCTGGATCCTCCTGTTGAGCTGTCCTCACTTCCTCGTTGCTCCATCCGCTTATTGGGTCAGCTCTTAGTCGCTGAGCGGTAATATTTCCTTTGTCTTCTTGCCGCCTACAATGCTTGCAATCCACTTTGCAAGGTCTTCGGCATAATGCGTCGGCGTTTGAGTGCAACTTTTCTCTGCGGTGTTGAATCTGGTAATCATAAGTCTGCAGTCTTTCTATCCACCTTGTGACTTGACCTTCTGGATTTTTGAAGTTCAACAGCCAGTTCAGAGCACCATGGTCTGTCCGCAGAAGAAATTTCTGTCCATAGATGTACTTATGGAAGTGCTTTGTTGCCAAGATTAGAGCTAGCAGTTCCCTTCTGGTCACGCAATAGTCTTTCGGGTTTCGAGAGGACTTTGCTGTAGTATGCCACCACTTTCTCTTCGCCGTCATGCATTTGGGATAGTACAGCCCCGATTCCAACGTTGCTTGCATCTGCGTCGATGATGAATGTTTTGCCAGGTGTTGGATGTGCCAGCTTTGGAGCATTACAGAGGCGGTATTTGAGTTCCTGAAAAGATTTCTCACACTCACCTGACCATTTAAACTGCTTCCCTTTTTCGGTGAGCTGATGCAAACTCTTTGCAACTCCAGCAAAGTTCTTAACAAATCGTCGGTAATATGTGGCAAGACCAAGAAAGCTTCGGAGTTGATGTTTGTCCTGTGGTGTTGGCCAATTTTTGACGGAGTCAACTTTTTCAGGATCAGTCTTCACTCCTTGGGAAGAGATGATGTGTCCCAAATCCTTAACTTCGGTTTTGAAAAGTGCACATTTTTCTGGATTCAGTTTAAGGTTAGCCTCTCGAAGTCTCTGAAACACGGCTTTTAGGTTCTTGCAATGTTGGTCAAATGTTTTCCCGTAAACAATGACATCGTCCAAGTAGACTAGGCAAGCTCTCCACGTCAGTCCTTGAAGAACGCACTCCATCAAACGCTCGAATCTTGCCGGAGCGTTGCATAGCCCAAACGGCATAACTTTGAACTGCCAGAGCCCATTACCTGTAGAAAACGCCGTCTTTTCCCGATCATCAGGGTGGATGTCAACTTGCCAATATCCACTCTTCAAGTCCAGCGTCGAAAACCACTGGGCTCCTTCCATGGCATCCAGGGTATCACTGATTCTCGGCAGGGGATAGCTGTCCTTTTTAATCACATCATTCAGCCTTCGGTAGTCCACACAAAAACGAGTGCTTCCGTCTTTCTTTTTCACTAGCACCACTGGTGAAGCCCAAGGACTTTTGGAGTTATCGATAAGACCGTCCTTCTTCATTGCTGTTATCATTTCCTCAACCTCACCTTGTTTGGCCAGTGGAAGGCGTCTTGCGGGTTGACGAATCGGTCTTGCATCTCCTGTATTGATGCGATGCTGCACCAGCTGTGTCCTACCATATTGTCTCTTTTGCGATGCGAAGATGTCAGTGTACTATTGTTGGAGATTTTCAGCCATCCTTGTTTGTTGGTGATCAAGGTTGGATGAATTCAGTATTTTAGCTCTGATGGTTTTGAGCTCCTCCGGAGTTATAGTTTTTCTCGGGGCTTCGTCTGGGATCTTCGTAATTGCTGCAACCGATTCGCAACGTCAAACGACTTCTCCTTTCTTCAACTTTACATCGTACGGTCTGGTGTTTAGTAATCGTACGGGGACCATTTTGTTTTTCGGTGCTACCAGTGTTTTCCCAATGATGACGCTTTGGGAGGAACACTCTGGGTCTGGTTCCACCATGAGGTATCGAAGGCTTCCAAACTCACCTTCCAGTTTTGTCCAAACGAAGACTTCAGAAAAGGGAGGCAGAATCAGATCTTCCGTGATGACAGTCCTCAGTGTCGACGTACTTTCGTTCGAATAAGTCATTGGAAGTTCCTTATTTTGGTACTTCAAAACCTGATTACCGATGTCCAAAATAACTCCGTGCTGTTTCATAAAGTCGATTCCAATGATGCACTCGTCACATATATCCGCCACCAGGAATTGATGAGTAAACACTAGATCGGCCAGTCTGATCTTAAGACACACTTCTCCACATACTCTTGCTGCTTCTCCCGTTGTGGTTCTTAGACGGTAGCTATTGGTGTTATGAAGCCACGTCGTTTTTACCAGGTCTCGGCGTACTATGGAGGCCGTGGCACCGGTGTCGATGGTAGCCACATGTTTGTTCCCATTAATAGTAGTCTTCACAGTCACACTTTTGTTGTCTCGTTTGGTCTGAGAGACCTGGATGGTGGTTCTGGGGCCATCGATACAAGAAACCAGCCTCTGCCCCTCGAAGTTGGTTCTTACTCGTTTCCCTGATGGGAAACGGGCTGATACGTAACGCTGGTGTTGTTGTTACCTTGTTCTGGGTTGGATCTCTTGCTTCCACAATGTTGACAAGCGGCTTTATTTGGTGGTAGTCGGCATTGACGGTCTTGTTGCAGTTCCATTATCTTGCTAGTCCGCTCCGCTGGTTCTTTTTTATTTCAGCTCTTTGGCACGAGCACTCTTCGACTATGGCTTCTCTAAGTTGATGTACTTCATGAGAATCTTGTTCTGCTGCTTCAATTGTCAATGCGAATGCTAAAGTTTCAGAAAGAGTACGTGTTCTAGCAGTTCGCACAGACCTCTGAAGATTTATATCCGATATGGCACGAACGAAGGACTCAACAGCAAGCTGGTTGATGATTTCTTCTCCAGCATCCGGGTATGCCAGGTGAACCAGTCTTTCGACGTCTGCTTGGAGCTGCTGTAGACTTTCACCTCTTTTCTGGACTCTGTTATTGAGTTGGACTCGGAAGACTTCTTTCAAGTGGCTATCTCCAAAGCGTTTATCTATAGCTGCCACGAGTGAACTGAAATCACCGCTCTTACCAGCTGGAACTGTTTGAATGAATTCAGCTGCTGGTCCTCTAAGAGCAAGAGTCAGTGCAATGTACTTGTCTTCGTCATCCCAGCCATTTGTTGTCGCGGTTGTCTCTTGTAGACTGGCTAAGAAGACTGTCCATCAAATGTTGTTCCATCTTTTGTTCGTTTCGTTGTGCTTCCAGTTGTTCGAGAACATTCTGCTGCTCCTTCTTTTGCTCATTTCGTTGCTCTTCTAGCTTCTTTTGTTGTACTTCGAGTCGTTCGAGAATATTCTGCTGTTCCTTCTTTTGCTCGTTTCTTTGTGCTGCAAGTTGTTCCAGAACATTCTGCTGTTCCTTCTTTTGCTCATTTCGCTGTTCTAACAAAAGTTTCATCATACTAGAAAAATCTACACTTTCACTTACTTCCTCTTCCTCCACTTCTGTTTCAAAAACAAAAGTGTTTACGTCTTCCCCTTGCTGTTCCAAATAGTTGCGCAAGCGCAGGACGAGCTCATTTTTCGATCCCGCTCTAGAAAGATTTCGCTTACCTAACTCACTTTTAAGCTCAATGTAGTTGAGCTCTTCCAACAACTTACCCATTTTCACATTTTTTTCAACTTTTTTTTTTTAAGTGAAAACTTCTTTAGGCGTGTTTGGCACTTTTGCGATGGGGGTAATTCAATGAATTCGCGACCGACACCATTTTTTGATTGGCTCATCGTAATTCGTATGTAAAGTCGTCATAGCCCAGCGTCTCAGGTTCGTTTCCCAGCCATGACTTGCATTTTTTTGTTTATTTAAAGTAAAAACATAATAAATGAAAAGATTAGTAAAGTTTTTAACAGTTAAAAACTTTACTAATCTTTTCATTTATTAGATTAAAAAACACGTGGAATATCTCAACTAAAAAACTCATTAAAAACATAAATAAAAATTGATCGAAACGGCTGGGATTCGAACATGAGACCCTCAGTTTAATAGCTAACGACTCTACCATTGAGCCAAGAGACACCTTAATTTTTATGTTGCTAAATGGCTTAAAAGAATGCAATAGCATTATTACATAGTAATTGTACTTACCGACTCGGAGAAATACAGAGAAGAAAGAAATCAATTGAAGAAACAGAGAAAAATTTATGCAACGCAGAAAAAATAAAAAGCACCAAATATTTTACTTCCATTACAATGAAGACAGCCACTCTTATATAATAAATAAATATAAGATAAGTGAAGCTGGAAATTTCATCATGACAGAGTAGGAGACGCTTTTTACAACAAATTAGAAGAGATCAACAACTCATCGCGATGTTTTATCGATGGAATTGAAACGGTTGCATGAAAATAGCTTTGAAAACCATTACTCAATAGACACTATCGCTAAGAAAATTAACGTATTAATTTTAACAGAGACTCACATGGGTGAAGAAGAAATATACCTATGATATTCCTGATTTCAATTTAGTTGCAAGTTTCAGAAGGCACGATCGTCCAGCAGCAGGAGTAGCTATCTATAAATGGTTGTCAGATACAACTGCCATTTTTTGTGCAAATCATATGAATTTGCATACGAGGTACACTAGTATGTCTAGTACTATTTTGATATCGGCGATCTATCTGTTTGTCGTTGCAACTGTGAAAATGAACAGCAAGTTATTATAGTTGGCGTTTATATTTCACCGAATACGTTTTTAAGTGTAATACGACAGTTTTTATATAAAAATTTATTTATTTATTCTGAATACGCTTCTGCACACCTTCACGGCAAAATTGGGGAGAGATTTGATGATTTGCCAATGATTTTGAATGGTGACTTTAAACATCAACTCCGCCGATGCTACAAATTTTAATTTTTAAAAGAAGAATATAATTTAACAATGACGAATGACCGCAGTCTTAGTACAACGAAATATAAATCGACAGTTGGTGCAGTCTTTGCGATATATTTAAATAGATTCGAGTTAAAATTTTTCGTTTCCTATTTTAGTTACCATAGGCCTATTACTTCATTATTAGAATACGATGATTGCATGAGATGATAATGGAAAAGCTGAAAACGTGAATGAAAACTCATAAGTTTCATTGATGTTCTTCCATGTACATGTACATATATTGTAAAACATTGAATAAAATTTTGCCACTATTTATCTATTTTTATTATAAGCACTAAGAAGAAACATTTCAATGAAAAGATTTTCCTGTACATTAAAATATTTACTGAAAATTCAATTCTGTTTTCACTTCTGTCGGCACTCCCGGAGTGCTTCTTTTTTTTTTTTTTTTATACTTTACTAGTCAAATAAGTTTTATTTACACTTCTGACACCAATGTAACGTGCGCTTAGTTCGCAAAATAAAACTTCACTTTTTAATTTATTTCTACCACTTTTATTCAGTATCTATACTTTATTCGATCTCAACTCGACTTTTGGACTATCACTTGTTAACAACAATTCACTCTTAACTTTATCACTCTATATTCAAAACTGCCATCTGGTTGCCTCGGGCGGTCTATTTATATCGAATGACATTTCATCTAGAGCTCTCCAGTAATTTCCACATGGTCTCCACTCTCCACTCTGCTGTCAAACATTTTCTCTCCTAGTATATTTCTAAACTTACACTAGTGTTGCCAGTTATGTTTTCGGTTGAACATGTTCGATTAGAAAATTGGTATTAAATGTTGGGTTTGCGTTACAATATCAACATCTTCTCACAAAAAACAGTCCACTAACTTGCAATTATTGTAATGTCATCTTAGATTTAATACATATATTTGAAAATTGTTCTGTACTAACTCCTATATTTAAAAACTTATCGAAAAACAAACTTATTTATGATATTTTGAAAGAACCAAACTACACAAACATCGAACTCATTGCTGAATTTATAAGTAAAACCAATATTAACATCTTAGTTGTATATAATCAGAACCAATAGCCTTTGTAGCTAGGTTCATCTAATTTTATATTACCATGTAGTTTTAATTACTTGTGAATAAATTTTACAAAAAACTTAATATAAGAATAAATAAATAAATAATAATAAATAAATATAAAAAAAAAAAATGTTGTTTTATAAATTTCGGGAAAAGATTTGAATAGTGTAAAAATTTCATTATGTAACTTCGAATTAGATTAAATAGTAACCAAGAAAAAAAAGAAAAAAATTATAAATTAAGAATGGGTTTAGTATAAAAAGTTCGTTGGGAGATATTCCAAATTACAATAAATTATATATAGCAATTAGTGTATTCTAAATTATGAATATAAAATATTTTAATTTTAAAAATGTTTGATTTAGATTTAAGTAATTATTTATTTTGTAATTATTAGACATAATTGCTATTTTTGTAATAAAAGTAAGTCAATTATCGATTGTCATTCGGCTGGTCGCGAACTTTTCCCAGGTAGGGAGGGATGTTGTGCTTTGATTTCCCACACCTTCAGAGGAAGTCGTCGTGCGTTGAACTCAATGCAATTTGAGTTGACTCGTTGCACATCGATTGCCCAATGCCTTGCATTGGGTAAAACGTGTATGCATTTTAGTCCTCAAATTGTGCTGAGTTTTCAAACTCACGACGACTTCCTCTGAAGGTGTGGGAAATCAAAGCACAACACAAGCACAAAGGAAGTGCTTACACCACTTGCCGGCTCAAATAAACTCTTTGCCATGCCAGTTCCGAATTGTCCGAATTGGTGGTCTCAAATCAAGACAGCCGGTTCTGCTATATATTCCAATCGCCATTATCTAGGTTTTTTCCAATTAGAATTATTAGAAACTCATCCAGAGCGTCTTGTTAATGCTGGGGTGAAAAAGCGATGAAGCAGATGGAAGCCTTATTTGAAACAACAAGCCCCATGTTTACATTCATCCTACTGCAACTGTACATCCTACTGCAACTGTACATCCTACTGCAAATGTACATCCTACTGCAACTGTACATCCTACAGCCACTGTAAGCATAATTCAACCGATAATTTCTTGTTGTGATAAACAGCAGTGTATTTTTTTTTAGCTAGGGCCTAACGTTTCTATTGGCGCTGGAGTTTCTATCGGTCCCAGTGTGCGTGTTTGCGAATCAGTTATTCTAGAAGGTGCTGTTATCAGGGATCACACACTCATTTTACATAGCATAAGTAAGTTTTTTTTTTAGTATTTCCATTTGAACAAGGACAATCAGTTTAACGAATGTGGTTTCCTCAGTCGGGCGGGAATCCACTATTGGAAGTTGGGCTTAAGTTGAAGGCACACCTAGCGATCCGGATCTGAACAAACCATTCGCCAAAATGGAAAACCCGCCGTTGTTTAACAACGAAGGTAAAGTTAGTCCTTCAATTAAAAAAGGAAGCTAAAGAAGATTGATGGACCCAAGAACCGGGGTGAGCGTTATGTTTATCTTAAAAAAACCAAAGGGCAACTAAGGCCGGCCGTTAACGACACAATAAAACTGCGCAATTTGGAGTTTGTGCAGTTCATTTGTGTTGTGAATGGGGTTGTTTGTGCAGTTAACTGTGTAAAAATCAAAACGATTTGATTTTTGCTCAAGTCAGTTTGCGCAGTTATATTGTGTAGTCAGTGGCCGGCCTAAGCCAGTTTGTAAAAAGCGCTCTGCTCGTAATGTATTGTAATGAACACCCAACATTTATACCAATTTCCTAATCGAAAACGTTCAACCGAAAACACAACTGGCAACACTATAATGGAATGGTATAAAATGACAGGCATTGCTTGTAAGCCAGTGTGTGTGAGTGTAGAGATTTTTGACAGCAAATGTGGAAACCATGGAGAAGAAACTGGAACGCTCTAGATGAGTGTTGTTCGATATAAATAGGACCGCTGACGCAACGAGCAGTCAGTTTTGATTATAGAGTGATAAAGTTAAGAGTGAAATGTTGTTACCCAGTGATAGTCCAATAGTCGAGTTGAGTTCGAATAAAGTATAGATACTGAATAAAGTGGTAGAAATAAATTAAAAAAAGTGAAGTTTTATTTTGCGAACTAAGCGCACGTTACATTGGTGTCAGAAGTGTAAATAAAACTTATTTGACTAATAAAGTGTAAAAAAAAAAAAAAAAAAAGTAAAAGTAAAAAGAAAAATAATAATTATATACAGTGAAAATGGGTAAGTTGTTAGAAGAGCTCAACTGCATTGAGCTTAAAAGTGAGTTAGGTAAGCGAAATCTTTCTAGAGCGGGATCGAAAAATGAGCTCGTCCTGCGCTTGCACAATTATTTGGAACAGCAAGGGGAAGACGTTAACACTTTTGTTTTTGAAACAGAAGTGGAGGAAGAGAAAGTAAGTGAAAGTGTAGATTTATCTAGTATAATGAAGCTATTATTAGAACAAAAGAAACTGACTGAAGAACAACGAAACGAGCAAAAGAAGGAACAGCAGAATGTTCTCGAACAACTGGAAGCACAACGAAACGAACAAAAGAAGCTGATTGAAGAGCAACGAAACGAGCAAAAGAAGGAACAACAGAATATTCTCGAAAGACTTGAGGCGCAACAGAATGTTTTGGAAGGTCAGAAAAACATTCTAGAAGGTAAATTGGGTAACATTGAGAAAAATGTATGTGCCCTAGACGAACGCGTTGAAGGTGTGGAAAAACAGCTTTCTGTTGTAGAGAATCGTTTCGAAATCGTAGAAACCCGATGTGATAAACAGTTCTCTGTTCTGACCAAGGAATTGGACCAGATTCGGAAAATAAAAATTCGAGAGTCTGCTGGGGAGTTTGCAAAGAAAAAGGAGATGAAACCCCCAACATTTGATGGACAGTCTTCTTGGCCAGTCTACAAGAGACAATTTGAGGCCGCCGCGACAACAAATGGCTGGGATGACGAAGACAAGTACATTGCACTGACTCTTGCTCTTAGAGGACCAGCAGCTGAATTACTTCAAACAGTTCCAGCTGGTAAGAGTGGCGATTTCAGTTCTCTCGTGGCAGCTATAGATAAACGCTTTGGCGATAGCCACTTGAAAGAAGTCTTCCGAGTCCAACTCAATAACAGAGTCCAGAAAAGGGGTGAAAGTCTACAGCAGCTCCAAGCAGACGTCGAAAGACTGGTTCACCTGGCATACCCGGATGCTGGAGAAGAAATCATCAACCAGCTTGCTGTTGAGTCCTTCGTCCGTGCCATTTCGGATATAAATCTTCAGAGGTCTGTGCGAACTGCTAGAACACGTACTCTTTCCGAAACTTTAGCATTCGCATTGACAATTGAAGCAGCAGAACAGGCTTCTCAGGGAGTACATCGACTTAGAGAAGCCATAGTCGAAGAGTGCTCTTGCCATAGAGCTGAAATACAAAAGAACCAGCGGAGCGGACTAGCAAGATGTTGGAACTGCAACAAGACCGGGCACTTACAGCGTCAATGCCGACTACCACCAAATAAAGCCGGTTGTCAACATTGTGGAAGCAAGAGATCCAACCTAGAGCAAGGTAACAACAACACCAGCGTTGCCTATGAATCCAACTTCGAGAGGCAGAGGCGGGTTTCTTGTATCGATGGCCCCAGAACCACCATCCAGGTCTCCCAGACCAAACGAGACAACAAAAGTCTGACTGTGGAGACAACTATTAACGGGAACAAACATGTGGCTACCATCGACACCGGTGCCACAGCCTCCATAGTACGTCGAGACCTGGTAAAGACGACGTGGCTTCATAACACCAATAGCTACCGTCTAAGAACCGCAACGGGAGAAGCAGCAAGAGTATATGGAGAAGTGTGTCTTAAGATCCGACTGGCCGATATAGTGTTTACTCATCAATTCCTGGTGGCAGATATATGTGACGAGTGTATCATTGGAATCGACTTTATGAAACAGCACGGAGTTATTTTGGACATCGGTAATCAGGTTTTGAAGTACCAAAATAAGGAACTTCCAATGACTTATTCGAACGAGAGTACGTCGACACTGAGGACTGTCATCACGGAAGATCTGATTCTGCCTCCTTCTTCTGAAGTGTTCGTTTGGACAAAACTGGAAGGTGAGTTTGGAAGCCTTCGATACCTAATGGTGGAACCAGACCCAGAGTGTTCCTCCCAAAGCGTCATCATTGGGAAAACACTAGTAGCACCGAAAAACAAAATGGTCCCCGTACGATTACTAAACACCAGACCGTACGATGTAAGGTTGAAGAAAGGAGAAGTCGTTGGACGTTGCGAATCGGTTGCAGCAATTACGAAGATCACAGACGAAGCCCCGAGAAAAACTTTAACTCCGGAGGAGCTCAAAACCATCAGAGCTAAAATACTGTATTCATCCAACCTTGATCACCAACAAACAAGGATGGCTGAAAATCTCCTACAAGAGTACACTGACATCTTCGCATCGGCAAAAGGGCAATATGGTAGGACACAGTTGGTGCAGCATCGCATCAACACAGGAGATGCAAGACCGATTCGTCAGCCCGCAAGACGCCTTCCACTGGCCAAACAAGGTGAGGTTGAGGAAATGATAACAACAATGAAGAAGGACGGTCTTATCGAAAATTCCAAAAGTCCTTGGGCGTCACCAGTGGTTCTAGTGAAAAAGAAAGACGGAAGTACTCGTTTTTGTGTGGACTACCGAAGGCTGAACGATGTGACTAAGAAGGACAGCTATCCTCTGCCGAGAATCAGTGATACCCTGGATGCCATGGAGGGAGCCCAGTGGTTTTCGACGCTGGACTTGAAGAGTGGATATTGGCAAGTTGACATCCACCCTGATGATCGGGAAAAGACGGCGTTTTCGACAGGTAATGGGCTCTGGCAGTTTAAAGTTATGCCGTTTGGGCTATGCAACGCTCCGGCAACATTCGAGCGTTTGATGGAGTGCGTTCTTCAAGGACTGACGTGGAAAGCGTGCCTTGTCTACTTGGACGATGTCATTGTTTACGGGAAAACATTTGACCAACATTGCAAGAACCTAAAAGCCGTGTTTCAGAGACTTCGAGAGGCTAACCTTAAACTGAATCCGGAAAAATGTGCACTTTTCAAAACCGAAGTTAAGTATTTGGGACACATCATCTCTTCCCAAGGAGTGAAGACTGATCCTGAAAAAGTTGACTCCGTCAAAAATTGGCCAACACCACAGGACAAACATCAACTCCGAAGCTTTCTTGGTCTTGCCACATATTACCGACGTTTCGTTAAGAACTTTGCTGGAGTTGCAAAGAGTTTGCATCAGCTCACCGAAAAAGGGAAGCAGTTCAAATGGTCAGGTGAGTGTGAAAAATCTTTTCAGGAACTCAAATACCGCCTCTGTAACGCTCCAGTGCTGGCACATCCAACACCTGGCAAAACATTCATCATCGACGCAGATGCAAGCAACGTTGGAATCGGGGCGGTACTATCCCAAGTGCATGATGGCGAAGAGAAAGTGGTGGCATATTATAGTAAGGTCCTCTCGAAGCCTGAAAGAAACTACTGCGTGACCAGAAGGGAACTGCTGGCTCTTATCTTGGCAACAAAGCACTTCCATAAGTACATCTATGGACAGAAATTCCTTCTGCGGACAGACCATGGTGCTCTGAACTGGCTGTTGAACTTCAAAAATCCTGAAGGTCAAGTCGCAAGGTGGATAGAAAGACTGCAGACTTATGACTACCAGATTCAACACCGCAGAGGAAAGCTGCACTCCAACGCCGACGCATTGTCCCGAAGACCTTGCAAAGAGGATTGCAAGCATTGTAGGCGACAAGAAAACAAAGAAAATATTACCGCTCAGCGACTAAGAGCTGACCCCATATGCGGATGGAGCAATGAGGAAGTGAGGACCGCTCAACAGGAGGATCCAGATATCGAACCCATTCTCGCATGGAAAGAAAATGAAGAGAAACCTGAATGGGGAGACATTTCTGACCGGAGTCCAGTTCTCAAAGCCTATTGGGCACAGTGGGACTCACTATATGTGCAAGAAGGTGTCCTCAGGCGAAGATGGGAGTCCGTTGACGGTAAATCATATGTGATGCAGCTGATCGTACCGCAATCGAAAGTCAGTGAAGTTCTTCGGGAGATGCACGACGGACCTTCTGGAGGTCACCTGGGAGTTAACAAAACACTGGAGAAGGTGCGACATCGGTTCTACTGGTTACATGCTAGAGACGACGTGGAGAAGTGGTGCCGAACATGTGACAAGTGTGCTGCAACCAAAGGACCTGGTAGGAAGATTCAAGGTAAGATGCATAAGTACAACGTTGGATCGCCTTTTGAGAGGATTGCAGTAGATGTGGCTGGGCCTTTTCCAGAGACCAACGCTGGAAACAAGTACATTCTGGTTGTAATGGACTATTTTAGCAAATGGCCTGAGGCATATGCCATCCCAAATCAAGAAGCCAAAACGGTAGTCGACCAGATTGTGTTTAACTGGGTAAGTAGGTTTGGCGTACCTATGGAACTCCATTCCGACCAAGGGAGGAACTTCGAGTCAAACATCTTCCAAGGAGTGTGCGGACTACTTGGCATCAAGAAGACCAGAACCACACCGCTTCATCCACAATCTGATGGGATGGTTGAAAGATTCAACCGGACCTTGAAAGAACACCTCACCAAGGTCGTAGGCGACTACCAAAGAGACTGGGATAGGCACGTACCGCTATTCCTGATGGCCTATAGAAGTGCAGTACATAGCTCGACAGGACAAACACCATCTGACATCCTGTTCGGGAAAACCATGCGGCTGCCCAGCGAACTTAAATTTGGATGCCCCACAGAGGAGCCACAGGACACGAACGAGTATGTGGATGACCTCAAGGAGAGACTCGCTGACATCCATAAAAGAACAAGGGAACGGATGAAAACCTACAGCGACCGGATGAAGACACGGTACGACACAAAAGCGACAACGGCAGGATTCCAAGCAGGAGATCGTGTGTGGCTTTTTAATCCTCATCGTCAAAAGGGATTGTCACCGAAACTTCAGCAGAACTGGGAAGGTCCTTATACTGTTGTCACGAGGATTAACGACGTGGTTTACCGCATCCAAAGAGGATTAAGAGGCAAGTTAAAAGTAGTTCATTGTGACCGGCTGCATCGATATAGTGGCGAGGCTGCAGATGGAATTATTCGGGACGAACAATCTTAAGGAGGGGGCAGTGTAATGAACACCCAACATTTATACCAATTTCCTAATCGAAAACGTTCAACCGAAAACACAACTGGCAACACTATAATGGAATGGTATAAAATGACAGGCATTGCTTGTAAGCCAGTGTGTGTGAGTGTAGAGATTTTTGACAGCAAATGTGGAAACCATGGAGAAGAAACTGGAACGCTCTAGATGAGTGTTGTTCGATATAAATAGGACCGCTGACGCAACGAGCAGTCAGTTTTGATTATAGAGTGATAAAGTTAAGAGTGAAATGTTGTTACCCAGTGATAGTCCAATAGTCGAGTTGAGTTCGAATAAAGTATAGATACTGAATAAAGTGGTAGAAATAAATTAAAAAAAGTGAAGTTTTATTTTGCGAACTAAGCGCACGTTACAGTATTAAGCAAGCATGTACGCAAAACATTCAAGAACATGAATCCCGGAAGGGTGTTGATCCTTGTGGCTGGTCGTCATCTAGTTAAACGTGTTGTTTTACTCAAGCTTTTGGAATTTGGGCTATTGACGATGGGATTGGTAACCGATCCCTTAGGTATCAACTCATGCCCTCTACGTCGTCTTTCACAACGTTATACTATTGGACGCCAAAGACGCATAAACTTGCGAAATATCAAGATTCCAGACAAAATCAACAATAGCTACTTCAGACGCAAAAAGGTGTAACGAGGCATTATTCAATAACCTCATTACATGCTTTTCCGTTGTCGCCCCAAGGAACAGTCTCCGTCATCTAGTGAAATGGTAAGGAGAAAAGCTTGTCAAGCTAAGACAACAACCTAGAAAGTAATCTCGTAGCCAAGACATAGCACCTGTGGTGGAAAGTATTCAAGGTTGTACCATGGAGGTGAAAAGCTAACCTCACCACCATTAGTGGTGGATAATGGGTAGGTGGTAATACCACCCAACAACCAACTCCCCATGCACAAGCAGTGCGAAGTATAACCACCGGCAGAGCTCGATGGTGAGTTAGCACATGAATGAAGTGGTAGCATATGAACAAGCATATGAGAATATCGTGTGTAGCTATAAAAAAATCATTTGAGTAGGGAATATTGCATGTAGTTATATGGGATTTGCGCACGGTACCACAACGAGCGTTGAGTATAAATAGGGCGGCTCAGCGCAAGGAAATCACAGAGCATCTTCACCTCCGACCAACCTCAACCAGAAAGCACCACCAACCTTCTCTTTGCGGATGACTCACTGACCTACGCGCACTCACTGTCACCTGTGATCGCTGCTCGTAGAGTTGAAGACCACGTAAAGAAGCTCTTCGAGTTCTACAATCGATGGGGAATCAAAATAAATTCAGCGAAATCCGAGCTAATTTGCATAAGAAGACCAACACAAGGACGGAGACGTTCGAGATCAGCCGCAAACTGCCACAACATCTGCGTAAACCTTCCCGACGGTACACAACTCAGGCCGAAAAAGCAGGTCAAGTATCTAGGAGTCCATTTCAACGAATTGATGCGTTTCAACCCGCACGCCACTGCAGTCGTCAAAAAAGCTAACTTTGCTTTTCATCGCGTCCATCCGCTGATGCGCAAAAGAAATGGACTCAGCCAAAATACAAAATTGTTGCTGTACAAGCAGCTAATACGACCTGTAATCACATACTGCTTTCCCGTCTGGTTCACAATATCCAAGACGAAAATGCAAAAACTGGCTGTATTCGAGAGGAAGGTTCTGCGCATATGCACAGGGCTTGGCTACGATCCGATACGCAGGAAAAACGTCAGAAACAGAAAGCTCTATGAAGAAGCAAGGGTCATCCCCATAGACAAATACTTGGTGCAATCTGGAAGACGCCTACTGGAAAACCTGGCCAACCATCCGAACCCCTTAGTAAGAAGGATAACAGAAGAAGATCGACACCCGGACCCGAGATACATCGATGCGATGACACTGATGGAAGACGACACATTCATCAACGATGAGGCAATGGCTTTCTACGCTGAGGCAGCGTCAACCCACCACCGTGGCTAGCTGCCCCATCACCACATCACCCGCCCCGCCCAATCCAACTCCTACACCACCATCCTCCACCACCTCCACCTCCACCACAACTAACCCCAAGGACAACAGGAACTGAACACTCCTACAGTTATATAAATCTTACAAATTATTAAATTTTTTTTTAATAACCATAAACTTAAGCTTTACCCTTAATTTAAATAACCGACTAAAAACACGTAGTGTATAGGTTTGTTCATTCGAAGCTGAGGTCATGTAAGAACCTAAGAATCTTCGAGGAAGAGGTGTTTCTGATATCAAGGGGACAGGGGAACCCTTTATTGAATATTTTAAGCCTGGATCTAGCTAAGGCAGGGCATTCGCATTAGATGTGTTCAGCTGTTTCTATGTCTTCAAGACAGAGACGACAGGTGTCATCTTGGCTGATGCCCATGTTTTTAAGATGATACTTGAGAGAGCAGTGTCCAGTGAAGAAGTCCGTAAGTAACTTTGCGTCACGTTTGCTCATGTCAAGAATTTCTTTCATACGTTTGTGGGATAAGTCAATGAATAGTTTTGACTGACGATGGCCATTTGAGTTGTTCCAGGTGCTGATCATGTTCTGTCGTTCCCAGGTAGCTAATTCGTTTTTAAGGCTACTGATTGGGAGACCACAGTAGGGTTCAGGGCCTTCGAATTGGGACTCAGATCCAAGCCTAGCAAGGCGGTCAGCCTCTTCGTTACCCGGTACACCTTCATGACCAGGTACCCATGAAAGAATTATTTTACTGTGAGTAGCTATTTGAAATAAACATGTCAGGCAGTTCCAAACTAGTTTGGATTCGATTTTTGTCGAGGACAGAGCCTTTAGTGCTGCCTGACTGTCAGAGCAGATTAGTATGCTTGATCTTCGGAGGTTTCTTCTAATGCATTCCCTAATACAGAATTCTATAGCCATTACCTCTGCCTGAAAGATAGTAGTTGTGTTACCAAGGGATGTAGATGATTTAAAGTTGTGAATGATATTGTCTATGTTCAAAAGTTAAAATACTTAGAAAATTTCCGTAAGAAAGATATTCAAAATAAAACCACACCAAAATTCACTTGTAACCACTTGCTTTGTATTTTTCGATTTGTATTATGAATTTAGTCATATGACTTTGTGTACAGTAGAATCATTAATTTTAGTATATAGAATTAAATAAATGAAAAGATTAGTAAAGTTTTTAACAGTTAAAACACTTATTTTATTTCCTCAGATGTACATTTCAGAAGCAATGCTTCCATCGTCAGTGAGATTTATAAAAATTAAATTAAATTAAATTATTTGTCAAAAAACTAATAATAAACAAAAATGTTTCTAAACAAAATTACAGTTGAGTTGAGTTGAATCTATTAAAAAATTTTTTGAATATTGAATCTTTGATTGGTCCATCATCACTATTCATTAGATTATTTTTGTTTTTAAATATGTAAAATGATTCAAAAGCATCTAATTCATAATTGCTATTTACATTCCTTATTAGTCTTAAATTTTGCAAACTAAAGCTATGACTATTTTCTAGCATATGTTCTGCAACACTTGACTTTTCTTTTTCATTATATTTAAGATGTGCAAAATGTTCTTTAAATCTTTTTAGAATAGGTCTTCTTGTCTGTCCTATATATTCTTTTGCACAATCATTACATCCGATAGAATAAATTCCTGACTTTTGAAGTTGTTCAATTTTATCCTTAGATCCTCCAATCAGATTTTTTATTTTTATTTCGCTGCACTCACTCATACGGATATTATATTTATTAAAGATTGGTTTTATCTTGGATGTTATTTCTGGATAGAAATAAAATTTTGAATATTTCTTTTCGTCATTTCCTTCATTCCTTATTAGATCTAAAGTTGTATAATTTCTCAATTCTTGTTTTCTTCTATGTGCAATTGTTAAATCTTCAATCAATTCTTCAGTATATCCATTAATTTTGGCTATGTCTTTAATTTTTTGGAATTCTTTTATTTTTGTTTCTATAGTCATTGGAATATTTAGAGCTCTAAAAATCATTGAGTGAAAAGCTGACATCTTATGTTCAAAGGAATGGAACGAGTCTGATGTAATGTATCTCAGAGTATTCGTTGGTTTTCTGTATATATCCAATTCGAAATTGTCTCCATTCCGAGTTATACTTAAATCCAGAAAATTTAGTTTCCCTTCAATTTCTTCTTCATATGTAAATATAGAATATAGAATTCTATGTTTTTGTTTACATATTATGTTGACATATTATTTGTGGACTGTATTTATTTGATCTGTTTATTTTATATTTATTTATGTTGCATTCAGTACACTTCAGTACAGTGACCATAAATCCCTGCACCTACACCGTTGTTTGTTTTTGAACCGTCAGTAAACCAGATGTATTGGAAGTTATTTGTAAGAGTTACAGGGTTCTTCCATGCTGAGCGGTTTGGAAAGATTACTTCAAAGGGGTGGGGTATCAGTATGCGTTTAGGCATAAAGTCCGAGGAGTGGGCTGCAGGCGGTTCCAGTATTGGGAGCACCTGCAGAATACTCATATGTCCTTGTAAGTTTTCCTTTCTCGAGTGGTTAGTGAGATGAAGCTTTAGTCCGCTTAGTGCAGCAGTCTTCTTTACTCTTTGATGTAGCGGAGGAAAATTTAATAAACTTTCTAACGCTAAAGTTGGGCAGGTGCGCATTGCGCCTGTGATACCTACACAGGTTAGTCTTTGTAAATTTTGCAAAGATTTGCGGGCATAAACTTGCTCTGTTTTTTGCCACCAGATCAGCGAAGCATAGGTTATGATGGGTGTGATAATAGTGAGGTAAGTCCAGTACATAAATCATTTTTGGCCTAAGTCCCCACTTTTTACCAAAGAGTCTAGAATAGGCCCAGAAAGCATTTGTTGCTTTTGCTATGGTTTTGTCTAGATGTGGTTTCCAATTGAGTTTATTATCCAGGGTTACTCCTAGATATTTGACCTCTTTGGAAAAATTAATTTGAACATTATTTATGGATAGTGTTTGGAGATCGATTTTACGTCTCCTGGTGAATGGAATGATGACTGTTTTGGTGGGGTTGACCTTAAGCCCTTCTTTATTGCACCAGTCGTTAACTTTGTTCAGGGCACTTTGCATACGGTTTGTGACCTGTGCTTCTTGATTGCCTTGAATAGAGATGACTAGGTCATCTGCGTAGCCTTGTGTATCAAGGCCCAGCTTATTGAGGTCGTCCAAGAGCTGATCTGTTACAATTGACCAGAGTAGGGGAGATAAAACACCCCCTTGGGGACAGCCTTTAACAGCATTAACTGTTATTGATGTTTGACCTAGTGTGGTGGAGATGATTCTGCCACTTAACATAGAGTCAATCCATTTAATGGTTGGTGTGTCAATTCCTTTGACAGTTGCAGCGGTTTGAATTGACAAGTACGTAGTATTGTCAAAGGCGCCAGAAATATTAAGAAAAGAGCAGAGTATGTTGTCTTTCTTAGCAAACGCATTCTCAATTTTGCTGACCAGCTGATGGAGAGCTGTAACCGTGGACTTACCAGTTTGGTAAGCGAATTGGTTAGCATTGAGAGGATTTGCTATTAAGGTCGTTCTGCGAATGTGTATCTCAAGAGATATCCAGGAAAAGGAATAAGGAAGTGCAACCAGCCACCAGCTAAGCAAAATAGCTAGCAAACCAAGGTAAAGGTAAAGGTGAATGAGTAAGTAAACAAACTAAATATATTGCTAACGTATTGTGCCACCTGGGGCAGAGAATAATACCTGCCGATCCCCCAGAGCTATTGCCTGTGATCTACCTACCGGGGTCTTTTTAGACGCTCGCGTTTCTACCTACCGAGGTCGTAAGACGCTCGTGTTTCTACCTACCGAGGTCGTAAGACGCTCGTGTTTCTACCTACCGGGGTCGCAAGACGCTCGTGTTTCTACCTACCGGGGTCGCTAGACGCTCGTGTTTCTACCTACCGAGGTCGCAAGACGCTAGTGTTTCTACCTACCGGGGTCGCAAGACGCTCGTGTTTCTACCTACCGAGGTCGCAAGACGCTCGCGTTTTTACCTACCGGGATCCTCGGACGCTCGTGTTTCTACCTACCGGTGTCGCAAGACGCTCGTGTTGCTACCTACCGGGGTCGCAAGGCGCTCGTGTTTCTACCTACCGGGGTCCTCGGACGCTCGTGTTTCTACCTACCGGGGTCGTAAGACGCTCGTGTTTCTACCTACCGGGGTCGTAAGACGCTCGTGTTTCTACCTACCGGGGTCGTAAGACGCTCGTGTTTCTACCCGCTGGGGTCTTCAGACGCCTACGCGCTTCGACTACCTACGGCTACCTATAGGGTGAATGTCCCGCAAGGGATTGGGCCGATAGAGGCCGCTAAACCACATTAGACCATATCATCGCTAATCCTTCCTCTCCCATAGTTTCCATAAGGATATCGTAAGCTACCAGAATTGCGGACATTAACCTGCCCCGAGCCTTAGAAGTCCCGGCCATTCAGACTAAGGAACGTTGGCCGCTAATCAGAAGGGGTCGCCGTCACAACATACAACCTATATAACGATATATAACGATATATATATATACTCATTTGCTAATTATAACGCTAAATTTTGTTAAGTTCTAATAAAAGAGAATTTGTTTGACCTTTGTGAAGTTTGGTGTTTTTCTTCACTATACCTTGGCTAGCCGTGAGCATCTCCTCGGCTGGAAAAGCAAAAACACGTCACAATTTGGCGCCCGAGCAGGGACTATTAAGGTCCACCGTTGAAAAAGAAATTCTCTAAGAACTATAAAAATAAGCTAGAAACAAAAAAAAAATCCAGACATGTCAGACTCCGAAGAGAGCTTCGACGTGTTCGCCAGTATAGAGGCGATATACCTGCTAAGCAACCCAGAGCTAGTGACACGTATGAGTCAGCTAGGGCTTGACACCGAAGGCACATTATCTACGCTACGAGCCCGTTTTAGTAGTTACATCAAAAAGGCTAGACTCCGGAAATCCACACAGGATCTGTGCGAGGATTTGGAAAGAGCCGTAACTGAACGGGAGTACAAGCAAGTGCCCACACAAGAAAACGAAACCGAACCTAAGTCACCGATATACACAGAGATCTCCTTCCAAGTGCCATCCTATGCACCACCGCCAGCCGCTCCGTCCGCAAAAAACGAATCGTCAAGGGAGCGAACATCGTCAAATACCGTGTTCTCCAGTGAAGTCGTTACCCCGCGTCCCGTCGAACCATCGTCGACTAGGCCAACCATCCGACCAACCGGCCGGTTCATACTCAGCTACGAAGCGGAATTAATGAACAATGTTCGGAAATGGGGGCTGAGGTTTGACTCGTCGGGGAACGCAGTCGAATTTTTGGACCGGCTTGAAGAATTAACAGCTTGCTACGACATACGCCCTGACAATATTGTTAAGGCCTTACCAGAAATACTACGTGGCACCGCCTTAGAGTGGTTCCGCATAAACAAAGATCGCATGAGATCGTGGACCCAGTTCCGTACTTCTTTCCTAGACCATTATTTGCCAGCTAGGTACCTCTGCAAATTAGAGGAGGAGATTTTGCGGAAGAAGCAAGGGCCACGCGAAAAGGCCAAGGACTTCATACAGGCCACACAGTACCTGATATACCGACACCCTCGTATAAGCGTCGAGGATAGTATCGACCGCATATACGACAGCCTGCGATCTGAGTATCACCTCTACATAAAAAGGCGCGATTTCGATACTTTGGACGAACTTATAAAGCTGGCAGAGGAGTATGAGTACATACAAAGGGAAGACCATACATCCCGCCAAGCACCGCCCCGTGCCGTTCCTGCACCTAACCGTTTCACTTTTCCTGACCGACCAGTAACCGAACGCCGAGCTGTATTGCAGCCACCGCGACCAAATTTTAACCGCACCGACCAGATTCAGATGCTATCGCACGCTAACCAGTACCACCAGAGGACTCACTTCTGGAACTGCAAACAGCGGGGTCACACTAGGAGTAACTGCCGAAGACAGCTCCGTCTGTTTTGCTCTTACTGTGGAGGAGATGGGCGATTGACAAGGGATTGTAATTGCCATCCACATAGAGTTGCAGTAATGTACAGCCAGTCCCGTAGACCTAAATACCAGCATCGCAGATACAATAAGTCTACCGCTACATACACTCCACCGCCGCCGCCCGTTACAACTCAGCCAAGAGACCCGCTACCGCTTAACCCGAATGAGCTGTTGAATCGGTATAGCCCCGTGTATGATTGGAAGGGACGACGTGCCAGACAAGTGGAACTCAACCCCGCTCACTATCCCGAACTTCGAAAACCAGATCTAAAACCGCCGTCGTTAGTCAGTCCCAGCAATCAGAGGCTACAGTCCGAGGTGGAAGAAGGAACGGATCCCGCCCAGCCTTGGCAAAGGCATCAGACTATGCCTAGGAAGGTTACTTGCTCAGTATGTACCGCCATTTTGATATCAAAGCTGCGTACCACCAGTAACACTCAGACCAAGCCAAACATGATCCAGACTACAGGGAGCGACCTTAAAAGACGAGAAGCCCATGTTCCGCACACCGTAGCCAGCCGAACTACCGTCAGGTCCAGAACACCCCTCGTGAGTACCAGCCAGAATACCACCATGAAGACCAATACAAGCCAGCATGCCATCGTGAAGACCAGTACCAAGCGAACCACTGCCGCCGCCGCCAATAAAAAGGGCACCACCAGCCAAACCCCGACCATTACCCGTAAACCCGCAACCGTTACCCGTAAACCCGCAACCGTTACCCGTAAACCCGCAACCGTTAACGTTACAACTAACTCTCCAAACCGCGACCCGCCAAGGAGCCAAGTGCGACAGAAAGGAGGAACCGACTCCATCGCATCCGCACCGAAACCAGATGGGCTCAAGTCACCAAACATGACCGTGTCGATCGAGCCTCACCGCACGAATCCACGGTCGTGGAAAAAAAAGAAGATGGACACAGAATCTACGCTAGCAACTGCAAAAGGCAGCCGACCGCCGAATCATGGGCCCAGAGAGAAGGTTAAACCGTTCTTGGGTTTTGACGTCAGACAGCACGCACAGTACCATCCGTCGAGGCGCCGCCAGCGGCTAGTCTTTCAGCGTCGGAATGGAACGATCCTGTGCAGAGTATTAAGACGAGGAGAAGCCGTCCTCACCCACCAGCCGACGGGGGAGTCCAAGAGGGTTGTGTTCGACCCGTAGGACCAGCCGTTTTTTTTCCTTACTTACTTTTTGTTTTTTTAGCCAAGGAGGCTCTTTTTGTTAATTTTGTTAATATTGTGTTAATTAAAAAAAATATGTATAGGAAAAATTTTTTGAAGAACATAATAAAGTGACATGCAGGCCATACTTTTCGTTCCGGGACCGAGGATCAGACGAGGAGGTCCTCGTCTCCGAAAAAGGGGGGATATGTAACGAGGAATTTTTCAATAACCTCATTACATGCTTTTCCGTTGTCGCCCCAAGGAACAGTCTCCGTCATCTAGTGAAATGGTAAGGAGAAAAGTTGGTCAAGCTAAGACAGCAACCCAGAAAGTAATCTCGTAGCCAAGACATAGCACCTGTGGTGGAAAGTATTCAAGGTTGTACCATGGAGGTGAAAAGCTAACCTCACCACCATTAGTGGTGGATAATGGGTAGGTGGTAATATCACCCAACAACCAACTCCCCATGCACAAGCAGTGCGAAGTATAACCACCGGCAGAGCTCGATGGTGAGTTGGCATATGAATGAAGTGGTAGCATATGAACAAGCATATGAGAATATCGTGTGTAGCTATAAAAAAAACATTTGAGTAGGGAATATTGCATGTAGTTATATGGGATTTGATTTGGCCTGGCAAAATCCTCGATCGAACCCTCCAAGTGGGTGCCGGGCGGGCAATGTTCACTACATATACTTATCAGTGTCTGTACGATGTCAGACGGTGACAGCCAAGGTTAGGTTGGATCGCTGGGTGGTTGTGACTTCTCAATAGCACAATCCTTAGAAATCCAATCTCACCATAGATACGAGGTTCCTAGTTTCAGTGGTGGTGTGAGCATTTATAATCCGTGCCGAAGAATTAAAGGTTGGGGGATAAACCAATCAATAACGAGCTCTTCTGGATGCTTGGCAGGGTCCAGAATAGACTAGCCTTACCCCGGTACACGGCTCTGCCGGGGCTGACCTTTTCCTTCCGTAGATACTCGTGGGACCTTCTATGGAATTTTTAAAAACAAACAAACAAACAAACAAACAAACAGACAAAAATACGAACAAAAAGACAAAAAAGAAAACTGGGGGAAGGCAACGTAAGTTGTACACTTTCTCCGATTTGGCTGAAAAGTCGAAGCAGGAATGTGAGCCAACGAGCAAACCTTCCACCAGTAGGATACTAGGTTCGCACACAGGCTCTGAACCAGCTGCAAAGCCAGTTCAGGTCTGTGCAGTGGGAACCAAGAATCCCGACTCTGGCGAGCAGCACAGCCCGCTGGAAACTGGTCAAGAGCATGCTGCAAAGCTAGTTCTAACCAGTGAATCGGAGGGCAAACGGACCGCCACTGCTAATAGTGGGGATGAAGTCCCCAATATTAGCTTTGAAAACAATTCGCCTGCTTTGGTGCCATCATCAAGACAGGACGAGGTGAAACTAACAAAGAGGGGAAATGGAGGGGTGATCAACGACTCCGTCTCCACCTTGAATGCCCTTAGAATAAAGGACACGGGGAGGGCCGTTCAGACTGACAGGGTTGGGGAGGCGAATAGCAACCCTACCTCTGCGGGTCGGTACGTACCCTCGTCGAGTACCATGAATCCTCCAACTGGTGGAGCGGGAGAGGTGATTAACAACTCCAGCTCGGCCAAGGGGGGGACTCAGACCAAAAAAACGCCCGCTCAGATACGTCGCCAAGCCAGAAGGGTAATTGAAACGGTGGGTGGTAAACCCGCAGTGGAGAGAACCCCGGGTGAGGTTGAAAGATTGAAGTGGGCAAGTAAAATTGCAGAAGAGACCAGCCAAGACTCAACGTCGAAGCGAAACAGGTCGTTTGAGGTTGAAAAACCTCAACCAAAAAAGCCAAGAGTCGGGGTTAGCGTTCCATCGACACTGGTGCCGGGGCAATCCTTTGGTGACGTGGTAAAGGGACAGATTGTTGTCGCAGTCATCGACGGGAGCAATATGGATGGAAACATCTCTGCCGACAGGTGGGCGGACGTCAAGGCTCACCTCGCTTTCAGGTTTATTCCTGTTATCGAAGCGAATCCGGGACCCCTCCCAAGAATTAGCGACGCTGGCTGGCATCAAAACCGCGTCAAGCTGATCGCCTGCCAAGACCAGAGATCGCTTCACCTATATAAACTTGCTGTCAGCGGTTTAGGTGAGATCTGGCCAGGTGCTAAGCTAGAGGTTGTGGCAAGGGAGGATATCCCAAGCAGACCGAGAGCTCGTGCCTTGGTACCGGCCCTACACGTATCGCGGGAGATGGTTCTCCAGTTGATTAAATACAGCAACCCGGATCTGCCTACTCACGATTGGACGGTTCCGGTTATTGAAAAAGAGTCGGTGGGTCGTTATCGGTCGGCTCTTGTCATCTTGAATAAGGAGTCATTAGAACCCCTGGCGGCACGCGGGGGTGTTATTCAGTATGGCTTTGATAGCCTAGTGCTGAAAATATACAAAAAAGATGAGGACGCTGCAAAGCTTCCAAAGCAAGCGGCTGAATCCGAAGCCAAGGAGTCCACTGCGAGCGTCGAATCTTCCATCATGGAGACAGACGCGGCAAGTTGCTCTGATTCTTTGGAACAGCTGTCTTGCTCGAAACTGGTCGAAAAGACTACAATAATAGTGTCTGATCAAGACGCAACTGACAACAAATCGTCCGATAAGGATGACAACAACAAAGGTGGAGTCTTAGACTCCGACGATGAAATGCTTGGGGTTCTCCTTTCTGAGGATGAGTTGCTAGACTCCGCCTCAGATATGGAGGACCTTAATGCTACAGTGTTGGAGATTAAGCTGGATGATTGTAGCAATGCTGCAAATACTCCAGATTAATCTCCAACGCCTCAGCCGGACTCCTTCTCCAACTAAGCAAGTCTGGCGAGGATATAGTCCTGATCCAGGAACCATGGATTAATAAATCCGTGGTAAAAATACTCCAGATTAATCTCCAACGCCTCAGCCGGACTCCTTCTCCAACTAAGCAAGTCTGGCGAGGATATAGTCCTGATCCAGGAACCATGGATTAATAAATCCGTGGTAAAAGGACTCAGGACGAAAGATTATTCTCTGCTGTATGTGACGGACAAAGGTGAACCAAGATCCTGCATACTGGCAAAGAAAACACTTAACGTATTTTTACTACCTAATTACAGCAATTGCGACACCACAACAGTAAAACTGCAGACCAACAGTGAGACTTACTGGCTCACGTCCGCTTATCTAGGCCATGACCAACCGGGGCCGCTACCAGGAGAGATGCTCGAGCGCGTAATAAAAAGCGCAACAAAGCTCAAAGCGGACCTTATAATAGGAAGTGACGTGAACGCACATCACGTAGTATGGGGGAGTACGGACGTAAATGAAAGGGGTGAGTCTCTTTTTAATTTTATACTAAGTACTAACATTCTTATCTGCAATATTGGTAACGAACCAACCTTTGTCACAAAAAACAGACAAGAGGTTTCAGATGTTACCTTTGTATCTCAATCAATCTATAACAAGATTAAAAATTGGGCCATCGGACGCCCTCAATGTACTACTAGATCTCACACCCCTAGATATCTTCAGCAAACAAGTCGCAGCTAGCTCAGCTACTCGACTCAGAGCTACATCACATTGGACCAATAATCAAATCGGCCACACTACCATTCTAGATAACTTTAGATTCTTACCGAATCGATGCGACTACACCACCCCCAAGTTGGTGTTTGACAATAATTTCCAAGTAACCATACCTTCAAGAGAAGCTTGGGAAAATGGCGCTCTTTTGGAAAATGAAGCAATACACTTCTACACCGATGGTTCAAAAACCAGCGAAGGTGTGGGAAGTGGAATCTACTCAGAAAAACTGAATCTCAGTCTTTTCTTCCGCCTACCCGATCATTGTAGTGTGTTCCAAGCGGAAATTCTGGCGATTAAGGAGGTGCTGTCTTGGCTCAAAGAAAACGTCATATCCTCCACGGATATTCGGATCTTCTCAGACAGCCAAGCTGCCCTTAAATCTCTTGCCTCTGTCTCTACAAAATCCATCACGGTCCAAAATTGTCAGATGTCTCTGAGGGAGATGTCAAATCAGTTTAACATTCACCTTTCATGGGTGCCAGGGCACAGGGACATACCAGGCAACTGTATGGCAGACGAACTAGCCAAAAAGGGCACGACCACTTCCCCACGCTCAGAATGGAACAACATAGGTGTACCTATCGCTACATGTAAACTCCTACTTAGACAAGACGCTTCAAGGATAACAAACACTAGATGGACTGAGAGTAACAACTGCCTTGCAACCAAAAAAGTTTGGCCGTGTGTTGACTCAAAACGCTCGAAGAGTTTTTTGGCCCTGAACCGTCTGTATCTAGGTTCTACCATAGGTGTTCTTACGGGACACTGTCTAATAGGGAGACACGCCAAGAGACTTGGTGTGTTTTCCAATGATTTCTGCAGAAGCTGCATGGACGAGGAGGAGGAAGAAACCGTTCAACACCTTCTTTGCTCATGCCCTGCACTACTTCATAGGAGGAAAACTCATCTCGGTGAATTCTTCTTCGATGATACTAGCGACCTAGCTTACATAGACCCTAAAAGTCTTTCAAAATACATTAAAAGTTCCACGTGGTTCGACTAGCAGGTGAATAACCGGCTAGTCCCGTAATGGAAGATTAATAAGTGATCAACTCGTTAATCTTACATCGGGTTTCTGAGATCAGTAGGTGATTAACTTGCTGATCTCTGTGGTATCACAATGGGCCCTTGCGGCCTAAGTGTGTTAGGAAATGTACTCATTGACTGACAGCCACTTCCACCTAACCTAACCTAACCTATATGGGATTTGCGCACGGTACCACAACGAGCGTTGAGTATAAATAGGGCGGCTCAGCGCAAGGAAATCACAGTCCGTCGGCACCGGTCATACGGTGCACATCATCTCCAGAGATATCCAGGAAAAGGAATAAGGAAGTGCAACCAGCCACCAGCTAAGCAAAATAGCTGGCAAACCAAGGTAAAGGTAAAGGTGAATGAGTAAGTTAACAAACTAAATATATTGCTTACGTATTGTGCCACCTGGGGCAGAGAATAATACCTTGCGATCCCCCAGAGCTATTGCATTCGTGTTTCTACCTACCGGGGTCGCAAGACGCTCGTGTTTCTACCTACCGGGGTCGCAAGACGCTCGTGTTTCTACCTACCGTGGTCGCAAGACGCTCGTGTTTCTACCTACCGAGGTCGCAAGACGCTCGTGTTTCTACCTACCGAGGTCGCAAGACGCTCGCGTTTCTACCTACCGGGGTCGCAAGACGCTCGTGTTTCTACCTACCGAGGTCGCAAGACGCTCGCGTTTCTACCTACCGGGGTCGCAAGACGCTCGTGTTTCTACCTACCGGGGTCGCAAGACGCTCGTGTTTCTACCTACCGGGGTCGCAAGACGCTCGTGTTTCTACCTACCGGGGTCCTCGGAGGCTAGTGTTTCTACCTACCGGGGTCGTAAGACGCTCGTGTTTCTACCTACCGGGGTCGTAAGACGCTCGTGTTTCTACCTACTGGGGTCGTAAGACGCTCGTGTTTCTACCCGCTGGGGTCTTCAGACGCCTACGCGCTTCGACTACCTACGGCTACCTATAGGGTGAATGTGCCGCAAGGGATTGGGCCGATAGAGGCCGCTAAACCACATTAGACCATATCATCGCTAATCCTTTCTCTCCCATAGTTTCCATAAGGATATCGTAAGCTACCAGAATTGCGGACATTAACCTGCCCCGAGCCTTAGAAGTCTCGGCCATTCAGACTAAGGAACGTTGGCCGCTAATCAGAAGGGGTCGCCGTCACAACATACAACCTATATAACGATATATAACGATATATATATATACTCATTTGTTAATTATAACGCTAAATTTTGTTAAGTTCTAATAAAAGAGAATTTCTTTGACCTTTGTGAAGTTTGGTGTTTTTCTTCACTATACCTTGGCTAGCCGTGAGCATTACCTCGGCTGGAAAAGCAAAAACACGTCACAAAGGTCAGGAAGAAGATCTGTCGAAAGAGACATCATTGCTCTAAAGAAAGAGAAGTACATCCCAGCAGCGTAAGGCAGACCAAAAGGAAGCTTACGCTTCTGTCATGAAGGCAACCATGGCCAATCCCTACGGTAAATTTTGGAAGAATACCGGCAAAGCAGGTTCAGCTTGTTTTCCACACTTCCACACAGTCAAGCTGTTGTGTGCCTGCTGGAGTGGCCTGCCGATTCAAGACTTGTACTAAAGCAAACCGATTTGATTGTTATTTTCTTCTTTCAACTTTATTAACTCTCATATTTAAATAAATGCATACCAAAATAAAAACATTTAAAGAAGGTAAACTCAAATTTTTATTAAAACCTTTTGGTTGAGGTGAAATACTCGCCTGTGGCGGGTTGAAAATAGAAAACATAAATGGTCAAGCTATGTAGAAGCTAGGGTTGTCTGCCGATTCGAAAGTAGTACTATTAAGAAGTGGAAGCGTAGATTTGACATTGAAAACATACAAAATAGATTAGTATTTGATTTTTTATTTCAACTTTAATGACTGATAATCTAAGGAAATGCATACAAAATTGAAAAACTAATATTAAAAGTAAATATTCTGTTAAAACCCATTGGTTCAGTTGATGTTTGTTGTCAGAGTTCTGTTGGGAAGACGGAAGAACGTTTGGGTTGCGAAAAATTTCCTTAAGCACGTCCAATGAAAGATAACAGATCTCTTGAGGATTGTCGGTGTTTAAAGATTTTTGCCAGTCGTTTCACGGCTTCGGGCAAACCCTTTACAAGATTATGTTGTCCTAATGGTAGCTGCTGCTTCTTGGGTGGCTCGTCAATACATCAATCTGTAAAATTCTCAGTAATTAAATTTATTGTCTTTGTGATATTTTTTTCTTATTCTTGCATACACAATCTTGACTTTTCCGTCCCAAATAGTTTAAAATAGTTTTAAATAGTTTAATTGGCAAGAGCCCGTGCCGGTTAAAAAAAAGAAAGAGTTAAAAAAAATTTGAGTAGTTGTCAAAACCATATTCCTTTCAAAGTGCTGCCAGATGTCAAACAAAATTATTAACCTGTAATGAAAACACCTTTTCTTGAAATTTCATAACTACGTAATTATGGCTCTAGTGAAAACGTAATATTAAGTATTGTTCACATGAGAACGACCAATGAACGACGAATGAACGTAAATTCGTTAATTTTGACATTTCATTCACATGAGTGTTTTACATTCGTCACGAATAACGAACACAATTTACATGCAAAACAAAAATTAGGAATAGTTTTGAGGTTAAGTACGTGCGAAAAATTTATTCGTTGGAGTGTGGATTGTATGTGGAACGAGAATAAAGTCTGACATTTCGTACCTACTAGATGTTTATTCGTAACGAATAAACTTTTTTCTCAATTTTTTTAATTTAAGGCACAAAAAAAAAAGTTTATCCACCTAAAAATAAGTATGAACTATGTTTCCATCATTTGCAAAAAAATCATGAGGAATATATGCTAGAAAGGTACTTAAAATCTCATTTCTTGATTTATTCGTCGTTCGTTGGTCGTGCTCATATGAATAGTCCTTTAGAAACAGTGAGTTAAATTAATAGTTTTCGATTGGAACTGTGTCAAAAAGGTATGCTTAAGCTAAAATAAGAGTAATTACTATTATGATTATTATAATTATTCTTATCATCATTGCCAGTGAACAGTTACTAAACACGAAAAAGTAGGATTAATCAGAAATCAAAGCAGTATTAGCTTAAATTTGTGAATGAAAAGAATTGACATTATGTGCTGACTACTACTATTCACATTCATGCCTTTCCAAAAATTTTTCAAAATTCCAACAAACATTTCAAAATGAGTTTAAATCGTGCTTTCACATACGACCTTTAAATCATAGCCTTGGAATGAGCTTGAAAAGAAAAAGTATGAATAAAAATCTTAATACAGCAATAATAATAAATTCGTAAAAAAAAAAACAAAAAATTTAACTACCAGTTTGGAAAAACTACGGGAGCAATTTTTTCAATTATTCACAGAATCTAACTAATGTCTAGTCTTACCCTTAGCCTTAGAGGAAAAAGAACAAGAGGGAAAAACATTACCAGCCCTAATTATTAGATTTTGCTATTACACGCTTAAAACGCATAATAGTTATGCAGTGAATAAGAACCTATTAAGACTTTATTCAGTGAATAAAAAATCCTTATTTATAATCTTTTTCATCACCCATTATAGTTATTCATCCCTTATGTCAAAATCATAAAGAAACTCTCTATTTTTGTTTCTCAATGGTTGAACTGACAACAGAAATTTGTTTTTGTTTATATTTTCCAAGCTATGGAACATTCGATCATTCAATGTCTACTGCCTTTTCAGGAACAAAAAAGTAAAAAATTTTAAGCAATTAAACACTTTTTATTGTGCTAATTTTTTTTTTTGACAAATAACATAGGACACCTAAATGTATTTGGCTCAGACACTCTCTACAGTACAGCTACAGAGTACATACTGTAACGTGCGCTTAGTTCGCAAAAAAAATACAAAACTTTACCTTTCAATTTAAATTTTACCACTTTTATTCAGTATCTATACTTTATTCGATCTCAACTCGACTTTTGGACTATCACTTGTAAATAACAATTCGCTCTTCTTAACTGTATCACTCTATAGTCAAAACTGACATCTGGTTGCCTCGGCGGTCTATTTATATCGAATGACATTATATCCAGAACTATCCAGTATTTTCCACATGGTCTCCACTCTCCACTCCTGTCAAACATTTTTCCCTCATGGTATATTTCTACACTTACACTAGTGTTGCCGCTTGTGTTTTCGGTTGAACTTGTTTTCGATTAGGAAATTGGTATTAAATGTTGGGTTCGCCCCCTCCTTAAGATTGCTCGTCCCGAATAATTTCATCTGCAGCCTCGCCACTATATCGATGCAGCCGGTCACAATGAACTACTTTTAACTTGCCTCTTAGTCCTCTTTCGATGCGGTAAACCACGTCGTTAATCCTCGTGACAACAGTATAAGGACCTTCCCAGTTCTGCTGAAGTTTCGGTGACAATGCCTTTTGACGATGAGGATTATAAAGCCACACACGATCTCCTGCTTGGAATCCTGCCGTTGTCGCTTTTGTGTCGTAGCGTGTCTTCATCCGGTCGCTGTAGGTTTTCATCCGTTCCCTTGTTCTTTTATGGATGTCAGCGAGTCTCTCCTTGAGGTCATCCACATACTCGTTTGTGTCCTGTGGCTCCTCTGTGGGGCATCCAAATTTAAGTTCGCTGGGCAGCCGCATGGTTTTCCCGAACAGGATGTCAGAAGGTGTTTGTCCTGTCGAGCTATGTACTGCACTTCTATAGGCCATCAGGAATAGCGGTACGTGCCTATCCCAGTCTCTTTGGTAGTCACCTACGACCTTGGTGAGGTGTTCTTTCAAGGTGCGGTTGAATCTTTCAACCATCCCATCAGATTGTGGATGAAGCGGTGTGGTTCTCGTCTTCTTAATGCCAAGTAGTCCGCACACTCCTTGGAAGATGTTTGACTCAAAGTTCCTCCCTTGGTCGGAATGGAGTTCCATAGGCACGCCAAACCTACTCACCCAGTTCAACACAATCTGGTCGACCACCGTTTTGGCCTCTTGACTTGGGATGGCATGCGCCTCAGGCCACTTGCTAAAATAGTCCATTACAACCAGAATGTACTTGTTTCCAGCGTTGGTCTCTGGAAAAGGCCCAGCCACATCTACTGCAATCCTCTCAAAAGGCGATCCAACGTTGTACTGATGCATCTTACCTTGAATCTTCCTACCAGGTCCTTTGGTTGCAGCACACTTGTCACATGTTCGGCACCACTTCTCCACGTCATCTCTAGCATGTAACCAGTAGAACCGATGTCGCACCTTCTCCAGTGTTTTGTTAACTCCCAGGTGACCTCCAGAAGGTCCGTCGTGCATCTCCCGAAGAACTTCACTGACTTTCGATTGCGGTACGATCAGCTGCATCACATATGACTTATCGTCAGCGGACTCCCATCTTCCCCTGAGGACACCTTCTTGCACATATAGTGAGTCCCACTGTGCCCAATAGGCTTTGAGAACTGGACTCCTGTCAGAAATGTCTCCCCATTCAGGTTTCTCTTCATTTTCTTTCCATGCGAGAATGGGTTCGATATCTGGATCCTTCTGTTGAGCGGTCCTCACTTCCTCATTGCTCCATCCGCATATAGGGTCAGCTCTTAGTCGCTGAGCGGTAATATTTTCTTTGTTTTCTTGTCGCCTACAATGCTTGCAATCCTCTTTGCAAGGTCTTCGGGACAATGCGTTGGCGTTTGAGTGCAGCGTTCCTCTGCGGTGTTGAATCTGGTAATCATAAGTCTGCAGTCTTTCTATCCACCTTGCGACTTGACCTTCTGGATTTTTGAAGTTCAACAGCCAGTTCAGAGCACCATGGTCTGTCCGCAGAAGAAATTTCTGTCCATAGATGTACTTATGGAAGTGCTTTGTTGCCAAGATAAGAGCTAGCAGTTCCCTTCTGGTCACGCAGTAGTTTCTTTCAGGCTTCGAGAGGACCTTACTGTAATATGCTACCTTTTTCTCTTCGCCATCATGCACTTGGGATAGTACCGCCCCCATTCCAACGTTGCTTGCATCTGCGTCGATGATGAATGTTTTGCCAGGTGTTGGATGTGCCAGCACTGGAGCGTTACAGAGGCGGTATTTGAGTTCCTGAAAAGATTTTTCACACTCACCTGACCATTTGAACTGCTTCCCTTTTTCGGTGAGCTGATGCAAGCTTCTTGCAACTCCAGCAAAGTTCTTAACAAAACGTCGGTAATATGTGGCAAGACCAAGAAAGCTTCGGAGTTGATGTTTGTCCTGTGGTGTTGGCCAATTTTTGACGGAGTCAACTTTTTCAGGATCAGTCTTCACTCCTTGGGAAGAGATGATGTGTCCCAAATACTTAACTTCGGTTTTGAAAAGTGCACATTTTTCTGGATTCAGTTTAAGGTTAGCCTCTCGAAGTTTCTGAAACACGGCTTTTAGATTCTTGCAATGTTGGTCAAATGTTTTCCCGTAAACAATGACATCGTCCAAGTAGACAAGGCACGCTTTCCACGTCAGTCCTTGAAGAACGCACTCCATCAAACGCTCGAATGTTACCGGAGCGTTGCATAGCCCAAACGGCATAACTTTAAACTGCCAGAGCCCATTACCTGTAGAAAACGTGTGAAGCAGCAGTGTGACCAAGTCTGAGGCGAACGAAGTTTGAAATTTGTTGCTTAGGAGTATTTATGGGATAACGTGGTTGAAGTCTTTCGGGGCTTGCCAATTTGTAGTGATGGTGGTAAAAACTAATGTCATGCTTTAAATTTGATGTTGTTACTTTCTGTATATATTTTATAACATCCAGTTTTCCAGTAGGATTCCCATTACGACATTCCGCTGCTAATACCATTTACCTTGTCACTTCACCATCCTCTCGCTTCCCCCTGAAAATTTCAATTTAATTTGCCATTGAGCCTATTAGCTCATTTAAAACGCAAAAACTTTCATGTTTGTTCGGCGTGAGCACATTTATTTGATTTAAAAAGAATTAATGAACAAAACTCATTTTAAAAATTGTGGCTCATTATAAAAATTTGAAAAAGATGAATATTACAAAATAAAAATGAACAAATAAATAAAAATTGAAAAAATGTAATAAGTGTGGGTGAACCACAACACTCAAATGAAAATTAAGAACTAAGAAAATAAATAAATAAATAACAAAAATATGGCAATAAAAAAAGTTAACTTAATACTAAAAATATAAAACTAAAATCACCCGAAAACGAGGAAAATATGGCCCTCAAGGACACAGCCAAAACTCAACACAAAAAAAAAATCGAATTATGTTGCCATTCACCCTGGCAAACAAAAACAGAAAATTCCTCGATTCGCACTTAACCTTTGGCGTATTTAAATTCACGCCCTCTATTATACTACTCTACCTAAAAAGAGCTCTCTTTACGTAGTGGGCCTTCACAGTCTTTGACCCCCAAACAATATCAAAGTCGCAATGGCTCGAGAAATTTCAGTTCTTCTCGAGTGGTGCACTTTTCAATTTTATTTTTGTTCGGCTTATTATGGCCACAGGTTCCCCCCTTTCGAACAATAAAAATTTTAAAACAAATTCACTTAAGAAAACAAAGCCATGAAAAATTATAAAAAAAATCGAGAAAAAAAAACAAAATTAACAAAAAAAAAAACAATCAGAAAAAAAAATGACGCCAAAATCACTTAACCTAAGACGTCGTTACGGGACTTCAATCGACCCTTGAAAATATTGCGGCGCTTCGGAGATCCCCCCACTGTCCCCTCAGGTACTGTTTTAGTGTCGTCCGGTATTTTTCCTGTTCCGACACCTTTTTAATCCTCCAGGCACCAAAAAGAATTTTCAATCCCTAAGCACCGGACTATTAAAATATTTGCACAAAAAAAAAAACAAAAATTACTTGGATGCCTGGGACTCCCACAGGCACTTAGTTTAGCCGACGACCTTCGGCTTGTTGACCTCTTCAGTACCAGTACAATCGGGATTTTCTTTCCGGTTTATTAGTATAAGTCTTTGGCTTTTTTTGTTGTTTTTTGCCTCTTTAACGTATGTCGTCTTCGGCTCCTATAACAATATTTTTCTTTTCTCAATCACACATTTCTCTATATAATATCTTTTTCCTACTTTTACTCTAAAATCCTAACTACCAACTATAAAAAAAAAATCAAACAACCAAAAAAAAAACTCACCGCTTTCAATTGTTCTATCTTTTTTTTCTGTTGTTATTCTTCAGTTTTAAATTGTCTTTTATTGTCTTTATTACAATATTTTATTCACTTTTATCACTTGATCTTTAGTGTCTTGCACTTTGTAATTTAAACTTATTAACTATGCACTGCACTAGTCTTTCCTTTTTTTTTCTAATTTGTTCTTAGTGAAGTGAACTTAATTCTTGTTGTTAATGGTAATGCACCACTGCTACTATCCAACTGATCAACCTTCTTTTACTTGTGCAATAACGTACCCTCTTCGTCGTTATTTTCCAAAGCTGTTGCTGTTTCATAGCTTTGATTGCCGTTTACGACCGTTTACTATCTCGTCATTTCCCACCAATAGGATTTTAGATAGCGTTTAGAAATATCACATACTTTCAGGCTAACGGTCAGAGTAAATGCACATGTCATTTTATCTATCCATGTTCACAACCTTTTTGTTCTTTTTCTGGTTTCGAACATGAAAATACCCATCAGCTGTGTTCTGTCAACTCAAGCGGCCACAACTTGCAATTTATTTTTCTGGATGTGTCCGACAAAACACAACACATTCCGTATTTCGCAACGTTTATTTTATCGTTTACCCCTAAACAATATTCCCTTCGATGAATGGTACATGTATCCTAGCTCTTCACATTTTTAATTCTTTGATGCTTTCTTGCAGCTAACATTAAAGCCTACCTTATCGTTTTGTTTCTCCTAAGGCAATCGTCAACTATCAGGAAGCCGCAATCACCTTAAGGATGCTGTGCATCGGGATGGATCTACCATGGTCGTAACAAAACACGGGATTTGGTGTGTACATGTGCTCGCCAAATTCGGTGGACACGACAAAATACGCTTAGGTGGGGAAGAACCCACGTACTCAAGCCGGGCATGCTACTTAAGCGATCTGTTCGTTCTGCTGGTATACTCAAATCATCTCAAAAGCATCTTTTTTTTTTCTTTTCCTTTTCCTTTTACTTAAGCGATCTGTTCGTTCTGCTGGTATACTCAAATCATCTCAAAAACATTTTTTTTCTTCTTTTCCTTTTTACAAATGTTTCCTTTTCTTTCAGATGATCGAGACTTTCATCGAGTATGCGTATCCCCATCCAACTACCTGCATCTTTATCTTTATCTTACGATATTCATCATTAACTACTGTAACGTGCGCTTAGTTCGCAAAATAAAACTTCACTTTTTCAATTTATTTCTTAAACTTTTATTCAGTATCTATACTTTATTCGATCTCAACTCGACTTTTGGACTATCACTTGTTCATAACAATTCACTCTTAACTTTATCACTCTATAATCAAAACTGACTGCTCGTTGCGTCAGCGGCCTATTTATATAGAACAACACTCATCTAGAGCGTTCCAGTTTCTTCTCCACGGTTTCCACATTTGCTGTCAAGCATCTCTACACTCACACACACTGGCTTACAAGCAATGCCTGTCATTTATACCATTCCATTATAGTGTTGCCAGTTGTGTTTTCGGTTAAACGTTTTCGATTAGGAAATTGGTATAAATGTTGGGTGTTCATTACACTGCCTCCTCCTTAAGATTGTTCGTCCCGAATAATTCCATCTGCAGCCTCGCCACTATATCGATGCAGCCGGTCACAATGAACTACTTTTAACTTGCCTCTTAATCCTCTTTGGATGCGGTAAACCACGTCGTTAGTCCTCGTGACAACAGTATAAGGACCTTCCCAGTTCTGCTGAAGTTTCGGTGACAATCCCTTTTGACGATGAGGATTATATAGCCACACACGATCTCCTGCTTGGAATCCTGCCGTTGTCGCTTTTGTGTCGTACCGTGTCTTCATCCGGTCGCTGTAGGTTTTCATCCGTTCCCTTGTTCTTTTATGGATGTCAGCGAGTCTCTCCTTGAGGTCGTCCACATACTCGTTCTTGTCCTGTGGCTCCTCTGTGGGGCATCCAAATTTAAGTTCGCTGGGCAGCCGCATGGTTTTCCCGAACAGGATGTCAGAAGGTGTTTGTCCTGTCGAGCTATGTACTGCACTTCTATAGGCCATCAGGAATAGCGGTACGTGCCTATCCCAGTCTCTTTGGTAGTCACCTACGACCTTGGTGAGGTGTTCTTTCAAGGTCCGGTTGAATCTTTCAACCATTGACATAGTAGATATGGACTGCTAGTTGAATGTCATTTCCATACAAACCTTGCAGAACTTTTGTCGACAGTGACGGTGCTGCTTTAGTTTGTTGTGCCAAAAAAATATAATACCAGTTCTATTGAAACCAGTGCCATCTATTGCGTCTTGCAAACGAAAAGCAAAAACTTCTTCTCGTTCTTCTCATTGCAGTACTTCAATGGTTATTCTGTAGCTATAAATGTCACAAATTTGTTTTCGTTCGATATTTAAAGTGGTGTTTTAATTTTTTTTACGTTTCAAACAAATGATTAATAGTTTGTAATTATTCTGTGCAAACATTTCAACGCTCTTCATTAAATGTAGATTCCCGTTCATAATTCCTACGTTTTCCTTTACAAAGTGTATATTTAGTTGTTTTGTTTTCTTTAAAGAATCCGGGTAATCCAAGTCGAAACAGTGTAGAACGACCAAAAAAACAGGGCTATTGTTATTTAGTCGCCAATTGCAGCACCTAGAGCTATGTCATTTTACTGGCGTTCTACTAAATCGCCTATCATAATAAGGGTGAATAGCAAAACACCCAGTCAAAGATATCGATTTGAATTTACCTTTTCATTAGTTTTGAAAACAATCATCACAATAAAGATAATGCTTTCTGACTCAATCTTTACAAATCAGCATAAGCATTTATTTTGTCACTTACTTTTCCATCGTTGTTTAATCATCATCACTTCAACAGCTAACTTTGAGTTGATCAAAGCAGAAAAGATAAAAGTCGATTCCATACGGTAAGATAGAATGTATATAAATATGAGCTAGTATCTTATTGATGACTATGAACATAAACTATAATCTTTAATTTCAGTACTTTTTGAATGCAGCTTAAATTTATGGGAAGGTGGAAAAGATCATGGCAATACATCCTGATCTACTCGTGTGTAACGAGTACCCGTTGAATGTTCCCAATCTTTAAGATGGAAATCGTTGTCTAATGGCGTTGTACATATGGGAATGCAGGAAGCCTTCATTGAGCATGGCATAACCGTGACTGTGTGATATATTTAAATTTGAGAATACAGAAGGTTTGAAATATGGGCAAACGGATTGAGCCTTTTTTTATCGTTTTAGCCGTTTGAAATTATCGGAAACTTACCCACAAGGTACGATTGAGAAAAATCCGCAAGCCCAATCATTCTCCGAGACCTGTATTAAGACTCTATTTGTTTGATTTTATATTTAAGAAAGTCTTATAGTTATGAAAGATATCAACTCTTCAAATCAGTCTCGACTTTTATTTTTCAAACTCAAAACATGAAGATATTTGAACTGCATTTAGTGAATGCAAAGCAGAAGTAAACAATCTCATTTCAAGTTTTGGTTTTAATTCATAAAATTGAATAACTAATACATACATCTGTGTATTTTTGTCTTTCAAACTTTATTTTTGGCTTAGTTTTGTAAACTCAATCTTATGTCTACTGTTTACAGTACACTATTCTAAAGAATATAAAATAGCCTATAAATTAACTAAACTATCTTACTGCCCTGAATCGGGTACTCTAAGCTTAGCCATACTTAACTATTCTTAATTTAAAAACACCTTTCGAACTTGCCAGGGGTTACACGAAGCATGTGAAAGACTCCCTAGCAAAAAGTTTACTGCTTTTAAAACCATGATCCAGGTAGGTGTTGCTTTGGTAAGCCATGTACGCAATGCCTGTTCGTTGATAAAAAGAACAGATTTGTTAATTTTTCTTTATTGAATTAAAGCCTTTCGACTTGTCAAGCGGAAAGTTGTTCAAACACACTCAAATCCAAATTGTTTTTAAATGACTTGATATTTCTTACCTGTGCAAAGAAATGCGGTCCATAGAAGGAAAATTCCAACATCCCAATATGCAGCAATTCATAATTTATATAAACAATATATACCAAGTTTAATCACAATCAAAAAAAGGTTTTTTTCTCTACTTCTCACTTTTAAATTCAAATCGCACTTTATAAAGAAACACGCAGAAACACGAATAGAGAATAACATTAGATATTATGAATTATGACGTTTACTGTCAAATTGGTAGCTTCATAAAAATTCCACCCAAAACTAAAGCGCTGCTCTTAAATGGACCCCTCGTAAAGTAGCAACTAGCAGTCCATGTCTACTATGTCAATGCTTTCAACCATCCCATCAGATTGTGGATGAAGCGGTGTGGTTCTGGTCTTCTTGATGCCAAGTAGTCCGCACACTCCTTGGAAGATGTTTGACTCGAAGTTCCTCCCTTGGTCGGAATGGAGTTCCATAGGTACGCCAAACCTACTTACCCAGTTAAACACAATCTGGTCGACCACCGTTTTGGCTTCTTGATTTGGGATGGTATACGCCTCAGGCCATTTGCTAAAATAGTCCATTACAACCAGAATGTACTTGTTTCCAGCGTTGGTCTCTGGAAAAGGCCCAGCCACATCTACTGCAATCCTCTCAAAAGGCGATCCAACGTTGTACTGATGCATCTTACCTTGAATCTTCCTACCAGGTCCTTTGGTTGCAGCACATTTATCACATGTTCGGCACCACTTCTCCACGTCATCTCTAGCATGTAACCAGTAGAACCGATGTCGCACCTTCTCCAGTGTTTTGTTTACTCCCAGGTGGCCTCCAGAAGGTCCGTCGTGCATCTCCCGAAGAACTTCACTGACTTTCGATTGCGGTACGATCAGCTGCATCACATATGACTTATCGTCAGCGGATTCCCATCTTCGCCTGAGGACACCTTCTTGCACATATAGTGAGTCCCACTGTGCCCAATAGGCTTTGAGAACTGGACTCCTGTCAGAAATGTCTCCCCATTCAGGTTTCTCTTCATTTTCTTTCCATGCGAGAATGGGTTCCATATCTGGATCCTCCTGTTGAGCAGTCCTCACTTCCTCATTGCTCCATCCGCATATTGGGTCAGCTCTTAGTCGCTGAGCGGTAATATTTTCTTTTTCTTCTTGCCGCCTACAATGCTTGCAATCCACTTTGCAAGGTCTTCGGGATAATGCGTCAGCGTTTGAGTGCAACTTTCCTCTGCGGTGTTGAATCTGGTAATCATAAGTCTGCAGTCTTTCTATCCACCTTGCGACTTGACCTTCTGGATTTTTGAAGTTCAACAGCCAGTTCAGAACACCATGGTCTGTCCGCAGAAGGAATTTCTGTCCATAGATGTACTTATGGAAGTGCTTTGTTGCCAAGATAAGAGCTAGCAGTTCCCTTCTGGTCACACAGTAGTTTCTTTCGGGCTTCGAGAGGACCTTGCTGCAATATGCCACCACTTTCTCTTCGCCATCATGCACTTGGGATAGTACCGCCCCGATTCCAACGTTGCTTGCATCTGCGTCGATGATGAATGTTTTGCCAGGTGTTGGATGTGCAAGCACTGGAGCGTTACAGAGGCGGTATTTGAGCTCCTGAAAAGATTTCTCACACTCACCTGACCATTTAAACTGTTTCCCTTTTTCGGTGAGCTGATGCAAACTCTTTGCAACTCCAGCAAAGTTCTTAACAAAACGTCGGTAATATGTGGCAAGACCAAGAAAGCTTCGGAGTTGATGTTTGTCCTGTGGTGTTGGCCAATTTTTGACGGAGTCAACTTTTTCAGGATCGGTTTTCACTCCTTGGGAAGAGATGATGTGTCCCAAATACTTAACTTCGGTTTTGAAAAGTGCACATTTTTCCGGATTCAGTTTAAGGTTAGCCTCTCGAAGTCTCTGAAACACGGCTTTTAGGTTCTTGCAATGTTGGCCAAATGTCTTCCCGTAAACAATCACATCGTCCAAGTAGACTAGGCAAGCTTTCCACGTCAGTCCTTGGAGAACGCACTCCATCAAACGCTCGAATCTTGCCGGAGCGTTGCATAGCCCAAACGGCATAACTTTAAACTGCCAGAGCCCATTACCTGTAGAAAACGCCGTCTTTTCCCGATCATCAGGGTGGATGTCAACTTGCCAATATCCACTCTTCAAGTCCAGCGTCGAAAACCACTGGGCTCCTTCCATGGCATCCAGGGTATCACTGATTCTCGGCAGGGGATAGCTGTCCTTCTTAGTCACATCATTCAGCCTTCGGTAGTCCACACAAAAACGAGTGCTTCCGTCTTTCTTTTTCACTAGCACCACTGGTGAAGCCCAAGGACTTTTGGAGTTATCGATAAGACCGTCCTTCTTCAATGTTGTCATCATTTCCTCAACCTCACCTTGTTTGGCCAGTGGAAGGCGTCTTGCGGGTTGACGAATCGGTCTTGCATCTCCTGTATTGATGCGATGCTGCACCAACTGTGTCCTACCATATGGTCCCTTTTGCGATGCGAAGATGTCAGTGTACTATTGTTGGAGATTTTCAGCCATCCTTCTTTGTTGGTGATCAAGGTTGGATGAATTCAGTATTTTAGCTCTGATGGTTTTGAGCTCCTCCGGAGTTATAGTTTTTCTCGGGGCTTCGTCTGGGATCTTCGTAATTGCTGCAACCGATTCGCAACGTCCAACGGTCTGGTGTTTAGTAATCGTACGGGGACCATTTTGTTTTTCGGTGCTACCAGTGCTTTCCCAATGATGACGCTTTGGGAGGAACACTCTGGGTCTGGTTCCACCATGAGGTATCGAAGGCTTCCAAACTCACCTTCCAGTTTTGTCCAAACGAAGACTTCAGAAAAGGGAGGCAGAATCAGATCTTCCGTGATGACAGTCCTCAGTGTCGACGTACTTTCGTTCGAATAAGTCATTGGAAGTTCCTTATTTTGGTACTTCAAAACCTGATTACCGATGTCCAAAATAACTCCGTGCTGTTTCATAAAGTCGATTCCAATGATGCACTCGTCACATATATCCGCCACCAGGAATTGATGAGTAAACACTAGATCGGCCAGTCTGATCTTGAGACATACTTCTCCATATACTCTTGCTGCTTCTCCTGTTGCGGTTCTTAGACGGTAGCTATTGGTGTTATGAAGCCACGTCGTTTTTACCAGGTCTCGGCGTACTATGGAGGCCGTGGCACCGGTGTCGATGGTAGCCACATGTTTGTTCCCATTAATAGTAGTCTTCACAGTCAGACTTTTGTTGTCTCGTTTGGTCTGAGAGACCTGGATGGTGGTTCTGGGGCCATCGATACAAGAAACCAGCCTCTGCCCCTCGAAGTTGGTTCTTACTCGTTTCCCTGATGGGAAACGGGCTGATACGTAACGCTGGTGTTGTTGTTACCTTGTTCTGGGTTGGATCTCTTGCTTCCACAATGTTGACAAGCGGCTTTATTTGGTGGTAGTCGGCATTGACGCTGTAAGTGCCCGGTCTTGTTGCAGTTCCAACATCTTGCTAGTCCGCTCCGCTGGTTCTTTTGTATTTCAGCTCTTTGGCACGAGCACTCTTCGACTATGGCTTCTCTAAGTCGATGTACTCCATGAGAATCTTGTTCTGCTGCTTCAATTGTCAATGCGAATGCTAAAGTTTCAGAAAGAGTACGTGTTCTAGCAGTTCCCACAGACCTCTGAAGATTTTTATCCGAAATGGCACGAACGAAAGACTCAACAGGAAGCTGGTTGATGATTTCTTCTCCAGCATCCGGGTATGCCAGGTGAACCAGTTTTTCGACGTCTGCTTGGAGCTGCTGTAGACTTTCACCCCTTTTCTGGACTCTGTTATTGAGTTGGACTCGGAAGACTTCTTTCAAGTGGCTATCTCCAAAGCGTTTATCTATAGCTGCCACGAGTGAACTGAAATCACCGCTCTTACCAGCTGGAACTGTTTGAAGTAATTCAGCTGCTGGTCCTCTAAGAGCAAGAGTCAGTGCAATGTACTTGTCTTCGTCATCCCAGCCATTTGTTGTCGCGGCTACCTCAAATTGTCTCTTGTAGACTGGCTAAGAAGACTGTCCATCAAATGTTGGCGGTTTCATCTCCTTTTTCTTTGCAAACTCTCCAGCAGACTCTCGAATTTTGATTTTGCGGATCTGGTCCAATTCCTTGGTCAGAACAGAGAACTGTTTATCACATCGGCTTTCTACGATTTCGAAACGATTCTCTACAACAGAAAGCTGTTTCTCCATACCTTCAACGCGTTCGTCTAGGGCACATACATTTTTCTCAATGTTACCCAATTTACCTTCTAGAATATTTTTCTGACCTTCCAAAACATTCTGTTGCGCCTCAAGTCTTTCGAGAATATTCTGTTGTTCCATCTTTTGTTCGTTTCGTTGTGCTTCCAGTTGTTCGAGAACATTCTGCTGCTCCTTCTTTTGCTCATTACGTTGCTCTTCTAGCTTCTTTTGTTGTACTTCGAGTCGTTCGAGAACATTCTGCTGTTCCTTCTTTTGCTCGTTTCTTTGTGCTGCAATTTGTTCCAGAACATTCTGCTGTTCCTTCTTTTGCTCATTTCGCTGTTCTAACAAAAGTTTCATCATACTAGAAAAATCTACACTTTCACTTACTTCCTCTTCCTCCACTTCTGTTTCAAAAACAAAAGTGTTTACGTCTTCCCCTTGCTGTTCCAAATAGTTGCGCAAGCGCAGGACGAGCTCATTTTTCGATCCCGCTCTAGAAAGATTTCGCTTACCTAACTCACTTTTAAGCTCAATGTAGTTGAGCTCTTCCAACAACTTACCCATTTTCACTGTATTTAACTTTTTTTTTTTTTTTATACTTTACTAGTCAAATAAGTTTTATTTACACTTCTGACACCAATGTAACGTGCACTTAGTTCGCAAAATAAAACTTCACTTTTTAATTTATTTCTACCACTTTTATTCAGTATCTATACTTTATTCGATCTCAACTCGACTTTTGGACTATCACTTGTTAACAACAATTCACTCTTAACTTTATCACTCTATATTCAAAACTGCCATCTGGTTGCCTCGGGCGGTCTATTTATATCGAATGACATTTCATCCAGAGCTCTCCAGTAATTTCCACATGGTCTCCACTCTCCACTCTGCTGTCAAACATTTTCTCTCCTAGTATATTTCTAAACTTACACTAGTGTTGCCAGTTGTGTTTTCGGTTGAACATGTTCGATTAGAAAATTGGTATTAAATGTTGGGTTTGCGTTACAATATCAACATCTTCTCACAAAAAACAGTCCACCAACTTGCAATTATTGTAATGTCATCTTAGATTTAATACATATATTTGAAAATTGTTCTGTACTAACTCCTATATTTAAAAACTTATCGAAAAACAAACTTATTTATGATATTTTGAAAGAACCAAACTACACAAACATCGAACTCATTGCTGAATTTATAAGTAAAACCAATATTAACATCTTAGTTGTATATAATCAGAACCAATAGCCTATGTAGCTAGGTTCATCTAATTTTATATTACCATGTAGTTTTAATTACTTGTGAATAAATTTTACAAAAAACTTAATATAAGAATAAATAAATAAATAATAATAAATAAATATAAAAAAAAAAAATGTTGTTTTATAAATTTCGGGAAAAGATTTGAATAGTGTAAAAATTTCATTATGTAACTTCGAATTAGATTAAATAGTAACCAAGAAAAAAAAGAAAAAAATTATAAATTAAGAATGGGTTTAGTATAAAAAGTTCGTTGGGAGATATTCCAAATTACAATAAATTATATATAGCAATTAGTGTATTCTAAATTATGTTACGGTGTTTAGCTAGAGGAATCGAATCAAGAAAAAAAAATGTTATGTTCCGCGGGGCGTGGCCTGCTTGTGGGTGCTCAGCTCAACTCGCCGGAATGGGGGGGATCTTGCCCCCGGAACACCCTCCACCGCAAGCAATAAACATATATCAGGCCGGGTATAATTAGTCTGCACTAAGGTTGGACCACAGACGGACTATCGCCACTTCCGGGTACTGCAGTTGGTGTGGCAGTAAGCCCTATCCCACCCTACCTTGGGAATCCGCGGGCTATGTTTGGATTCCCCCTTACATGTTGATGACCCTCTTCCGGTCATACCATCTTCACCGTAGTAGCTTTGCTACTATCCACACCCCTGAAAATTTACCACTTAGTAGATCATGGTTTCTCTTAAAAAAAATCTAAAAGAAAGACTTCATTTTTTTTTTTTCATCTACCAGAGACGCGTACTGAAGTTTTATTCGTTATAACGTTTAAATATAAAGTTAGCATTGGATAACATTAATCAAAAAATTGAATTATCTCTACCAATCGATAAAGTCAACGTGAGCAGATTTGTTTCTCACAAGGGCTATCATTAAAACTCAAACGTACCTATTCGGAAAATAAACCCACTTCCTACCTTCTAAGAGCTCTATGGAGGTATTCTAGGTAACGCGAAATAAGTTTAAATCTAAAGCAGTAAACCTAACGACAGACCTCGAAGAACAAAACTTTTCACTTACACTTGGTATAGCTAAAAAAAAATCAAAAAAAATCATAAAGAGAAAACGTAATAATAGCAAGAATAATATGAACTGTGAATATTGAAAAAATTTACTTTATCCAAAAAGTTAATAAATCAGATAACTTTTAATAATTATAAAAAAACTTCAACGCCTCGTGTTTCGTTAGATAATTTAACAATTAGCAATTTAATCAGGATCCAAAAGAACGGTTATAATGAATCAAACGTAAAAAAAAAGGTCAAAAGGTTTGGTCAAATGGATATAGAAGACCCCTTTGCAAATAGACTTAATTTAGTGACTTTAGTTATGAAGTTAATTGTAACTTAAATGATCTGCTTATCGAGAGGACTCTTCTGCCCCTTTAATAAAACAAAATTGACGAAAGCACTTTAAGATTCTTGAAATTTACATTACTCAAAACTGGTATATTATATTCCTTTTCTAGTTTCTTAATCTCAAACCTGGTGCACCCTGTATGCGGGTATTCTGGAGGTGGAATAGTATGTCCAAATCGGGAAGTCGTTCTGGTCACCGGAACTCAGCCTCAGGACGTTTAAATTGGTGTCCTCGTGGACGTCTATCGACCCAATGTTCCGCACTACGGATTGGTGCTGACCAAGAAATTGTAAATCCACTCGTACCCCAGTCAAAGAAACAGAAAACGAAAATTGATGTGGCGGCCCAGCGCTCCCCGGCAGCGTGCTGGCAAGCTGGAACCGCCCAAGATTTAACCAATGTGGCGAAGGATAGCCTGCATAAATTTGCATCGTTTTAGCATTAACTCCTCAAAAAAATTGGTTCACCTAATCTCACCTGTACTTTAGTAATAATCCGAAAAAAAAAATGTATGTGCTATATTCCTAGCACTTAACTTTGCAATTGTTTTAAAACTCTTTACTTTGCAAAAACTGTTCTTTCTATTGCTGATTCAATAAATTAATTTTCACCCACGTGACTTTAACACGGATTCTATATTCTTACTTCTTTTTTTTTGTATAGATAAAAAGAAATTAAATATCGGAGCCAAAGACGGCCGCTCGTGTTCACTTTTTGGGATCCAATGACTCGAGCTCTAAACGATTTTTTCTTATTTTAGCTCAGATCTCCACAATTCGAACCGAAGTGGCACCTCGTTTTGGTCACGTACTCTATTCTTTTCGAACATTACTAATGGTCTACTTTCCAACAGGTGGCATGATCAATCAAAACAGAAGTTACCCTCCGATTACATCTAGTGAGCAACACGTCCGCAACAAATGTTGTTCATTTTGTTGGATGTATCCAAAAGAAATGAATAACACTAGGACTGTTTGTTGGTACCTGTGATTCCTCTAGCTAGGTGTAGCGCTGAGGTAGGAACGTGGGGAGTCAACTCACGACCACGAAAGCCGGGCAAATCGAACTCGTGAATTGCTTTATATACTGAAAAAAAATATGAGAGCGAGATAATTGAGCGAGAGAGAAGAATTTAGGAGGTTGATGTTCTGGATAACCAATTTAAAGATTTGTAAGACAGTACTGGAGGGGTTAAAAAATTTTTTTTTTTTTTTTTTTTTTTTTTTTTTTTTTTTTTTTTTTTTTTTTTTTTTTTTTTTTGGATCGTCACGTGAAAAGAAAATTTGAAAGAATGATTGCGTTTAATATATTTGCAGGAACTAAACGGTTATTGGCGATTTATCGTCAAAGTGCACCCTACATATCTTTTTCTGGACTTTACAGTGTTTTGCTGAAGTAACTTTCCCGAATGCTTACTGCTTTATATCCTTGGCATGAAATATGCCAACCTTTTTGCCAGATAAATTCTCAAGCTCATACATATTCCTTCCTATCTGTTTGATCACTCGACACTTCACATACTTTGGGCATAGTTTTGCGGATAGATTTTTGGATGAATCGCTTAGAATGAAGTTTCGTCGATATACTTCCTGTCCAGGTAAGTATCGAACGTTTCGCGTACGAGTGTTATAGGTTTTTTGCGGACTTCTCATTTGATTTTAAAATATTTTCACGGATTCTTTTTCGTATACACTCCAATCGATCACGTCGAGGGAGAATCAACAACTCACTGTCATCTACCGCGTCTAATTTTTGTGCCAGTTTGTAACCGCTCCCGTGCGTTATCATATTTGTGCCAAATAACGCGAAGTAGGGTGACACACCGGTCGAGCTGTGAACTGCACTTCTTAAGGCACTGGCAATGTCATTTAGATGGTAATCCCAATCTCGTTGATCGGTTTTTAGATACGACCGGATTGCAGCCAACAACGTGCGGTTGACTCTCTCCGACGCGTTCGATTGGGGTGCATAGTTCGCTGTTCTAAAGTGTTTGATGCCGTATTTTTCCAACACGTTTTGAAATTCTTTTGCTAGGAACTGTCTCCCGTTGTCGGAATGTATTATACGAGGCACTCCAAACATGCTGAAAACTTCTTGTTGTAGGAACTTGATAACACTAATAGTGTTAGCGTTTTTCATAGCTTTCAAAAAAACGAATTTAGACAAATGATCTAACACTACGAACACGAACGCATTTCCGGACTTTGACCTAGGGTAGGGCCCTAGAAAATCAATGTACAATTTTTCAAATGGACGATGCGTGCAATATGAGTGAACGATAGGGGGTCGAGATACTTGGTTTGATGCTTTCGCCTGCTTACATACGGAGCAATTAGACACATATTCCCTGACTTGGACCGTCATGTTTGGCCAATGGAAGTATTGCCGTATCCGAAATAAAGTTTTGGCAATCCCGCCATGCGCGGTCTTAGGTGGATTATGAGTTTTGCTAATGATACTTTCAGTTAAAGCTGAAGGTACCCAAAGTAACCAAGTATGCTCCTGCATAGCCTCATCACCTACATTTCTAAACGCTCGTTTGTAAACGTACCCATCCTCGACTTTAAGATCCGGTAGTTCAACGCTATTTTCTTTGACAGTGTCAATCAAATTTAAGTATTCGTCGGATTGGAATTCAGTTGATTCTAGATCGATCAGCGGAGCTACTTCTTCTATGGTCAGGGAATCTACGTGTACCCGAGAAAGAGTATCCGGAACGACGTTCAGGCTGCCTTTTCGATGTTGTATGTCGAAGACATAGGACTGTAGTAGCAAACTCCATCGGGCCAATTTACCACTCAGATCTTTCATAGTCATTAGCCAGCGGAGACTAGAGTGATCTGTGATTACAGTAAAGTCCATGCCCTCGACATATGGCCTGAACTTTTGTATGGCCATCACCGCCGCCATACACTCTTTCTCAGTGACACTATAGTTCCTCTGACTTTTATTGAACTTCTGGGAGAAGAAAGAAATCGGGACCTCTTCGTCGTCGGTGTTTTTCTGAAATAGCACCGCACCGATTCCTGCATCCGATGCATCACATTGGATGTAAAAACGCTTTGAAAAATCGGGATGCGTAAGCACCGGTGCTTTAGTCAACGTCAGTTTCAAATCCTCAAACGCTCTTAAGGCCTCGTCTGTCATCTTGAACTTTTCGTTTCGCTTTTTTAACAGGTCGGTCAAGGGTGCCGTCAGGCTAGAAAAATCCTGAATAAACTTCCGATACCACCCTGCCATACCCAGCAATCGCCGAACCTGCTTTGGAGTTTTTGGGACTGGGAAGTCAACTATGGCTTCCACCTTAGCTGGATCGGTTTTAAGCTGCCCACCACCAACTATGAAGCCCAAGTATTTTAGCTCTTTGAAGCAAAACTTGGATTTGCTCATGTTGATGGTGAGATTCGCTCGGCGTAGGCAGGCGGCCACTTCGTTCAGCAGGGCCAGATGCGTCTGGAAATCCGGAGCCATGACCAACAAATCGTCAAGGTACACGAAGACGCGATCCCTAAGTCGTGCAGGAATTACCTTGTCCATTAACTGGCACAACCTTTGAGCTGCGTTACACAACCCAAAGGGCATGACAGTGAATTGGTACAAGGGTCTTCCCGGTACCGCAAAGGCAGTCTTTTCCCTACTCTGTCTCTCCAGAGGTATCTGCCAGAATGCTTCCTTTAGATCAATACTACTGATGTAGTACGTATCCGGTAGTCGGCTGGTGAGCCCCTCGATATGAGGGAGGGGATTGGCATTTTTTTTGGTTAGTGCGTTCACCTTGCGAGAATCCAGGCAAAGTCGATTTTTGCCTGGTTTCCGCAAGAGCACAACTGGTGAGCACCAGGGACTTTCACTCTCCTCTATAACGCCGAGGCTCAACATCCGATCTAGCTCTTCATACAGAATGGCTTGTACCGCTGGCGAGACAGGGTAGTGACGCTGTTTCACAGGGATCGCGTCTCCGGTATCGATAACGTGTTCCATGAGCGTTGTCTTTCCGAGACCATCCCGGTCGAAACAAAGAAATTTCCCCTTGACCGCATCCAATTGGGCTTGCTGTTCAGCGTTCAGCTGATGAGCGTTAGAGACTTCTGAAGCTTCGGTCAACGAAATGGAGTTTATGACGTTTGGTGCTAAGTTAAAAATTTTCCAGAAATCCACCCCGAGGTAGATCTCCTGGTCTAGGCTAGGGACTAAAAAAAACGTGATTATTTCTTCTTTTCCATTATAACTGACTTTCGCTTGTATTTTCCCTACTATTGATTGACTCTTACCGTCCGCTGTTTTAACCCCCGACTGAAACTTAGTAATGGGAATGTCTAGTTCGGTAACCAGCTGTAAGCAGTTTTTGCCGAATATGCTCACACTGGCTCCGCTGTCGAGAAGTCCGAAAACCTCTTTACTACCTATTTTGATTTTCGCATATGGTCTTGGATCGGAAGATGCGTCAACGATAGTAGACAAAAGACGTTTTCTAGTCGCTCTTCTAGTCTCAAATCTAGCTCTAGCCTTAATAATCTTTTTCGACGGAATGTACATTGCGCTATTAAAAATTCGGTTACGTGTCTTGTTATATTCTGCAATTCTAATATGTAATGGTTTTATCGGGGAAAAAGTTGGGTATGTTTTAGTTTTTTTAATTTTAGTTTCTGGTATGTTTCTTTTCAGTATGGTTATTTGCTTTTGGCCCCCTTCCATACGAGGACCTTCAACCCATTTAATTTCAGGATTGAAATTAGTTTTGGAAGTTATATCGGGTTCTGATTTTGACTCGGACGTGACTCCCCCGTTGTCTTCACGTCCCTCGACCTGTTTCCCGTATTGCATTTGGTACAGTGAGGGGTTTTCACGCCTTCCAGCCCACACTTGAAACAGAACAGGTTACGGATATCGGATTCACACTCGAAATATGAATGACCCAGCGCTTTGCAGTTCCAGCAGATGAAATTTGTAGTATCTACATACTTTCGGTGCGGAAGTCTTTGACGAATTCCACTAAACTGGAGAGCTGCAAGCTGTTCATCCGAATACTGGTATGTGTCATCATATTCGATCTCGTTAGCCGTATGCTTGGCTTGTGGTCTTGAAAATTTGGGAAGTTCTGTTTCTTTCCTTGGAAAAGCTGATTCCACGTCCTTACAGGCGTTTCTCAATTGATCCAAGGAATGAATCGGCATGGGGTATACCCAATTAACGAACCGGTGGTTCAGACTCTTTTTCAATATCCGGACCAACTCTACTTCCGGAATCGGGATCCTCAATTGCGACTTAATTCGGTTTACCGCTGCCAAAAAATCATCGACACTCTCCGAGAAACCCTGCTTACGGTCCATTATTTCACGCATAATGTCGTAATCAGACCGATTATTTTTGAACTGACGCATCAGAGCTTCGCGAAGAGAGGACCAGTCGGGCCTGTAATTAGTTTTATGGAATTGCCAGAACCAGTCTAGGGCATTTCCAGACAGCAAAAGGTGGAAATCACGCAAGATTTCGGCCCAAGGACACTGATACTGACTCTGCAAAGTCTCTAGCCGGAAAACAAAATCTTCAACCGTTAAGGTTGCTGGTGGACATTCGAATTTCAGGCCCCATTTATTGATCTTAATGGGAGCTTTGTATCCTGAATATTGATGTGGATACCAAGGTGGATAAGGGTACGGAATTGGTTGGTTTACTGGTACGGCATTATGGTTTATTCCCGGCACTACATTAGCATCGGGGAATCCACTAGGTTGGGAAAGTCTTTCTTGACTTCGTCTGAACTGTTCTTGAGTTCTCCTGCGCTGTTGTTCCGAAGGAACGAAAGCACTTCTACCTGGTTCTGATCGAGGAAGTTGTTGAGATGGCGGAATAATCGGTGGCGGAAAATTATACTGACTGTTAGTGGTTTTCGGTATCTCATGAACTGTTGGTGGAGAAGGACGATTTAAATTCAAATCTTTGAAGAATCCACTAAGCTGAGCTTGAATTTCATTCTTCAGAGTGTTTGTTACATCCCTTTGAACTGATTGTTGGTATGCCGAAAGAGCTTCCACAATCGCAAGATTTACATACGCCCTGAAATCTTCTGGAATAATATTTTTCTCTTTCCTTCTACTTGCCGGAGGTCTTTGCGAAAGACTATCTAAAACATCTCTATACCCCATCCCGTTACTGACATTTTCGCTAACTGGCTTAGGCGGAGGTATCGGTGGTATAAATCCCGTATTGGGCCTAACTGTTTGGTTCATCGACCCAAAACTTCCACGTTGCGCATGCAACGCTTCTGCCCCCTGTCCACTGAGATCACTAAAGGAAGGCGTAGAAACAGAATCTATGTTACTGCCATTCTGATGATCTTCCGGTGGCCTACTTGAACTGACGGCAGGTATATTGGACGTAGAGCGGATATGTCTATCTGTCGCGAGAGGAGAATACATCACTCGAAGTCTTTCGGTAACATCTAAATTTTGGCTTGCTGACCTAGTCAATCTAACATTTTCATCTATGTCCGCATCCCTTATGAGTCTGCGGACGCGTTCTTCTTCATCCCTGCCGACAGGATACATCTTTAAGTTTAACTAAGATCTCCCTTACTAACGACCAGAAATTGAAGAAAATTTACTACTAGAACGAAGAAGTTGTTAACAGGTGAGGATTATTAATGCGATTGTAATTCTGAGAAAATAAGTAACGCTAAACGTTGGAATTTTATGAAACTGAACTGTATTTTGTTTTTTTTTTTTTTGAAAAATTTGTTCCTCTTCGGAAAACTATAAATTTTGGAAAATAATAGGTAATAATGAGTTAATTTAAGACTAAGTTAAGAGTAGTTTTCAAAGTAGTCGTAAGCTAACTATCGAAACTAATGTCGGTTGATAATAACCAAAAACTGTTGATGGGTTTTTTTTTTTTTCCAATACGGATTTGGGGCGCTTCAAGTAGCTTCTACGGCGGTTGTTTTTTTTTCAACATGGTATGACCTTACTAATGGTTTCTTTCACAACTGAAACAGACTTCGGACGGACAAAATTAAATTCCTGGAAGTGGCGATGTAGAAGAGGGGATTATAAAAAAGTAGAGAATTCACGCTAGGACAAGAGTTAGTTCTCCTCACTGATCCCGCATTTCCATTCAGTCATTAAGGACTTTGTCGGAAGACTTGGAACGGCGAGGGAAACTTCAACACTGAAATTGAGCTGTAAACTCAAAGAAAATTAGAAGAAAGAAGATAAAGTTGGAACGGTGCTGCGTTGTTCAACGATCCGTCAAACACGGTCACCGACGCCAAATTAAAATTTTAAGTTGACAAGACATGAGGTTTGAAATTGAAATTTAGAAAAAATAAAAAGTTGAAACTTGGAATTGGGAATCTAAGGTAAACAGGACTTAGAAAAAGTGCGGTACTGGCTGCCTATTTCCGGGATTCGTCGCAGTTCACCATAGTATGTCCATGACTTTCTAGGTGAAGACATACGAAACCAAAAATCTACCTCCAGTCCCGTTTGAAGTAGGAAGGAAACACTCACTAACCGCAGTCACCGAGGATTTCCAAAAATTCGTCGCAGTTTACCTAAGTACGTCTGAGACCTTCTTGATAAAGACATACGAGTTTGAAACCCCCCAGTGATTTTAGTTTAACTCACAAAAACTAAGACTACAAAAAAAACTCTTAGCGGAAAATCTAGGCATCGGACTAAATCCTTTACCTTTGACTGAAAGCCAAAAAAAAAAATTGGAATCTGTCATGCTAAAACGTTGGAATTCGTCGTGCTAAGACGTTGGGCGCCATTATTGTTACGGTGTTTAGCTAGAGGAATCGAATCAAGAAAAAAAAATGTTATGTTCCGCGGGGCGTGGCCTGCTTGTGGGTGCTCAGCTCAACTCGCCGGAATGGGGGGGATCTTGCCCCCGGAACACCCTCCACCGCAAGCAATAAACATATATCAGGCCGGGTATAATTAGTCTGCACTAAGGTTGGACCACAGACGGACTATCGCCACTTCCGGGTACTGCAGTTGGTGTGGCAGTAAGCCCTATCCCACCCTACCTTGGGAATCCGCGGGCTATGTTTGGATTCCCCCTTACATGTTGATGACCCTCTTCCGGTCATACCATCTTCACCGTAGTAGCTTTGCCACTATCCACACCCCTGAAAATTTACCACTTAGTAGATCATGGTTTCTCTTAAAAAAAATCTAAAAGAAAGACTTCATTTTTTTTTTTTCATCTACCAGAGACGCGTACTGAAGTTTTATTCGTTATAACGTTTAAATATAAAGTTAGCATTGGATAACATTAATCAAAAAATTGAATTATCTCTACCAATCGATAAAGTCAACGTGAGCAGATTTGTTTCTCACAAGGGCTATCATTAAAACTCAAACGTACCTATTCGGAAAATAAACCCACTTCCTACCTTCTAAGAGCTCTATGGAGGTATTCTAGGTAACGCGAAATAAGTTTAAATCTAAAGCAGTAAACCTAACGACAGACCTCGAAGAACAAAACTTTTCACTTACACTTGGTATAGCTAAAAAAAAATCAAAAAAAATCATAAAGAGAAAACGTAATAATAGCAAGAATAATATGAACTGTGAATATTGAAAAAATTTACTTTATCCAAAAAGTTAATAAATCAGATAACTTTTAATAATTATAAAAAAACTTCAACGCCTCGTGTTTCGTTAGATAATTTAACAATTAGCGATTTAATCAGGATCCAAAAGAACGGTTATAATGAATCAAACGTAAAAAAAAAGGTCAAAAGGTTTGGTCAAATGGATATAGAAGACCCCTTTGCAAATAGACTTAATTTAGTGACTTTAGTTATGAAGTTAATTGTAACTTAAATGATCTGCTTATCGAGAGGACTCTTCTGCCCCTTTAATAAAACAAAATTGACGAAAGCACTTTAAGATTCTTGAAATTTACATTACTCAAAACTGGTATATTATATTCCTTTTCTAGTTTCTTAATCTCAAACCTGGTTCACCCAGTATGCGGGTATTCTGGAGGTGGAATAGTATGTCCAAATCGGGAAGTCGTTCTGGTCACCGGAACTCAGCCTCAGGACGTTTAAATTGGTGTCCTCGTGGACGTCTATCGACCCAATGTTCCGCACTACGGATTGGTGCTGACCAAGAAATTGTAAATCCACTCGTACCCCAGTCAAAGAAACAGAAAACGAAAATTGATGTGGCGGCCCAGCGCTCCCCGGCAGCGTGCTGGCAAGCTGGAACCGCCCAAGATTTAACCAATGTGGCGAAGGATAGCCTGCATAAATTTGCATCGTTTTAGCATTAACTCCTCAAAAAAATTGGTTCACCTAATCTCACCTGTACTTTAGTAATAATCCGAAAAAAAAAATGTATGTGCTATATTCCTAGCACTTAACTTTGCAATTGTTTTAAAACTCTTTACTTTGCAAAAACTGTTCTTTCTATTGCTGATTCAATAAATTAATTTTCACCCACGTGACTTTAACACGGATTCTATATTCTTACTTCTTTTTTTTTGTATAGATAAAAAGAAATTAAATATCGGAGCCAAAGACGGCCGCTCGTGTTCACTTTTTGGGATCCAATGACTCGAGCTCTAAACGATTTTTTCTTATTTTAGCTCAGATCTCCACAATTCGAACCGAAGTGGCACCTCGTTTTGGTCACGTACTCTATTCTTTTCGAACATTACTAATGGTCTACTTTCCAACAGGTGGCATGATCAATCAAAACAGAAGTTACCCTCCGATTACATCTAGTGAGCAACACGTCCGCAACAATTATGAATATAAAATATTTAAATTTTAAAAAGGTTTGATTTAGACTTAAGTAATTATTTATTTTGTAATTATTAGACATAATTGCTATTTTTGTAATAAAAGTAAGTCGATTATCGATTGTCATTCGGCTGGTCGCGAACTTTTCCCAGGTAGGGAGGGATGTTGTGCTTTGATTTCCCACACCTTCAGAGGAAGTCGTCGTGCGTTGAACTCAATGCAATTTGAGTTGACTCGTTGCACATCGATTGCCCAATGCCTTGCATTGGGTAAAACGTGTATGCATTTTAGTCCTCAAATTGTGCTGAGTTTTCAAACTCACGACGACTTCCTCTGAAGGTGTGGGAAATCAAAGCACAACACAAGCACAAAGGAAGTGCTTACACCACTTGCCGGCTCAAATAAACTCTTTGCCATGCCAGTTCCGAATTGTCCGAATTGGTGGTCTCAAATCAAGACAGCCGGTTCTGCTATATATTCCAATCGCCATTATCTAGGTTTTTTCCAATTAGATTCTTTTTACCAAGTTAGAAACTCATCCAGAGCGTCTTGTTAATGCTGGGGTGAAAAAGCGATGAAGCAGATGGAAGCCTTATTTGAAACAACAAGCCCCATGTTTACATTCATCCTACTGCAACTGTACATCCTACTGCAACTGTACATCCTACTGCAAATGTACATCCTACTGCAACTGTACATCCTACAGCCACTGTAAGCATAATTCAACCGATAATTTCTTGTTGTGATAAACAGCAGTGTATTTTTTTTTTAGCTAGGGCCTAACGTTTCTATTGGCGCTGGAGTTTCTATCGGTCCCAGTGTGCGTGTTTGCGAATCAGTTATTCTAGAAGGTGCTGTTATCAGGGATCATACACTCATTTTACATAGCATAAGTAAGTTTTTTTTTAGTATTTCCATTTGAACAAGGATAATCAGTTTAACGAATGTGGTTTCCTCAGTCGGGCGGGAATCCACTATTGGAAGTTGGGCTTAAGTTGAAGGCACACCTAGCGATCCGGATCTGAACAAACCATTCGCCAAAATGGAAAACCCGCCGTTGTTTAACAACGAAGGTAAAGTTAGTCCTTCAATTAAAAAAGGAAGCTAAAGAAGATTGATGGACCCAAGAACCGGGGTGAGCGTTATGTTTATCTTAGAAAACCAAAGGGCAACTAAGGCCGGCCGTTAACGACACAATAAAACTGCGCAATTTGGAGTTTGCGCAGTTCATTTGTGTTGTGAATGGGGTTGTTTGTGCAGTTAACTGTGTAAAAATCAAAACGATTTGATTTTTGCTCAAGTCAGTTTGCGCAGTTATTTTGTGTAGTCAGTGGCCGGCCTAAGCCAGTTTGTAAAAAGCGCTCTGCTCGTAATGTATTAAGCAAGCATGTACGCAAAACATTCAAGAACATGAATCCCGGAAGGGTGTTGATCCTTGTGGCTGGTCGTCATCAAGTTAAACGTGTTGTTTTACTCAAGCTTTTGGAATTTGGGCTATTGACGATGGGATTGGTAACCGATCCCTTAGGTATCAACTCATGCCCTCTACGTCGTCTTTCACAACGTTATACTATTGGACGCCAAAGACGCATAAACTTGCGAAATATCAAGATTCCAGACAAAATCAACAATAGCTACTTCAGACGCAAAAAGGTGTAACGAGGCATTATTCAATAACCTCATTACATGCTTTTCCGTTGTCGCCCCAAGGAACAGTCTCCGTCATCTAGTGAAATGGTAAGGAGAAAAGCTTGTCAAGCTAAGACAACAACCTAGAAAGTAATCTCGTAGCCAAGACATAGCACCTGTGGTGGAAAGTATTCAAGGTTGTACCATGGAGGTGAAAAGCTAACCTCACCACCAAACAACCAACTCCCCATGCACAAGCAGTGCGAAGTATAACCACCGGCAGAGCTCGATGGTGAGTTAGCACCTGAATGAAGTGGTAGCATATGAACAAGCATATGAGAATATCGTGTGTAGCTATAAAAAAATCATTTGAGTAGGGAATATTGCATGTAGTTATATTTGATTTGCGCACGGTACCACAACGAGCGTTGAGTATAAATAGGGCGGCTCAGCGCAAGGAAATCACAGTCCACCGGAACCGGTCATACGGTGCACATCATCTCCAGAGATTTTTTTTTTTTTTTTAATTATATAGGGTGAAGGTGAAAATTACCTTTACAAGCACGTCGACCTGAAAGATCTTTTGTGCTGCTCCCTTAGGTTTAAAAACACGTAGTCATTGACATAATAGATATGGACTGCCAGTACCCAACTTCACGTCGGTCCCACTTGATGCCTAGCGCCTGTGAAAGGTAAGCGGCATTTGTTGGTACTAAAATTTGACATTACGCTGTCATCTCTTTGTCAACTTTTTTCATTAAAAAAAAGTAGATAGCAGAATGAGTATTCTAATTTCTAAAGATAATAAATTTGTTTCCGGTCTTGGAGCTTAGCTCGAAGCTGATATAGTTAAAAAAAAAACCAGTCTAAGTTACAAGAAGACATCGATAAACTAGGGATACGTATCAAGTGGCGTTCTGAAAGTTAAGCCATTAATGAGTGTTTTGTTTTGTAGGTGCGTTTAGTTAAGCCACATCCATACATTAGTGGAGGGTATGTGCAAGTTGGAACTACGATTACATACACCATTAACAGTCTCCGAATTCTGGAGGTGGTGGTTGATATGTTTCAACGTGCATTAGAGAGGTGGTTGACTCTGGATCAAAGTTCAGAATAACTATTGCCATGACTCTCGATCAGCAACACAGACTTCAGCAACATCAACATTGAATTAAAAAGCGCGTGAATATTGGAGCACAGTTGATGAGTTTCAAATCACTCAACAGCCAACACCGACTACGCAGCCAGCGAAGATTTTGCCGACCAATACAGCAGAGGCAGTTGAGATCCTACTTGTGTTCTCAGGCTCCGTCAACTGCGTCATTAAATGTTTTGGTAAAATCACATTTTTGTACTTTCTCTTTGTTAGATTATAAAAAATTTTGTTTCTCTTGTAAAGATGTAGAGCCATGAACTGTCACAAACAGTTCTGGTCAGTTCGTTGATGAAATTCTACAAAGACATCGAAACGACTGGACAAAGTACTGAATTTTGCGATAAGGCGAGTTACAACCTTCTGGTTACTCCTTTTTATTTTTTCTTGAAACTAATACGATTTTGTTTTCAGGTATAAGTCATTTATTTAAATCTAGGTAGGAGAGTCCAATACATTGGCAGGTGATGATAACTGAATCTAAATCCGGCAAACAATTTGCAAAGTTCGTCAACATGTTAATGAATGACACAACTTTCTTGTTGAACGCTGCCAAAGAACATGTTTTGCTATTGATGAATCATTCCTATGAAATTGATTGGCTTGTTGGCTGGATGTGTGCCGACAAGTTTCAGGTATTGGGAAATCGCAAAGCCTACGCCAAGAAAGTTATTTCTTATATACCATGTATGGGCTGGGCATGGAAATACTCAGAGTTCGTGTTCCTCGTCATTCGATAAGGATAAAGGAATTATTGCAAGACAACTCGATGCGATCACATATTATCCACATCCGACATGGTTGTTACTCAACGCTGAAGGAACGCGATTTACTGCAAAGAAGCATGAAGCTTCAGTGAAGTTTGCAGAGGAGCGTAACCTCGCACCATAAAATACTTTACTCTGTGTTTATTGTACTACATATTTTATATATCAATATAAACAAAAAATATGCACAGCAAGGAATCTATTTCTCATGTAATTAATTACCTTAAAAAAAAGCAAAATAGATTGCGTAGAACTCGTTCAGTTTTCGGTTTTTTATTTTGAAATAAATTGTTGAATTTAATTTTAAAAAAATTTTCAAAGTGCAATGATTTAAAAATTCAGCTAAATACGGCTGGCAGCCCCGAAGACTCCTTGGCCAAATTTTTGACATTTATTTACATTTCGATAATTTCTTATTTTCACCCCTCGCATTATCTTTAGGGGTTTTTTTTTTTTTAGTTCCGAACAGTGAACAGAACTGAGAACGAACAGCGTGAACGTGTTCTGAACTGAGCGTGTTCAGTGAGCTGCGCTCAGACTCTTGCTCTAGATGCCCCGTCATTTTATTTCGAGCACGTAGAGTGCGCTCGCGTAGTGTTCCGAAGAAAAAAGAAAAACATTTTGAGCGTTCAGATATTGCTGAACTGAAAAAGAAATACTCTTACGTTTTTGACGTTTCACTTATCTGTTCGGAACTAAAAAAGAAAAACCCCTTTTATGTGTTGCTTAGTTCTTCCAACTTTTCCAACTTGTCATTCACTGTTAGGGTTTTGCGGTTCTCTATGAGGATTTTGAGGCATATGGATACCTTTATAAAAAAAGAAAACATTGAGAATTTTTCATAAATAAAAATCAACCAACAAACATACCCCGTCTAGTAACGTTTCGCAGACACTTTCCAGAAGAAGCCCGGGTTGGGGAAAGGTTATATTGTCTACTTGGAAACAGGAATGACTTCGATCGAAAAAGTAGACCTCATTTTTTCCGTTGATAAGCATCGTGTACCTATTACCATCGGCTTTCCAAAACCCCCATGTATGGTTTAATGCCAAGAAATTTTTAATTTTGTTTGTCCATGGTCTTAATGAAGACGAATATTATCTCAGCTGGAAACATAAAATCCAAAGGCATTTGATCATTAAATTTATTGCTAAGAGGAGTCTTGGAAGTGATAAACTTGTCAGCAATAATATTTTCACTCTTGCGTTTATCAGTTCGGTTCCAACGTGAACTGTGATATGTTGACGAAAGGGCTACCCTCATCAAAAACACTGCCCCAACCTCCCACCTCATCCCATCCTATGTCAAAGGACTCAAGGTCGACCAACCCGGACGGTACGGGTGCCGAGACTTTCGGCTCCGTGGCTGAAAGGGGAGGACCTCCTTCGAGCTCCGGAAACACTCCTTCCCTCCCCCAAGTTGTAGGCGAAACTGTGACTTACAGTGGGACAAACAACGAAAGGGTGTCCAATCCCCCTAACCCCAAAGTTGGAGGTGAAACTGTGACTTACAGTGGAACTGAAAACAAAAGGGTTTCCAATCCCCCCAACCCCCAAGTTGAATGTGAAACTGTGACTTACAGTGGAACTGAAAACGAAAGGGTTTCCAATCCCCCTAACCCCCAAGTTGAAGGTGAAACTGTGTCTTACAGTGGAACGGACAACGAAGGGCATCCCAACCTCCCTACATTCCCAAACCACAAAGAAAGGCGGAATGCGGAGAAAATTGCGAAGGTGTTAGGTGCGGTACCTAAACCTAAGCTTGATTCAACGCAATCTGCCAAACTTGAGTGGGCAATGAAAATCATTGCAATAAATGAAAAACACAGCGAAGACTCAACGTCTAAGCGCCAACGCTCGTTCGAGCAGTCAACCCCGAACGCCAAAAGGCCTAAGGTGCAAAAACCAAGCACCCTCAGCTCCAAAAAAGACATGTCGTACAGTGACGCACTGAAGGACAAACCCATTTTCGCTGTCATTGACAGGAGTAACGCGGATGGTGCGATCTCTTTCGATCAATGGGCGATCATCATGAACAAGCTCCAGGCCTCCTACTGGACTCTTATGATGGAAAACCCAGGGGAACCTGCCATCTTTGAGGACGCAGGATGGTATCAGGGGCGCGTCAGGTTAATCGCGTTTGATGGAGAAAGATCGCGCGATCTGTATAAGCTTGCGATAAGCAGGTTAGAGGGACTCTGGCCTGGTGCTAAGCTTGAAGTCGTGTCAAGGGAGGATATCCCTTGCAGGCCTAGAGCTCGCGCTAGATTACCAGCAGAACTCTCCTGCAAAGAAACAATCATGAAAATGATTCAATTCGGCAATCCAGCCCTTCCTACCCATGACTGGAAAGTCGCGAAGCTGGAAGAGCCGGAGGGTCACTATAGATCGGCTATAATAGTCATCAATAAGGACTCCCTAGCTCCCCTGGCTGCGACAAAAGGCGTGATTCGGTTCGGCTGGTCAAATATTGCCTTAAAAATATACAAAAAAGATGAAGAACAGAACATCGTTCCATCTACCATAACAAAAAGTGCGTCTTCAGTGGAAGAACCCGCAGGGCAAGTCGACCCTCCATCCATGGAGATAGACGAACTCGGCACATCTTCTGCTGAAACGTATGATAACAAACCCTCCACATCCGACTTGGATGCCCAAAACGTCGTCAAATTCTCCGACTTGGAGACTGATGACTCCGATGCCCAAAACGTCGTCAAATTCTCCGACTTGGAGACTAATGACTCCGCTAACGAGGTTTCGCTCAGCGAGGATGACCTTCTTAAGTCAAACTCTGAGAGCGAAACAGACGACGACCTCAACCAGACCGTGGTGGGGGTTAGTCTACTTAGTTGTCCCCAAGATGGTGCAGCTAACTCAGATTAACCTCCAACACTCCAAGCAGGCTTCGGCCTCCCTTCTTCTCCGTCTAAACAAGAGGGGGGAAGACATTGTCCTTATCCAAGAGCCTTGGATCATCAAGTCCACCGTTCGAGGACTAAGGACTCCTGGATATACTCTACTGTATATGAAGGACAAAGGTGAACCCAGATCCTGCATATTGGTAAGAAGTAGCACTAATGTATTTTTACTCCCTCATTACAGCAATCGTGATGTAACCACAATAAGATACCAGACCAGTGACAACATCTACTGGCTGGTATCAGCTTACCTCGGCCATGACCATCCTGGCCCTCCTCCATGCGACTTATTTAAAAGGATTGTCGCTGCAGCAGAACGGCAGAAGATCTGCCTCATCATTGGATGCGATGCTAATGCGCATCACACAGTATGGGGTAGTACTGACATAAATGAAAGGGGTGAGTCACTTTTTGATTTTATTTTAAGTACTAACCTTATAGTAAGTAATATTGGCAATGAACCAACATTCATTACCAAAAACAGACAAGAAGTTTTAGATATCACTCTTGTCTCCGACTCGGTTCATCATAGGATTACTAATTGGAAAGTATCTACTGAACACTCCTTTGCTGATCATAGATACATTCAATTTGATCTAAATGAGGAACCTCTCAAGCAACCAGTCTTGCGAAACTATCGGAAAACTGACTGGCAAAAATATCGGGTAATTTTGAAAAAGTTTATTAAACCTGAACTTTTACAAAACCCTACAAACAAACAGGATCTAGACAAAAAAGTCAATGATCTTACCACTGCCCTTAACCATTCACTGCAGAAATCCTGTCCTCTTATAAAAATAAGAGGAAAACAGAAACCACTGTGGTGGAGCTCGGGGCTAGAACCGCTCAGGAAGGAATGTAGAAAACTTTTCAACCGAGCTAAACAATCTAAAACTTTAATAGACTGGGACTCCTACAAGGAATCCCTCAAAACTTATAAATATCAACTGAGGAAGAATAAGAGAACTTCCTGGAGAAACTTCTGTGGAAAAATAGAAGATACTTCAGAAGCTTCTAGATTAAGAAAAATCCTCTCAAAGAGTCCGACCATGCCTAGCAGTTTGAAAACAGCTGACGGCTGGACAGAATCCTGCGAAGAAACGCTCAATTTGCTTCTGGACACTCACTTTCCAGGAAGCTCTAAGAACTTATGCAACTATGATTCCACAGAACCAGGTAGCATAACAACAAACAACCCCGATCTGATTACAAGGGAAAAACTAGTTTGGGCCATTAACAGCTTTGACCCATACAAATCCCCTGGACCTGATGGTATAATTCCAGCCGAACTTCAAAAGGCCGCGGACATTATTATCCCTGTCCTTGAAGTAATTCTCATCGGCTGTACCACCTTGAACTATATCCCCACTCAGTGGAGAGAAGTCAAGGTGGTGTTTATACCTAAGGCTGGGAAATCATCCCACGTAAACCCAAAAGATCTCCGACCAATAAGTCGATCATCTTTCCTTCTTAAAACTTTAGAACGACTGATTGATATCCACCTGCGTACAGCTATAGATCCAAAATTGTTATCTACAGCACAACACGCCTACTGCAAGGGAAAATCTGTAGAAACGGCCCTACACACCCTGGTACGTACTATAGAATATTCCCTCCATCACAAAGAATTCACTCTGGCCGCCTTCCTCGACATAGAGGGCGCCTTCAACAACGTCAGCAACTCTGCAATTACAAAGGCACTGACGAAGCTCAAAGTAGATGATTCCATAGTGGAGTTGATAAATCTAATGCTAAAAAGCAGGAGAATCAACTCTACTCTAGGAAACTTCTCTGCAAAGAGATCTGTCAGTAGAGGAACACCGCAAGGCGGAGTCCTATCCCCTCTTCTATGGAATATAGTCGTCAATGAACTTCTAGTTGACTTAGAAGCTGAGGGATTCAAAGTGATTGCATATGCAGATGACGTCTCCATTGCGGTGTCCGGCAAACATGCTCACGTCCTTACGGACCTGATGCAGACCGCTCTAAATAAACTTCTAAAATGGGCGGGAAAATGTGATCTGGGGGTCAACCCTCAGAAAACTGAACTCGTTCTCTTCACCAGGAAATATAAAATTCCTCAACTAACAACTCCATCAATAAATGGAATCTCACTTGTACTTTCAAACGAAGCCAAATATCTAGGTATAATCCTAGACAAAAAGCTAAATTGGAAAGCCAATATACAGGAAAGAATCAGGAAATCCACCGTGGCCTTATTTTCCTGCAAAAAAGCCATTGGTAACAAATGGGGTTTCTCCCCCCAAATCACCCACTGGCTCTACACCGCGGTCATCAGACCAATACTCACATACGGAGTAGTGGTATGGTGGACCGCTCTTGATAAAAGGACCTACTGCGATAATTTAAGCAAGGTCCAACGAACAGCCTGTCTGTGTATAAGTGGAGCACTGAGATCAACACCCTCAGCTGCACTAAATACACTCCTAAACCTCACACCACTAGATATCTTCAGCAAACAAATGGCCGCCAGTGCAGCCACTCGTATGAGAGCTATCTCCCAATGGACCGATAACAACATCGGTCATGCTGCAATCCTGAATTTATTCGGATCAATCCCCTGTCACTCCGACTACACCATCCCCCAATTGGTTTTTGATAATAAGTTCCAAGTCTCAATCCCACCGAGAACGACCTGGGAAGACGAAGAATTTTTGAGAGTTGATTCAATTCATTTCTATACAGATGGTTCAAAAACCGAAGAAGGGGTAGGCTGTGGGGTGTACTCAAACCGACTTAACGTAAGTCTCTCGTTCCGCCTTCCAAACCATTGTAGCGTGTTCCAAGCGGAAATTCTGGCGATCAAAGAGGTCCTATCATGGCTAAAAGAAAACGTGATATCCTCAACGAATATCCGGATTTTCTCAGATAGTCAAGCAGCCCTCAAATCACTCGGCGCTGTTTCTACGAACTCAGTAACCGCCCTCAACTGTCGCTTATCTCTTAAGGAGATGGCTGAACAGTTCAATATTCACCTTATTTGGGTGCCGGGGCACAGAGATATCGTGGGTAACTGCAAAGCCGATGAACTCGCCAGAGAAGGAACCGTTCTACCGATCTCAACCAGCAGGTTGAATATTGGTATACCAATCGCTACATGTAAACTTATGCTAAAGCAAGAGGCAATGGATAGAACAAATCATAGGTGGTACAATATCACCACGTGCGTGGCAACAAAACGGATATGGCCTGGTCTAGATCCAAAACGCACAAGACATTTGTTATCAATTGCCAGATTGCAAGTTAGCTCCGTAATCAATGTCATCACCGGACATTGTCTGATAGGAAGACACGCCATAAGACTTGGCGTTCCCTCAAATGACTTCTGCAGAAGTTGCTTAGATGAGGAGGAGACAATCCCACACCTCCTCTGCTCATGTCCTGCACTCTCTTTTAAAAGAAAGCGGCATCTAGGAAAATATTTTCTTGATGATCCAAGCGATCTGGCACACACTGATCCCCTGCATATCCTTCGCTTTATTAAAAGCTCCAAATGGTTTTGTTAAGTGAGGTATTCCCTCGCATAATACTTATGGTATCACAATGGACCTAATATTGGTCTAAGTGTGTCAGTTTGTTTTCCTGACAGCCATTTAAACCTAACCTAACCTAACCTGCGTTTATCAGTAGCATTTTAGAAATCGTCGTGATTTACTTTTGCGGATTTCCATGTTTTCATAATTGCTTTCTTAATTGTCTAAGATGGTTGTATTGTTGTGCTTTTCCATGATGTGTTTTAATTAAAACACTGCAGCGGCACATTTAACTATCTTCTCATCATCTCATAGGTCATAGCTACAGAAAAACGTAAATAATTTTATTTTTTCTCAACCACAAAAACTAAACTTACCAATTTCTTTAGCGCAGAAAAATTCTATTGACAACAACATAAAGCTATAAGTCAAGAGCATTGACATAAGATGACAAAAACAGAGCGATATCTGTTGTTAAAAGAAAACTTTTCTCGTTACTTTTGGAAAACGATAGATGACCATAGCGGGAAATCACGATTATTTTGCCCCTATCCTTTCAGTGGCGAAGTGGCGCGAGGACCGCTTTGCTTTTAGGGTTTTGTATGGATATGACGTTTCACTAGCAGTCCATATCTATTACGTCAATGCACGTAGTGTATAGGTTTGTTCATTCGAAGCTGAGGTCATGTAAGAACCTAAGAATCTTCGAGGAAGAGGTGTTTCTGATATCAAGGGGACAGGGGAACCCTTTATTGAATATTTTAAGCCTGGATCTAGCTAAGGCAGGGCATTCGCATAAGATGTGTTCAGCTGTTTCTATGTCTTCAAGACAGAGACGACAGGTGTCATCTTGGCTGATGCCCATGTTTTCAAGATGATACTTGAGAGAGCAGTGTCCAGTGAAGAAGTCCGTAAGTAACTTTGCGTCACGTTTGCTCATGTCAAGAATTTCTTTCATACGTTTGTGGGATAAGTCAATGAATAGTTTTGACTGACGATGGCCATTTGAGTTGTTCCAGGTGCTGATCATGTTCTGTCTGCACTCCATAATTTATACCGTAAAGTATAATAGTAATTTTCGTGGTCGTATATTGGTTCGGGTTCTTTTTTAAGGTTTGAAGGTATGTCGGAAGTGAAACCAAAAAGACAGTCCATAGGGGTAAACTTAGTACCCTCATGAATGCTATTGTTATAAACAAGCGCGGCGGTTCTAAGAAATTGATCCCAAGATCTTGGGTTTTCATCGCAGATCGTTCTTAAATATTCTACTAGTGGTCTATGTGCCCTTTCTAATGCACCATTCGATTGAGGGTGATAGGCGGTAGTTTGCAGTTTCTCAATTTTAAGTAATTTGCATACTTGTTTAAATAACTTGCTTAAGAAATTTGTCCCTTGGTCTGTAACTAGTTTGTTGGGTATTCTGTATCTTGTTATGATTTGTTCAAAAAATATCTGGGCTATTGTTACGGCTTCTTGATTAGGTATTGCGTAGAAGTCTACGTATTTAGTCAAGTTGTCTTGAAACGTCAAAATGTACTTGTTTCCTGTGTATGATTCTTGCAGTGGTCCTACTATGTCTAAATAGACTTTGTCAAAAGGAATTTGACTTGTGTCAGTAATTATCATTGGCATTTTTGTTTCTGGACTTGATTTCATTTTTTGGCATTTTGGGCATTTCCTTATGTATTTAGATATGTCCTGGAACATTTTTGGCCAAACGTAATTCTTTCGGATTCTTTTATATGTGTTTATGACACCTTGGTGTCCGCCAAACGGGGAGTCATGATAATCTCTGAGTACATTCAATATTTCTTCGGGCTTATCGATCTTCTGTCTGTTATATTTGAAGTCTTCGATTTCATTTATTGTCGATGTGCTTTGTTGGGTAATTTTCGCGTTACTACAAGATTCGTCAGAGTCGTGTCGTTCAATATTAGTGTCTTCTTTATCTAGTAATTGTAAAGCTCTCTGAGCTCTTGTTACGGCTAAACAAGTTTTCTCACGTTCTTGGTTCTTGTCCTCATCAGATTCCGTTAGTGGTATCCTACTCAGTGCATCTGCATTGACGTTAGTCTTACCTGCTTTATATTTTAAACAACAGTCATACTCGGATAGTTTGTGGTGGAACCTTATTAACCTTGACGTGGGGTCTCTTACTCTAAAATTACCTGTCAATGGTTCGTGATCTGTGTACACTATAAATTTTCTTCCTAACAAGTAACATCTAAAATTCTTAGTCGCCCAAACAACAGCTAACATTTCTTTTTCTATAGTGGAGTAGTTTCTTTCTGCTTTGTTTAATGCACGACTAGCGTATGCAATAGGTTTGTCTTTTCCTACTTCTCCTTGCGAGAGAATTGCCCCTATCGCTTCATTGCTAGCGTCAGTCGTGAGAATGAATGGTTTCTTAAAATCGGGATAAATTAATAACGGGGGTGTTACTAGCAAGTTCTTTATTGTTTGGAATGCTTCTTGACATTTGTCTGTCCAAGTGAATTTAACGTCCTTTCGAGTAAGATTTGTCAGTGGTCGAACTATTTTCGAAAAGTTTGGAATAAATTTCCGGTAGTAATTGGCCAAACCAAGGAAGGATTGCGTTTGCTTCATCGTGCGAGGTACAGGGAAGTTTTGCACACAACTAGTTTTTCCTGGATCGGGAAGTGCTCCTTCTGCGGAACATTTGTGTCCTAAATATACTACTTCTCGTCTGAGAAATTGACATTTCTCTACGTTCAATTTTAAGTTATGTTCTCGCATTCTCTCGAAAATTAACTCCAATTTTCTGTTATGGTCTACCAGATTTTTTCCATAGACGACTATATCATCTAAATAGACAAAGCATTCTAGTCCTTGTAGACCAGTAAGGATATAGTTCATAAGTCTTTGGAATGTCGCTGGAGCTCCTTTGAGTCCAAAAGGCATTCGCTTAAATTCGTAGTGGCCATAGGCCGTACTAAAAGCTGTTTTTTCCCTATCTTCTGGATGGACAAGAACTTGATGGTAACCACTGGCAAGATCCAGTGTTGTGAAATATCTAGCATGACCAAGTTGGTCAAGTATGTCTTCGATACGAGGTAGCGGGAACGCATCTCCTATCGTGCATTCATTCACCTTACGGAAGTCGACTACTACCCTCCAACGTACTTCTCCGTCGGGTCCTGCTTTTTTGGGTACCACTAAAAGTGGTGAGTTCCAAGGACTTTTGCTGGGTTGGACTATGTCGTTTTCTAACATTTCAGCAAGTTGTTCATTTATTATTCCTCGTTGTTTCTCAGGGAGCCTATACATTTTGGTGTTTATAGGGGCTTGGTCTTGGTTAATTGGGATTTTATGCAGCATGGTTGTAGTGTGAGTGAGTCTGTCACCCGGTAGGAAAAATATGTCATTGTATTTTGAACAAAGGTCTACTATAGATTCTTTTTCTTCTTCGTTTAGGCTATCATCTTTGTTCAATTTGGTTGTTAATTCTTGTATTCTATTGTTTACGAAACTATTTTGGGTTATTGTATGATAACATTCTACCTTGTCAGTACAAAAATCTTTTTGGTGGGTATTAATATCTACTACATCGAAATCTTTTAGGGTGGCCATTTCCAGCTCGATATGTGTTACCTTGATTTCATGTTGATGTGTATTTATTACGGGTACTACAACTTGTCTTTTATTGTCTCCTATCAAACAGCTACCTAAAAACACTCCGTCCTCAATTTGTTTGGATAGACAGATCATGGCTTCTTCACTTCTGTACGGTAGTTCTACAGTCATTCTCGATCTAGAGGGAATTCTCAAACCTTCCTTTAGATTGAGTTGAATTGTTTTATTGCTTTTTGGTTGGTTTTTTGTTACTAAATTTATTTCAGAGGTATTCTTTTCAACTATCCTACTGTTTTCGTCTTTGTTTTCTTGGTCACACTCCCATCTTGGTAAAGATACAAATTTTTGTGTTGGGCCCATTTTGAACTCTAGATCACCTGAGTTAATAGCTTTAAGAGTTTTTAGTCCTGATTGGAATATTTGTCGACATTTATTATAGTCTGGTGTCTCATTGTACTTCAAAGAAGCGACATATTTTGTGAACTCCAGAATTGCATTTGGTGTTTGATTGTGGTATAGTTTTTCCAAACTTAATGTAACATTACCCATAAAGGTTTCTTTTGACTTTTGGACCCTTAAAGGAATTTTAAGAAGATTTTCTTGCTCCCAAGGCAACATCACTCCTGACCATTCGATAAGGTTATATCCAAGGATCTCGAAATCCCCTCGCATGGTGATTACACCTAGGTGAGCATCTCTAGAGGTGTACTCAATTGTACCGTGGTGCATTTTCTTAGGATTTGGTTTGAAATTTTCTTGGGTGTAGTGACTTGCTAAGCCGAAATCTACCAGATACGCTTGAGTGGTATTGTCTTTTTCACAACCTAATAAGATGTTTGTTCCTTTTAAATCTGTATGGGCATAGGTTCTGCCGTGAATGTATTCGTACACATCTAATATCTGTAACGCTAAACGGTAGATGGTATGTTCTGGAATTTTTCTTCCGTTTTCAAAGAAAAGTTTCCAGATATTATCTCCGTATCGTGGCATGACCAAAAAACGATGTAAAACATTATCATAGTCGTGTGATCCAGTACCTACTAGATAGGGTATTCCTAAAGATTTTATATCGTGAAGTTTTTTGAACTGTGTAATGTCCTCTGAATGAGTATTATTCATATAGAAATGCATCTCCACAAAGAGTGTCCCACTATCGTGTGGTTCAATCTTTGCGACGTACTTATAGTCAGATGTTTTCTTTTGTGCGTTTGAGGCTTTACATGCTGAGTATACTTTACCAAAACTTCCTAGACCTATTAGTGGTCCTATTTTCCATGTATTTCTAAATGAATCTGTAATGATTTCTCCATTGGGAATCGGGTTTACCTCCGAGTTCTTGACTTGTAAGCTGTCCTTATTTTTTATTGGTTGTTTCACTATCTTAATTGTATTATCTAAATTTGACCTAACTAGTTTGTATGCTTCTCCTATTGTATTTATTTCAGCATTATTTAAATCTAATCTTTTTTGATTAATGGTATTTAGTATTCTACAAACTATCTCTTTTAATATGTCCGAGAGCATTATCATTATAAGAGTTATGAAGTAAAGTAAATATGCTTTAATTGGGTTGAAAATTTGCAATTTCAATTTTTCTTTTGTTTGTATATTTTGCAGGTCTTGCTGCTGTGATTCTCTTTCGGAGTTAATTTGTGGGTCTGCAGTGTGCAGTGTCATATTATTTGTTTTGCTTTCGGTTGTATACCGAGTTTTATTTTTATTTTTTGGTTTGTTGATATCGGAGATATCAATAGTCATTATTCTATTTACTTCGTTTCGAAAGTTTCTTCCATCATAAGCCGGCACGTCTTTTTGCCTGAGAATGTGTTTTTTCTGCCCTTGCGAAGATACATTTTGCACATTTTCAGTCATTCTTCCTTTTTGTTTTTCTTCTCTCGTTTTCACTTTGCGAGGTGAACTTTGAGATTGCAAAATGGAAGTTGAGTTCCAAACATTTAAATTTTTTGAAGATAAGACTTCAGAGTCGATGTCTAGGCCGGTCGCGTTACAGCGCCGCAAAATACATTTCTCTTCCGGTGAATTGTTTGCAAAATTTAGTTTGGTTGGTTTTGGCTTCACCTTTTGATCGTGGTTGTTATGAATTATCTGTTTAATTTCATTCGAGTTGTTCACATGCGAGTGATTCCCCGTGAAACAGCTACCATTGTGTGAAATGGGTAATTCATAATTTTCGGTCATGTTTGAATATCTCAGTGGTACACAATATTCCTTCGAATTTTGTCCAAGAATTGTTGGGAATGTTAATAATCTCTTAGGACCTTCTACGTTACAGTATTTTCCTAAGAAATTATACCCTAGAATTCCATCACCAGGGATGGCTAGGTCATTCTCTACGACTTGAAATTGACAAGAGGGGAGCGAGGGAATTTGTATAGTACCAGTGCATTGTCCTAGAGTATGACCGATACCACAAGGTGTGTTGATGGTAAGTTTTTTGTTGGTATTAACAAAAGTCTTACTATCTATCATCCTTCTTTTGAGGAGACTGACTTCTGAGCCCGTATCTATTAGTAGTCGGGTCAGTTTGTTTTCTCCTAACTCAATTTCGATTTCGATTGAGGGTAGGGAAATTTTCTTTTTGGGTTGCCATGATTTTTTCGTTTCAACGTTTAAAGTCGAGGGAGGGACTTTTCGCCCGACTAATGGGAGTTTCCCAAATGGTTTGATTGCCACTTATTCCTAAATGTACATTGGTCGATCGAATGGGTGTTCCTTCCACACCATTCGCATAGTGCCCCCATATTGTATACTTTGCGTTCATTATTATTAGTATGAACTGTTGTATTATTTGGAAACTGTTGGTTATTGGTTCTAAATGGGTTGATTCGATTTGATTCCGAATTCACTCCATTATATTGTCGGGGGTAGTTATTTTTGTAATACCCGTTTTGGTTATTACCCCTTTGATTTGGGAAAGTTCTAGGTTCGTTGAGATTATCTCTCCTAGGTGCTTCATTCCTACTGAATCGGGGATTTGTATTTGTTCCGCAGGTCGTTGCCTCATGTCCGTACAGTTTACATAATTGACAAACCGGAGTATTCTGTCTTTTAAGACAATCACTATATGTGTGTCCCCTGTTTTTACAGAAATTGCAAGTGATGTTTAACTTAGTTCTATTTTCGGGGTGTATCGATTCACGTTTTTGGTTAGACGGGGAATTACTTTTTTCGTTTGTTGAGAATGTTGAGTTACAAGCCATTTGTGAAAATGGTATCGTTTCCACTCTTTGAACATGCTTCTCCATGCTGAGGGCCGTTCGAACCAGTTCTTCGAAATTTTGAGTTCCCTGGGTGAATAGGTATTGTCCCAGCTGTTTGTTTGCAACTCCTGATGCGAGAGCCGATTTTGCAAAGTCTGAGAGCTGGGTTTTCACAATCTCAGAGTTATCACCATATTTAATCTCTGCCGCTTCGCGGCATTGGGATAGGGCATGTCTTAGCCTGCTTATGAAAGTGTTCAAAGTCTCAAATTGACTTTGGCGACTAGTTATTAAGCAATTAACAAGGTCGTTGTAATCCTCAATGGGTAAGTAAGCCCGGTTGAGTATGTTCTCGAAGTCTTTGAAATCTACTGGCTTAGTAGTTTGGATGAGATCGAGCGCATCTTCTCGCAACTTGGTATCGAGAATTTGGAGGAAAAGTTTCTCGTCCTCAGCAGGTATGTGATTAATAATCGGGCGAATGCATGTCAGGAATGTCTGTAACTTTTGGGCTACCCTAGCATCGGTTCCTCCTGAAAATTCAGGTATTCCGTGCGACAATTTAAGGAGCTTCTCAAATCCTAACGACATTTTGATTTCCCTTTTCGCGTATGAAAATTTGCTAATTTCCAATGGAGGTGTTTCCAATGTGGGTGTGTCGGCTTGTACTGAGGAAACGAACATGATCAGCACCTAGATTTCTTGGATTGGAATTATGGAAACGAATGAAACGTGCAACAGAAAAATGGCAAAAGTGAATCAATAGTAGGCAACTATAACCCTTCCGAACTAAAAATTGCAAACACACATTTTTATAATTTTCTTTAACGGAACCTTTGATAAAAAAGGAACTAAAAAAAATGAAAGAGAAAAAGAGAAAAAAAAAAACGGAATTGTACTAACGGAAACCTTTGTAAAGGTAACTAGATTCGTAGCATAATACGCTGAAACATGGAGGGTGTTTCAGTTAACCAGGTTTATTCTCCAACTGGTCGTACTATCCTACCGGCTGCGCCATTGTTATGTTATTAGTAAAGTAAATAACATGAGTAGGGTACTATTGAAGTTATGCTATTGAAATACAATAGCATGAAATTAACCTATTTGGCCCGTGTAAGGCGAGAACCCTAGTTCTGGTCAGGGGCACCTGACCACCAATGTACATGTGGATCCATACACATGGATCCAAGTTCAAAATTATAGGGGAAAAGGAAGGGGGATGTCCAGCGGATAAAGGCACACTGGGGCCAGTTAATATTTGAGGCGACGAGGCCTACTTAAACAGAGATACCATTTGGTATTATAGGGGAAAAGGAAGGGGGATGTCCAGCGGATAAAGGCACACTGGGGCCAGTTAATATTTGAGGCGACGAGGCCTACTTAAACAGAGATACCATTTGGTATCTCTGAAGGTACCTGAGAAATTAAAAGATTTAGTTATTTTGTTGTTAACGAACTTACTTCTTTATTTCTCTGTTGTAAGAATACTTATTATCAATTATACCAAGAGCTTCCAACAACGCGGTTGTCTAGTTACGATTATTACTGAATGTTACTGACTGATTCCTTATTACTAATTTCTTAAGCCTATTTATACCAAATTAATTATCCATGAATTGATATCGATGTTATCGACATCAATTCATTTTCTGCTAAGTCAAGAATTTACTTTAATTGTTTTGCAAGAATTTGCAAAAGCGAATTTCGTCACTGCCCGACTTTCATGAGTGCAATTCAACTCGTCAGCATTAGGTCTTTGACCTGTTGTTGGTTCATATGGTGATCATATGAACCAGAACTAGGTTTTCATTATTCTTTTTGCCCTTCCGTTTCGGTTTGGCGACAAACCGATGACCGGGCATTTGTGAATTATTAATGGTCTATCAAGCGTGCTCGTTTGTTTATTTACAAACGAACCGCTTGATGACCTTGATTCGTATATTTTATTTGAATCATTTTGAGGTGGGTTATGGTTTATTGTGTTGTTTGAGTTTTTTATGAAACTCTTAATGCGTTTCTCATACAACACAACACTACTGATTGGGAGACCACAGTAGGGTTCAGGGCCTTCGAATTGGGACTCAGATCCAAGCCTAGCAAGGCGGTCAGCCTCTTCGTTACCCGGTACACCTTCATGACCAGGTACCCATGAAAGAATTATTTTATTGTGAGTAGCTATTTGAAATAAACATGTCAGGCAGTTTCAAACTAGTTTGGATTCGATTTTTGTCGAAGACAGAGCCTTTAGTGCTGCCTGACTGTCAGAGCAGATTAGTATGCTTGATCTTCGGAGGTTTCTTCTAATGCATTCCCTAATACAGAATTCTATAGCCATTACCTCTGCCTGAAAGATAGTAGTTGTGTTACCAAGGGATGTAGATGATTTAAAGTTGTGACTGATATTGTCTATGTTCAAAAGTTAAAATACTTAGAAAATTTCCGTAAGAAAGATATTCAAAATAAAACCACACCAAAATTCACTTGTAACCACTTGCTTTGTATTTTTCGATTTGTATTATGAATTTAGTCATATGACTTTGTGTACAGTAGAATCATTAATTTTAGTATATAGAATTCTATGTTTTTGTTTACATATTATGTTGACATATTATTTGTGGACTGTATTTATTTGATCTGTTTATTTTATATTTATTTATGTTGCATTCAGTACACTTCAGTACAGTGACCATAAATCCCTGCACCTACACCGTTGTTTGTTTTTGAACCGTCAGTAAACCAGATGTATTGGAAGTTATTTGTAAGAGTTACAGGGTTCTTCCATGCTGAGCGGTTTGGAAAGATTACTTCAAAGGGTTGGTGTATCAGTATGCGTTTAGGCATAAAGTCCGAGGAGTGGGCTGCAGGCGATTCCAGTATTGGGAGCACCTGCAGAATACTCATATGTCCTTGTAAGTTTTCCTTTCTCGAGTGGTTAGTGAGATGAAGCTTTAGTCCGCTTAGTGCAGCAGTCTTCTTTACTCTTTGATGTAGCGGAGGAAAATTTAATAAACTTTCTAACGCTAAAGTTGGGCAGGTGCGCATTGCGCCTGTGATACCTACACAGGTTAGTCTTTGTAAATTTTGCAAAGATTTGCGGGCATAAACTTGCTCTGTTTTTTGCCACCAGATCAGCGAAGCATAGGTTATGATGGGTGTGATAATAGTGAGGTAAGTCCAGTAATTCATTTTTGGCCTAAGTCCCCACTTTTTACCAAAGAGTCTAGAACAGGCCCAGAAAGCATTTGTTGCTTTTGCTATGGTTTTGTCTAGATGTGGTTTCCAATTGAGTTTATTATCCAGGGTTACTCCTAGATATTTGACCTCTTTGGAAAAATTAATTTGAACATTATTTACGGATAGTGTTTGGAGATCGATTTTACGTCTCCTGGTGAATGGAATGATGACTGTTTTGGTGGGGTTGACCTTAAGCCCTTCTTTATTGCACCAGTCGTTAACTTTGTTCAGGGCACTTTGCATACGGTTTGTGACCTGTGCTTCTTGATTGCCTTGAATAGAGATGACTAGGTCATCTGCGTAGCCTTGTGTATCAAGGCCCAGCTTATTGAGGTCGTCCAAGACCTGATCTATTACAATTGACCAGAGTAGGGGAGATAAAACACCCCCTTGGGGACAGCCTTTAACAGCATTAACTGTTATTGATGTTTGACCTAGTGTGGTGGAGATGATTCTGCCACTTAACATAGAGTCAATCCATTTAATGGTTGGTGTGTCAATTCCTTTGACAGTTGCAGCGGTTTGAATTGACAAGTACGTAGTATTGTCAAAGGCGCCAGAAATATCAAGAAAAGAGCAGAGTATGTTGTCTTTCTTAGCAAACGCATTCTCAATTTTGCTGACCAGCTGATGGAGAGCTGTAACCGTGGACTTACCAGTTTGGTAAGCGAATTGGTTAGCATTGAGAGGATTTGCTATTAAGGCCGTTCTGCGAATGTGTATCTCCAGAGATATCCAGGAAAAGGAATAAGGAAGTGCAACCAGCCACCAGCTAAGCAAAATAGCTAGCAAACCAAGGTAAAGGTAAAGGTGAATGAGTAAGTTAACAAACTAGATATATTGCTAACGTATTGTGCCACCTGGGGCAGAGAATAATACCTGCCGATCCCCCAGAGCTATTGCCTGTGATCTACCTACCGGGGTTTTTTTAGACGCTCGCGTTTCTACCTACCGAGGTCGTAAGACGCTCGTGTTTCTACCTACCGAGGTCGTAAGACGCTCGTGTTTCTACCTACCGGGGTCGCAAGACGCTCGTGTTTCTACCTACCGAGGTCGCAAGACGCTCGTGTTTCTACCTACTGAGGTCGCAAGACGCTCGTGTTTCTACCTACCACCGGGGTCCTCGGACGCTCGTGTTTCTACCTACCAATGTCGCAAGACGCTCGTGTTTCTACCTACCGGGGTCGCAAGACGCTCGTGTTTCTACCTACCGGGGTCCTTGGAGGCTAGTGTTTCTACCTACCGGGGTCGTAAGACGCTCGTGTTTCTACCTACCGGGGTCGTAAGACGCTCGTGTTTCTACCTACCGGGGTCGTAAGACGCTCGTGTTTCTACCGGCTGGGGTCTTCAGACGCCTACGCGCTTCGACTACCTACGGCTACCTATAGGTTGAATGTGCCGCAAGGGATTGGGCCGCTAAACCACATTAGACCATATCATCGCTAATCCTTTCTCTCCCATAGTTTCCATAAGGATATCGTAAGCTACCAGAATTGCGGACATTAACCTTCCCCGAGCCTTAGAAGTCCCGGCCATTCAGACTAAGGAACGTTGGCCGCTAATCAGAAGGGGTCACCGTCACAACATACAACCTATATAACGATATATAACGATATATATATATACTCATTTGTTAATTATAACGCAAAATTTTGTTAAGTTCTAATAAAAGAGAATTTCTTTGACCTTTGTGAAGTTTCGTGTTTTTCTTCACTATACCTTGGCTAGCCGTGAGCATCACCTTGGCTGGAAAAGCAAAAACACGTCACAATTTGGCGCCCGAGCAGGGACTTTTAAGGTCCACCGTTGAAAAAGAAATTCTCTAAGAACTATAAAAATAAGCTAGAAACAAAAAAAAAATCGAGACATGTCAGACTCCGAAGAGAGCTTCGACGTGTTCGCCAGTATAGAGGCGATATACCTGCTAAGCAACCCAGAGCTAGTGACACGTATGAGTCAGCTAGGGCTTGACACCGAAGGCACATTATCTACGCTACGAGCCCGTTTTAGTAGTTACATTAAAAAGGCTAGATTCCGGAAATCCACACAGGATCTGTGCGAGGATTTGGAAAGAGCCGTAACTGAACGGGAGTACAAGCAAGTGCCCACACAAGAAAACGAAACCGAACCTAAGTCACCGATATACACAGAGATCTCCTTCCAAGTGCCATCCTATGCACCACCGCCAGCCGCTCCGTCCGCAGAAAACGAATCGTCAAGGGAGCGAACATCGTCAAATACCGTGTTCTCCAGTGAAGTCGTTACCCCGCGTCCCGTCGAACCATCGTCGACTAGGCCAACCATCCGACCAACCGGCCGGTTCATACTCAGCTACGAAGCGGAATTAATGAACAATGTTCGGAAATGGGGGCTGAGGTTTGACTCGTCGGGGAACGCAGTCGAATTTTTGGACCGGCTTGAAGAATTAACAGCTTGCTACGACATACGCCCTGACGATATTGTTAAGGCCTTACCGGAAATACTACGCGGCACCGCCTTAGAGTGGTTCCGCATAAACAAAGATCGCATGAGATCGTGGACCCAGTTCCGTACTTCTTTCCTAGACCATTATTTGCCAGCTAGGTACCTCTGCAAATTAGAGGAGGAGATTTTGCGGAAGAAGCAAGGGCCACGCGAAAAGGCCAAGGACTTCATACAGGCCACACAGTACCTGATATACCGACACCCTCGTATAAGCGTCGAGGATAGTATCGACCGCATATACGACAGCCTGCGATCCGAGTATCACCTCTACATAAAAAGGCGCGATTTCGATACTTTGGACGAACTTATAAAGCTGGCAGAGGAGTATGAGTACATACGAAGGGAAGACCATACATCCCGCCAAGCACCGCCCCGTGCCGTTCCTGCACCTAACCGTTTCACTTTTCCTGACCGACCAGTAACCGAACGCCGAGCTGTATTGCAGCCACCGCGATCAAATTTTAACCGCACCGACCAGATTCAGATGCTATCGCACGCTAACCAGTACCACCAGAGGACTCACTTCTGGAACTGCAAACAGCGGGGTCACACTAGGAGTAACTGCCGAAGACAGTTCCGTCTGTTTTGCTCTTACTGTGGAGGAGATGGGCGATTGACAAGGGATTGTAATTGCCATCCACATAGAGTTGCAGTAATGTACAGCCAGTCCCGTAGACCTAAATACCAGCATCGCAGATACAATAAGTCTACCGCTACATACACTCCACCGCCGCCGCCCGTTACAACTCAGCCAAGAGACCCACTACCGCTTAACACGAATGAGCTGTTGAATCGGTGTAGCCCCGTGTATGATTGGAAGGGACGACGTGCCAGACAAGTGGAACTCAACCCCGCTCACTATCCCGAACTTCAAAAACCAGATCTAAAACCGCCGTCGTTAGTCAGTCCCAGCAATCAGAGGCTACAGTCCGAGGTGGAAGAAGGAACGGATCCCGCCCAGCCTTGGCAAAGGCATCAGACTATGCCTAGGAAGGTTACTTGCTCAGTATGTACCGCCATTTTGATATCAAAGCTGCGTACCACCAGTAACACTCAGACCAAGCCAAACATGATCCAGACTACAGGGAGCGACCTTAAAAGACGAGAAGCCCATGTTCCGCACACCGTAGCCAGCTGAACTACCGTCAGGTCCAGAACACCCCTCGCGAGTACCAGCCAGACTACCACCATGAAGACCAATACAAGCCAGCATGCCATCGTGAAGACCAGTACCAAGCGAACCACCGCCACCGCCGCCAATAAAAAGGGCACCACCAGCCGAACCCCGACCGTTACCCGTAAACCCGCAACCGTTACCCGTAAACCCGCAACCGTTACCCGTAAACCCGCAACCGTTACCGTTACAACTAACTCTCCAAACCGCGACCCGCCAAGGAGCCAAGTGCGACAGAAAGGAGGAACCGACTCCATCGCATCCGCACCAAAACCAGATGGGCTCAAGTCACCAAACATGACCGTGTCGATCGAGCCTCACCGCACGGATCCACGGTCGTGGAATAAAAAGAAGATGGACACAGAATCTACACACAGAATCATGGGCCCAGAGAGAAGGTTAAACCGTTCTTGGGTTTTGACGTCAGACAGCACGCACAGTACCATCCGTCGAGGCGCCGCCAGCGGCTAGTCTTTCAGCGTCGGAATGGAACGATCCTGTGCAGAGTATTAAGACGAGGAGAAGCCGTCCTCACCCACCAGCCGACGGGGGAGTCCAAGAGGGTTGTGTTCGACCCGTAGGCCCAGCCGTTTTTTTCCTTACTTACTTTTTGTTTTTTTAGCCAAGGAGGCTCTTTTTGTTAATTTTGTTAATATTGTGTTAATTAAAAAAAATATGTATAGGAAAAATTTTTTGAAGAACATAATAAAGTGACATGCAGGCCATACTTTTCGTTCCGGGACCGAGGATCAGACGAGGAGGTCCTCGTCTCCGAAAAAGGGGGGATATGTAACGAGGAATTTTTCAATAACCTCATTACATGCTTTTCCGTTGTCGCCCCAAGGAACAGTCTCCGTCATCTAGTGAAATGGTAAGGAGAAAAGCTTGTCAAGCTAAGACAGCAACCCAGAAAGTAATCTCGTAGCCAAGACATAGCACCTGTGGTGGAAAGTATTCAAGGTTGTACCATGGAGGTGAAAAGCTAACCTCACCACCATTAGTGGTGGATAATGGGTAGGTGGTAATATCACCCAACAACCAACTCCTTATGCACAAGCAGTGCGAAGTATAACCACCGGCAGAGCTCGATGGTGAGTTGGCATATGAATGAAGTGGTAGCATATGAACAAGCATATGAGAATATCGTGTGTAAAAAAAACATTTGAGTAGGGAATATTGCATATAGTTATATGGGTTTTGCGCACGGTACCACAACGAGCGTTGAGTATAAATAGGGCGGCTCAGCGCAAGGAAATCACAGTCCGTCGGCACCGGTCATACGGTGCACATCATCTCCAGAGATATCCAGGAAAAGGAATAAGGAAGTGCAACCAGCCACCAGCTAAGCAAAATAGCTGGCAAACCAAGGTAAAGGTAAAGGTGAATGATTAAGTTAACAAACTAAATATATTGCTTACGTATTGTGCCACCTGGGGCAGAGAATAATACCTGCCGATCCCCCAGAGCTATTGCCTGTGATCTACCCACCGGGGTCTTTTTAGACGATCGTGTTTCTACCTACCGAGGTCGTAAGACGCTACCGAAGTCGTAAGACGCTCGTGTTTCTACCTACCGAGGTCGTAAGACGCTCGTGTTTCTACCTACCGAGGTCGTAAGGCGCACGTGTTTCTACCTACCGAGGTCGTAAGACGCTCATGTTTCTACCTACCGGGGTCACAAGACGCTCGTGTTTCTACCTACCGAGGTCGCAAGACGCTCGTGTTTCTACCTACCGAGGTCGCAAGACGCTCGTGTTTCTACCTACCGGGGTCGCAAGACGCTCGTGTTTCTACCTACCGAGGTCGCAAGACGCTCGCGTTTCTACCTACCGGGGTCGCAAGACGCTCGTGTTTCTACCTACCGGGGTCGCAAGACGCTCGTGTTTCTACCTACCGGGGTCGCAAGACGCTCGTGTTTCTACCTACCGGGGTCCTCGGAGGCTAGTGTTTCTACCTACCGGGGTCGTAAGACGCTCGTGTTTCTACACCGGGGTCGTAAGACGCTCGTGTTTCTACCTACCGGGGTCGCAAGACGCTCGTGTTTCTACCTACCGGGGTCCTCGGAGGCTAGTATTTCTACCTACCGGGGTAGTAAGACGCTCGTGTTTCTACACCGGGGTCGTAAGGCGCACGTGTTTCTACCTACCGAGGTCGTAAGACGCTCGTGTTTCTACCTACCGGGGTCGCAAGACGCTCGTGTTTCTACCTACCGAGGTCGCAAGACGCTCGTGTTTCTACCTACCGAGGTCGCAAGACGCTCGTGTTTCTACCTACCGGGGTCGCAAGACGCTCGTGTTTCTACCTACCGAGGTCGCAAGACGCTCGCGTTTCTACCTACCGGGGTCGCAAGACGCTCGTGTTTCTACCTACAGGGGTCGCAAGACGCTCGTGTTTCTACCTACCGGGGTCGCAAGACGCTCGTGTTTCTACCTACCGGGGTCCTCGGAGGCTAGTGTTTCTACCTACCGGGGTCGTAAGACGCTCGTGTTTCTACACCGGGGTCGTAAGACGCTCGTGTTTCTACCTACCGGGGTCGTAAGACGCTCGTGTTTCTACCCGCTGGGATCTTCAGACGCCTACGCGCTTCGACTACCTACAGCTACCTATAGGGTGAATGTGCCGCAAGGGATTGGGCCGATAGAGGCCGCTAAACCACATTAGACCATATCATCGCCAATCCTTTCTCTCCCATAGTTTCCATAAGGATATCGTAAGCTACCAGAATTGCGGACATTAACCTGCCCCGAGCCTTAGAAGTCCCGGCCATTCAGACTAAGGAACGTTGGCCGCTAATCAGAAGGGGTCGCCGTCACAACATACAACCTATATAACGATATATAACGATATATATATATACTCATTTGTTAATTATAACGCTAAATTTTGTTAAGTTCTAATAAAAGAGAATTTCTTTGACCTTTGTGAAGTTTGGTGTTTTTCTTCACTATACCTTGGCTAGCCGTGAGCATAACCTCGGCTGGAAAAGCAAAAACACGTCACAAAGGTCAGGAAGAAGATCTGTCGAAAGAGACATCATTGCTCTAAAGAAAGAGAAGTACATCCCAGCAGCGTAAGGCAGACCAAAAGGAAGCTTACGCTTCTGTCATGAAGGCAACCATGGCCAATCCCTACAGTAAATTTTGGAAGAATACCGGCAAAGTAGCTTGTTTTCCACACTTCCACACAGTCAAGCTGTTGTGTGCCTGCTGGAGTGGCCTGCCGATTCAAGACTTGTACTAAAGCAAACCGATTTGATTGCTATTTTCTTCTTTCAACTTTATTAACTCTCATATTTAAATAAATGCATACCAAAATAAAAACATTTAAAGAAGGTAAACTCAAATTTTTATTAAAACCTTTTGGTTGAGGTGAAATACTCGCCTGTGGCGGGTTGAAAATAGAAAACATAAATGGTCAAGCTATGTAGAAGCTAGGGTTGTCTGCCGATTCGAAAGTAGTACTATTAAGAAGTGGAAGCGTAGATTTGACATTGAAAACATACAAAATAGATTAGTATTTGATTTTTTATTTCAACTTTAATGACTGATAATCTAAGGAAATGCATACAAAATTGAAAAACTAGTATTAAAAGTAAATATTCTGTTAAAACCCATTGGTTCAGTTGATGTTTGTTGTCAGAGTTCTGTTGGGAAGACGGAAGAACGTTTGGGTTGCGAAAAATTTCCTTAAGCACGTCCAATGAAAGATAACAGATCTCTTGAGGATTGTCGGTGTTTAAAGATTTTTGCCAGTCGTTTAACGGCTTCTGGCAAACCCTTTACAAGATTATGTTGTCCTAATGGTAGCTGCTGCTTCTTGGGTGGCTCGTCAATACATCAATCTGTAAAGTTCTCAGTAATTAAATTTATTGTCTTTGTGATATTTTTTTCTTATTCTTGCATACACAATCTTGACTTTTCCGTCCCAAATAGTTTAAAATAGTTTTAAATAGTTTAATTGGCAAGAGCCCGTGCCGGTTAAAAAAAAGAAAGAGTTAAAAAAAATTTGAGTAGTTGTCAAAACCATATTCCTTTCAAAGTGCTGCCAGATGTCAAACAAAATTATTAACCTGTAATGAAAACACCTTTTCTTGAAATTTCATAACTACGTAATTATGGCTCTAGTGAAAACGTAGTATTAAGTATTGTTCACATGAGAACGACCAATGAACGACGAATGAACGAAAATTCGTTAATTTTGACATTTCATTCACATGAGTGTTTTACATTCGTCACGAATAACGAACACAATTTACATGCAAAACAAAAATTAGGAATAGTTTTGAGGTTAAGTACGTGCGAAAAATTTATTCGTTGGAGTGTGGATTGTATGTGGAACGAGAATAAAGTCTGACATTTCGTACCTACTAGATGTTTATTCGTAACGAATAAACTTTTTTCTCAATTTTTTTAATTTAAGGCACAAAAATTAAAGTTTATCCACCTAAAAATAAGTATGAACTATGTTTCCATCATTTGCAAAAAAATCATGAGGAATATATGCTAGAAAGGTACTTAAAATCTCATTTCTTGATTTATTCGTCGTTCGTTGGTCGTGCTCATATGAATAGTCCTTTAGAAACAGTGAGTTAAATTAATAGTTTTCGATTGGAACTGTGTCAAAAAGGTATGCTTAAGCTAAAATAAGAGTAATTACTATTATGATTATTATAATTATTCTTATCATCATTGCCAGTGAACAGTTACTAAACACGAAAAAGTAGGATTAATCAGAAATCAAAGCAGTATTAGCTTAAATTTGTGAATGAAAAGAATTGACATTATGTGCTGACTACTACTATTCACATTCATGCCTTTCCAAAAATTTTTCAAAATTCCAACAAACATTTCAAAATGAGTTTAAATCGTGCTTTCACATACGACCTTTAAATCATAGCCTTGGAATGAGCTTGAAAAGAAAAAGTATGAACAAAAATCTTAATACAGCAATAATAATAAATTCGTAAAAAAAAAAACAAAAAATTTAACTACCAGTTTGGAAAAACTACGGGAGCAATTTTTTCAATTATTCACAGAATCTAACTAATGTCTAGTCTTACCCTTAGCCTTAGAGGAAAAAGAACAAGAGGGAAAAACATTACCAGCCCTAATTATTAGATTTTGCTATTACACGCTTAAAACGCATAATAGTTATGCAGTGAATAAGAACCTATTAAGACTTTATTCAGTGAATAAAAAATCCTTATTTATAATCTTTTTCATCACCCATTATAGTTATTCATCCCTTATGTCAAAATCATAAAGAAACTCTCTATTTTTGTTTCTCAATGGTTGAACTGACAACAGAAATTTGTTTTTGTTTATATTTTCCAAGCTATGGAACATTCGATCATTCAATGTCTACTGCCTTTTCAGGAACAAAAAAGTAAAAAATTTTAAGCAACTAAACACTTTTTATTGTGCTAATTTTTTTTTTTGACAAATAACATAGGACACCTAAATGTATTTGGCTCAGACACTCTCTACAGTACAGCTACAGAGTACATACTGTAACGTGCGCTTAGTTCGCAAAAAAAATACAAAACTTTACCTTTCAATTTAAATTTTACCACTTTTATTCAGTATCTATACTTTATTCGATCTCAACTCGACTTTTGGACTATCACTTGTAAATAACAATTCGCTCTTCTTAACTGTATCACTCTATAGTCAAAACTGACATCTGGTTGCCTCGGCGGCCTATTTATATCGAATGACATTATATCCAGAACTATCCAGTATTTTCCACATGGTCTCCACTCTCCACTCCTGTCAAACATTTTTCCCTCATGGTATATTTCTACACTTACACTAGTGTTGCCGCTTGTGTTTTCGGTTGAACTTGTTTTCGATTAGGAAATTGGTATTAAATGTTGGGTTCGCCCCCTCCTTAAGATTGCTCGTCCCGAATAATTTCATCTGCAGCCTCGCCACTATATCGATGCAGCCGGTCACAATGAACTACTTTTAACTTGCCTCTTAGTCCTCTTTCGATGCGGTAAACCACGTCGTTAATCCTCGTGACAACAGTATAAGGACCTTCCCAGTTCTGCTGAAGTTTCGGTGACAACGCCTTTTGACGATGAGGATTATAAAGCCACACACGATCTCCTGCTTGGAATCCTGCCGTTGTCGCTTTTGTGTCGTAGCGTGTCTTCATCCGGTCGCTGTAGGTTTTCATCCGTTCCCTTGTTCTTTTATGGATGTCAGCGAGTCTCTCCTTGAGGTCATCCACATACTCGTTTGTGTCCTGTGGCTCCTCTGTGGGGCATCCAAATTAAAGTTCGCTGGGCAGCCGCATGGTTTTCCCGAACAGGATGTCAGATGGTGTTTGTCCTGTCGAGCTATGTACTGCACTTCTATAGGCCATCAGGAATAGCGGTACGTGCCTATCCCAGTCTCTTTGGTAGTCGCCTACGACCTTGGTGAGGTGTTCTTTCAAGGTGCGGTTGAATCTTTCAACCATCCCATCAGATTGTGGATGAAGCGGTGTGGTTCTCGTCTTCTTAATGCCAAGTAGTCCGCACACTCCTTGGAAGATGTTTGACTCAAAGTTCCTCCCTTGGTCGGAATGGAGTTCCATAGGCACGCCAAACCTACTCACCCAGTTAAACACAATCTGGTCGACCACCGTTTTGGCTTCTTGACTTGGGATGGCATGCGCCTCAGGCCACTTGCTAAAATAGTCCATTACAACCAGAATGTACTTGTTTCCAGCGTTGGTCTCTGGAAAAGGCAAAGCCACATCTACTGCAATCCTCTCAAAAGGTGATCCAACGTTGTACTGATGCATCTTACCTTGAATCTTCCTACCAGGTCCTTTGGTTGCAGCACACTTGTCACATGTTCGGCACCACTTCTCCACGTCATCTCTAGCATGTAAATAGTAGAACCGATGTCGCACCTTCTCCAGTGTTTTGTTAACTCCCAGGTGGCCTCTAGAAGGTCCGTCGTGCATCTCCCGAAGAACTTCACTGACTTTCGATTGCGGTACGATCAGCTGCATCACATATGACTTACCGTCAGCGGATTCCCATCAGTGTTGCGAATTTATGAATTAAAAAATCCCTAAATCATAAGCTAATTGTTGACTTCTGATTTAAAAAAAATGTAATTCGCAAGCTAGTTGCTGATTTAGAATTGAAAATTTTTCAAGTCATAAGTCCGTTTGTGAATTATGAATAAAATTTTTTCAATTCAGAAGCTAGCTGGTGAATTATGAATTAAATTTTTTCAATTCAGAAGCCAGTTGGTGACTTGTGAATAAAATTTTTTCAATTCATAAGTCAGTTGGTGAATTATGAATTAAATTTTTTCAATTCAGAAGCTAGTCGGTGAATTATGAATTAAATCTTTTTCAATTCATAAGTCAGTTGGTGAATTATGAATTAAATTTTTTCAATTCAGAAGCCAGTTGGTGACTTGTGAATTAAATTTTTTCAATTCAGAAGCTAGTCGGTGAATTATGAATTAAATCTTTTTCAATTCATAAGTCAGTCGGTGAATTATGAATTAAATTTTCCCAAGTCATGAGCTGACAAGTGAGTTATGAATTAAATCTTTTTCAATTCATAAGCCAGTTGGTGACTTGTGAATTAAATTTTCCCAAGTCATGAGCTGATAAGTGAGTTATGAATTAAATCTTTTTCAATTCATAAGCCAGTTGGTGACTTGTGAATTAAATTTTCCCAAGTCATGAGCTAATAAGTGAGTTATGAATTAAATCTTTTTCAATTCATAAGCTATTTTTTGAGTTATGAATTAAATTTATTAAATTAACTCAATTCTTCTTCTTGCTTCATTTGCTGCATCACAATTTTCTTTAAAAGGTAGTGATTGAAGTATTTTAAATCTATTCTTAGTTACATATTGTAACATGAACCCAACATCTAATACCAATTTCCTAATCGAAAACGTTCTACCGAAAAAAAAAAACACATCTGGGAGCACTAGTGTAAGTGTAGAAATTCTAGGAGAGAAAATATTTGACAGCCAAAACAGTGGAGAGTTGCAGACCATGTGGAAGTTACTGGAGAGTTCTAGATGAAATGTCATTCGATATAAATAGCCCGCCCGAGGCAACCAGAGGGCAGTTTTTAATTATAGAGTGATAAAGTGAAGTTTAAATTGTCTACAAGTTATAGTCCAAAAGTCGAGTTGAGATCGAATAAAGTTTAGATACTGAATAAAAGTGGTTGAAATAAATTAAAAAGTGAAGTTTTATTTTTCGAACTAAGCGCACGTTACATTGGTGTCAGAAGTGTAAATAAAACTTATTTGACTAGTGAAGTGTAAAAAAAAAAGTGAAAAAAAAAGAAAAATAATAATTATATACAGTGAAAATGGGTAAGTTGTTAGAAGAGCTCAACTGCATTGAGCTTAAAAGTGAGTTAGGTAAGCGAAATCTTTCTAGAGCGGGATCGAAAAATGAGCTCGTCCTGCGCTTGCACAAATATTTGGAACAGCAAGGGGAAGACGTAAACACTTTTGTTTTTGAAACAGAAGTGGAGGAAGAGAAAGTAAGTGAAAGTGTAGATTTATATAGTATAATGAAGCTATTATTAGAACAAAAGAAACTGACTGAAGAACAACGAAACGAGCAAAAGAAGGAACAGCAGAATGTTCTCGAACAACTGGAAGCACAACGAAACGAACAGAAGAAGCTGATTGAAGAGCAACGAAACGAGCAAAAGAAAGAACAGCTGAATGTTCTCGAACAACTTGAAGCACAACGAAACGAGCAAAAGAAGGAACAGCAGAATGTTCTCGAACAACTTGAAGAACAACGAAGTGAACAAAAGAAGGAACAACAGAATATTCTCGAAAGACTTGAGGCGCAACAGAATGTTTTAGAAGGTCAGAAAAACATTCTAGAAGGTAAATTGGGTAACATTGAGAAAAATGTATGCGCCCTAGACGAACGCGTTGAAGGTGTGGAAAAACAGCTTTCTGTTGTAGAGAATCGTTTGGAAAGCCGATGCGATAAACAGTTCTCTGTTCTGACCAAGGAATTGGACCAGATCCGGAAGATTAAAATTCGAGAGTCTGCTGGGGAGTATGTAAAGAAAAAGGAGATGAAACCCCCAACATTTGATGGACAGTCTTCTTGGCCAGTCTACAAGAGACAATTTGAGGCAGCCGCGACAACAAATGGCTGGGATGACGAAGACAAGTACATTGCACTGACTCTTGCTCTTAGAGGACCAGCAGCTGAATTACTTCAAACAGTTCCAGCTGGTAAGAGCGGCGATTTCAGTTCTCTCGTGGCAGCTATAGATAAACGCTTTAGAGATAGCCACTTGAAAGAAGTCTTCCGAGTCCGAGTTCCAACTCAATAACAGAGTCCAGAAAAGGGGTGAAAGTCTACAGCAGCTCCAAGCAGACGTCGAAAGACTGGTTCACCTGGCATACCCGGATGCTGGAGAAGAAATCATCAACCAGCTTGCTGTTGAGTCCTTCGTTCGTGCCATTTCCGATATACATCTTCAGAGGTCTGTGCGAACTGCTAGAACACGTACTCTTTCTGAAACTTTAGCATTCGCATTGACAATCGAAGCAGCAGAACAGGCTTCTCATGGAGTACATCGACTTAGAGAGGCCATAGTCGAAGAATGCTCGTGCCAAAGAGCTGAAATACAAAAGAACCGGAGCGGACTAGCAAGACGTTGGAACTGCAACAAGACCGGGCACTTACAGCGTCAATGCCGACTACCACCAAATAAAGCCGCTTGTCAACATTGTGGAAGCAAGAGATCCAACTCAGAGCAAGGTAACAACAACACCAGCGTTGCCTATCAGCCCGTTTCCCATCAGGGAAACGAGTAAGAACCAACTTCGAGGGGCAGAGGCTGGTTTCTTGTATCGATGGCCCCAAAACCACCATCCAGGTCTCCCAGACCAAACGAGACAACAAAAGTCTGACTGTGGAGACTACTATTAACGGGAATAAACATGTGGCTACCATCGACACCGGTGCCACAGCATCCATAGTACGTCGAGACCTGGTAAAGATGACGTGGCTTCATAACACCAATAGCTACCGTCTAAGAACCGCAACGGGAGAAGCAGCAAGAGTATATGGAGAAGTGTGTCTTAAGATCCGACTGGCCGATCTAGTGTTTACTCATCAATTCCTGGTGGCAGATATATGTGACGAGTGCATCATTGGAATCGACTTTATGAAACAGCACGGAGTTATTTTGGACATCGGTAATCAAGTTTTGAAGTACCAAAATATGGAACTTCCAATGACCTATTCGAACGAAAGTACGTCGACACTGAGGACTGTCATCACGGAAGATCTGATTCTGCCTCCTTCTTCTGAAGTGTTCGTTTGGACAAAACTGGAAGGTGAGTTTGGAAGCCTTCGATACCTCATGGTGGAACCAGGCCCAGAGTGTTCCTCACTCGTCTCACGTCATCATTGGGAAGACACTGGTAGCACCGAAAAACAAAATGGTCCCCGTACGATTACTAAACACCAGACCGTACGATGTAAGGTTGAAGAAAGGAGAAGTCGTTGGACGTTGCGAATCGGTTGCAGCAATTACGAAGATCACAGACGAAGCCCCGAGAAAAACTATAACTCCGGAGGAGCTCAAAACCATCAGAGCTAAAATACTGAATTCATCCAACCTTGATCACCAACAAACAAGGATGGCTGAAAATCTCCTACAAGAGTACACTGACATCTTCGCATCGCAAAAGGGACAATATGGTAGGACACAGTTGGTGCAGCATCGCATCAACACAGGAGATGCAAGACCGATTCGTCAACCCGCAAGACGTCTTCCACTGGCCAAACAAATTAAAACAAATTAACAAACAAGGTGAGGTTGAGGAAATGATAACAGCAATGAAGAAGGACGGTCTTATCGAAAATTCCAAAAGTCCTTGGGCTTCACCAGTGGTGCTAGTGAAAAAGAAAGACGGAAGCACTCGTTTTTGTGTGGACTACCGAAGGCTGAACGATGTGACTAAGAAGGACAGCTATCCCCTGCCGAGGATCAGTGATACCCTGGATGCCATGGAGGGAGCCCAGTGGTTTTCGACGCTGGACTTGAAGAGTGGATATTGGCAAGTTGATATCCACCCTGATGATCGGGAAAAGACGGCGTTTTCTACAGGTAATGGGCTCTGGCAGTTTAAAGTTATGCCGTTTGGGCTATGCAACGCTCCGGCAACATTCGAGCGTTTGATGGAGTGCGTTCTCCAAGGACTGACGTGGAAAGCTTGCCTAGTCTACTTGGACGATGTGATTGTTTACGGGAAGACATTTGGCCAACATTGCAAGAACCTAAAAGCCGTGTTTCAGAGACTTCGAGAGGCTAACCTTAAACTGAATCCGGAAAAATGTGCACTTTTCAAAACCGAAGTTAAGTATTTGGGACACATCATCTCTTCCCAAGGAGTGAAAACCGATCCTGAAAAAGTTGACTCCGTCAAAAATTGGCCAACACCACAGGACAAACATCAACTCCGAAGCTTTCTTGGTCTTGCCACATATTACCGACGTTTTGTTAAGAACTTTGCTGGAGTTGCAAAGAGTTTGCATCAGCTCACCGAAAAAGGGAAACAGTTTAAATGGTCAGGTGAGTGTGAGAAATCTTTTCAGGAGCTCAAATACCGCCTCTGTAACGCTCCAGTGCTTGCACATCCAACACCTGGCAAAACATTCATCATCGACGCAGATGCAAGCAACGTTGGAATCGGGGCGGTACTATCCCAAGTGCATGATGGCGAAGAGAAAGTGGTGGCATATTGCAGCAAGGTCCTCTCGAAGCCCGAAAGAAACTACTGTGTGACCAGAAGGGAACTGCTAGCTCTTATCTTGGCAACAAAGCACTTCCATAAGTACATCTATGGACAGAAATTCCTTCTGCGGACAGACCATGGTGTTCTGAACTGGCTGTTGAACTTCAAAAATCCAGAAGGTCAAGTCGCAAGGTGGATAGAAAGACTGCAGACTTATGATTACCAGATTCAACACCGCAGAGGAAAGTTGCACTCAAACGCTGACGCATTATCCCGAAGACCTTGCAAAGTGGATTGCAAGCATTGTAGGCGGCAAGAAGAAAAAGAAAATATTACCGCTCAGCGACTAAGAGCTGACCCAATATGCGGATGGAGCAATGAGGAAGTGAGGACTGCTCAACAGGAGGATCCAGATATCGAACCCATTCTCGCATGGAAAGAAAATGAAGAGAAACCTGAATGGGGCGACATTTCTGACAGGAGTCCAGTTCTCAAAGCCTATTGGGCACAGTGGGACTCACTATATGTGCAAGAAGGTGTCCTCAGGCGAAGATGGGAATCCGCTGACGATAAGTCATATGTGATGCAGCTGATCGTACCGCAATCGAAAGTCAGTGAAGTTCTTCGGGAGATGCACGACGGACCTTCTGGAGGCCACCTGGGAGTAAACAAAACACTGGAGAAGGTGCGACATCGGTTCTACTGGTTACATGCTAGAGATGACGTGGAGAAGTGGTGCCGAACATGTGACAAATGTGCTGCAACCAAAGGACCTGGTAGGAAGATTCAAGGTAAGATGCATCAGTACAACGTTGGATCGCCTTTTGAGAGGATTGCAGTAGATGTGGCTGGGCCTTTTCCAGAGACCAACGCTGGAAACAAATACATTCTGGTTGTAATGGACTATTTTAGCAAGTGGCCTGAGGCGTATGCCATCCCAAATCAAGAAGCCAAAACGGTGGTCGACCAGATTGTGTTTAACTGGGTGAGTCGATTTGGCGTGCCTATGGAACTCCATTCCGACCAAGGGAGGAACTTTGAGTCAAACATCTTCCAAGGAGTGTGCGGACTACTTGGCATTAAGAAGACGAGAACCACACCGCTTCATCCACAATCTGATGGTATGGTTGAAAGATTCAACCGGACCTTGAAAGAACACCTCACCAAGGTCGTAGGCGACTACCAAAGAGACTGGGATAGGCACCTACCGCTATTCCTGATGGCCTATAGAAGTGCAGTACATAGCTCGACAGGACAAACACCATCTGACATCCTGTTCGGGAAAACCATGCGGCTGCCCAGCGAACTTAAATTTGGATGCCCCACAGAGGAGCCACAGGACACGAATGAGTATGTGGACGACCTCAAGGAGAGGCTCGCTGACATCCATAAAAGAACAAGGGAACGGATGAAAACCAACAGTGACCGGATGAAGACACGGTACGACACAAAAGCGAAAACGTCAGGATTCCAAGCAGGAGATCGTGTGTGGCTCTATAATCCTCATCGTCAAAAGGGATTGTCACCGAAACTTCAGCAAAACTGGGAAGGTCCTTATACTGTTGTCACGAGGATTAACGACGTGGTTTACCGCATCCAAAGAGGACTAAGAGGCAAGTTAAAAGTAGTTCATTGTGACCGGCTGCATCGATATAGTGGCGAGGCTGCAGATGGAATTATTCGGGACGAACAATCTTAAGGAGGGGGCAGTGTAACATGAACCCAACATCTAATACCAATTTCCTAATCGAAAACGTTCTACCGGAAAAAAAAACACATCTGGGAGCACTAGTGTAAGTGTAGAAATTCTAGGAGAGAAAATATTTGACAGCCGAAAGAGTGGAGAGTTGCAGACCATGTGGAAGTTACTGGATAGTTCTAGATGAAATGTCATTCGATATAAATAGCCCGCCCGAGGCAACCAGAGGGCAGTTTTTGATTATAGAGTGATAAAGTGAAGAGTAAATTGTCTACAAGTGATAGTCCAAAAGTCGAGTTGAGATCGAATAAAGTTTAGATACTGAATAAAAGTGGTGGAATAAATTAAAAAGTGAAGTTTTATTTTTCGAACTAAGCGCACGTTACAATATGTTAATAAACAAACCTCTAAAAATCTATTTTTGGTATAAAGTAAGTAGGTACTTTCCATTTTCTTTTGCTTCAATATGAATGTCTTAGAAACTGCGACAGTTTTTGAAGGCTTTTCACTTCATTACTTCACTAAGAGCTTTGAATGCTAAAAAAGAAACTAAGGGCTTAGTTATGGAAAATTGTGGAAAAAACAGCTAAGAAAATTACCAATTTTACAAAAAAAAAAATTTACTTCGATACAAGCTTTATAGTGTACTTGTAAGTAAGATTTGCGACAAATGTCAACTATGCTCCGAATGTTACACAGGAAGTGCTGCCAAGTGCTTCTGGTCAATAGCGCAGGGTGGGCATGGAGAAACGAAACACTAACATTCTAGAGGAGCACTTTCGAATTTTAGCTTGGAACGTTAGTGATCTTAATAATAAAACTTTTTATCCAGGATTTTTTAAATATGTATTAGAGTTTGAGCTATTTTTTTTATTTGAAACTCATTTACAGTCAGATAAAAATATAATCTTTGAAAAATATTTCGCAAATTATAAATGCTACTGGATACCAGCAAAAAAATCAGCAATCAAAGGACGGGCAAGTGGAGGAACTCTCATAGCTATCAAAAATAATATATGTGCAATATGTGATGTTAAGATAGAGAACGATTTTGGATATATTGCTTTGAGAAACTGGAACAAAACTCTTTACATCGTGCCAGTATACTTAAACTGCAATAACTGGCAACAAGAATATAACAACTTTTACGATTTCTTATGTACGCTTAAATCTCACAATTTAATGATAGTAGGTGACTTAAACTCGAGAACTGGAGAAATTGAAGCGGAAAACAAATTTGGTTATCAAAATCGGAAAAGCAAAGACAGAAAATTCAATAATGAAGGAAAGCAAATAATTGAGCTATGTGATGATTTTGGTTTGTGCATTTTAAACGGCAGCACACCAGGCAATAAAAGAGGTGAATTTACGTTTGTTGGTAAACAAGGTAGTTCTTTAATTGATTATGGACTTATTGGTGGAGAATGGTGCTCTATTGTGAAACATTTTGAGGTGGGTGATATTACTTACTCAGATCACTTTCCAATACTCCTTCAGACTGCATATAGTAAATCCAATTATTTCCCAACAAACCACAATACTGAGGACAAAAATGTGCTCAAATGGAAAGTATCTGGTATAAACAGCTACGAATATACTATGGATAATTTGTTAAGCCTTTCAGAAAGAAAAGTTCCGTTTAATTATATTCCAATCTGTGAATTAGAAAAGATTATAACCGAGGCAGCGAGGACAATGATAAAACCAAAGGGATTAAGAAAGAAAAAAAAAAAAACGAATGGTATGATTTTTCATGTGAGCAGCTCAGGAAAAAGTCTTTGGGACTTTTGAATCTCCTTCGAAAATATGAAATACCAAGTGTAAAGGTGGACTATTTGGAAGTTAATAAGCTTTACAAAAACACATGCAAAGAAAAAAAAAAAAAGGCTTATGAAGAAAAGCTGGCGATTTCTTTGAGTCATAGCAGAGATTTAGTAGAGTTTTGGGCCCTAACTAAAAAGCTGAACGGTCATTTCAAACAACAAGATACGGCTACAGTGTCACTGCAATCGTTTAGAACTCATTTTGCTTCCTTGCTAAATTCAAAAGTTAACGTTTCGTGGAGCTTTGCGCGACCATCTGTCTGGGTTGAAGAACTGGATAAGAATATTTCGGTAAATGAGGTGAGAATGCTGTTACTGAGTGTTAAAGACGGTAAGGCAGCCGGGTCAAATGGTATACCAGCAGAATTCTTCAAACATAGCACAGACTTGTTTAAAGCAAAATTAACGGAGGCGCTTAACATATTGTTTAAATTCGGAACTTTGCCAGACCATTTCTATGAAGCACTTATAATGCCAATCTTTAAAAAAGGCAACAAGGAAGACCCTACGAATTATAGAGGAATATCTTTTCTAAATGCAGCTGTAAAAATATTCACAATGATTCTTCACGAACGATTGAACAGGTGGGTGCAAGAAGAAAACAAGCTGAGTGAATATCAAAGTGGATTTCGCAAAGGATATTCCACTATGGACAATATTTTCGTATTGCGATCGCTTGCGCAGTGGAAACTCAACCAAAACAAAAAACTTTATGTCTTCTTTGTCGATTTTAAGGCAGCTTTTGATTCCATCAATAGAAACGCATTGTTTTATAAGCTCCTCAATTTAGGAGATCCAACTAAGTTTGTCCGAATTATTGAAAAATTGTACCAACAAACAACAGCATTCATTTACAACGGCAAGGAAAGATCGGACTGCGTTCAAGTTAACCAAGGAGTTAGGCAAGGCTGTAACCTTAGCCCGCTGCTGTTCGCTCTTTTCCTAGATGACATTGTAGAATGCCTTACTTGTGGAGTGGAGTTTGAAAATAAACGAGTGAAAGTTATAAGGTATGCAGATGACATTGTCATACTCGCGGAGTCACCAACAATTCTCCAAATGATGACCAATAAGCTGCAAAGCTATTGCAAGGTATGGAATTTGATTGTTAATACAGAAAAGTCAAAAATTCCTTGTGTTTAAGAATGGTTCCGGAAGAATGGCGGGTGAGGAGCATTGGAAGTATGATAGAAAATTTTTAGAAGTAGTGAAATCCTATACGTATCTTGGAATTGAGTTCACATACAACTTGAAGCTAGAAAAGTATTTAAAAATAAAACTAAATAAAGCTAAGGCTGCAATTTGCGTGAACTGGGAAAGAATCTATAACAACAAACTAATTGCACCAGAATTGAAGCAAAGAGTTTTTAATGCTACAGCACAGGCTATCTTGTTTTATGGAGCGCAAGTGTGGGGTGTACAGAGATATGAACTAGTGGAATACTTGTTGCGTTTTTTCTTAAGAAAAATTTTCTTTCTACCAGTTAACACACCAAAGTACATGTATTATTTGGAAACGGGATTGTCGACACTTTTTATATCTACCCTAAAGCTGAATGCAGACTACATAGTGAGAGTCTTACAAATGGAGGACCATAGACTACCAAAAACATGTTTACAGTACGCGATTCATCAAAAAAAGCTAGTAGTAAACGACTGGAACTTGCTAGCCGCGGACTGCGGCTTCACCATAAACTGGAATATGAATGCCTTTCAATGCAAAAGAACACTTTACGAAGTTATAGTAGTTACAGATGAAAATGAGAGATATTCTTTTATAGAAAAAGCACGTGCATCCACTGAAAGACACTATTACAATAAGTGCGTGTATAATCTTAACTCCAGGAACTATTTCAGCAGTAATTTCAACAGTCAAATCATAAGCACTTTATTTAAAATTAGAGGAGAGCTGATAAATCTAAACTTTAAGCCCCATCGCAACGATGGTTCTGATATTTGCACGCTTTGTAATCTTCGACTGAGGGAAGATGTTCTACATTTTATTGGTGTGTGCCCTATGTTGACGGAGATAAGACGTGCTCATTTTGGGAAGAGTTCCTTGCAAGTAAACGAGGTCCGTAATTATCTGGATGGTGCAAATTGGATGCACCTTTATCAATTTTTCAACGAAGCAATGTCTTACAGATCTCAAATTATAAGAGAAAGCTTTTGATCCAAAAAATGTTCATATCACAAACGAAAAATCATTTCAATTTTGCTTAAAAAAAACTAGAATCACTTTTGTTTTTGTTTAAAGTCATTTGAATTTTATTTGCATTTTAAAACCTTAAAAAAAAAAAAAATTTGTTCTGTTTTGACTAAACTAAAAGTCCATTTTATTTTTGTTTTAACTAAACTAAAAAGTGCTTACTTATAAAACATTACGCTTTTGTAAATTAAAAAAAAAAAAAAAAAAAATACTGATTGAAAATATTGTTCTACATTTTTTGTTATAAAAAAGAAATAATCATCAAGTTAACAATATAATTAAAAGCAAGTATGCCCCTCAGGCAGACGACTTTTCATGTCATGCCTTTATTAATTATTCAAGATCAATGAAACTGTACCTGTATAAAATTTGAATTGAAGAATAAACAATATCTTGTTATAGTCACCTGCAGTTCAAGTGCAGCAAAATGTTATAGTCACCTGCAGTTCAAATGCAGCGAAAAAAAATTTCGATGATCATACGATCGCGGCTTAATGTCGTAACAAAAATCTCCTCGCTGACCACCACGCCACCAACCCTTCGTTAAGAGAAGCCCTTGCGGCATCTATCCTCGGCGTGTCTGGCCAAGGATTAGTTAAGTTTGGATCTGACAATCGAAGTGTGCGGTCGCAAAAAGAATTTTAGAAAAGGAATGCAAAGGAGCAAATTAAAGACTTTATTGAATGATTTTAAATGATAAAAGAAGTTTGAACTGAATTAAAAGAGAAAAAAACAAAAAAAAAAAAACAAAGGAAATTTCGAAAGTAAAGAAAAAAATAATAAACCCTGTGTGTGAAAAAAAAAGAAAGTAAATACCTTCCGAATTGTGGTCCGGGGAAGGAAATAAGTGTATATGCCCCATTGAAGAATTAGGAACCAGGAACAGATCCGACCCCCTGAACAGACCTAGCTACGTAAAGTTGGGTAAGTTGTCCTTTTTTATTTTGGTGCTCCATCGACCCATACGTCGCAAAAGGAAATCCGGCCGAACGGTGGACGGGTTACCCCCGTTCCAACGAAGTGTTCCGAGGAAGAGGTTACCTCATACCGTGCGAATGCAATCTCATGGTTGCACCCAAAAAGCGTCGAGAAAAAAAATAAAGAAAAAAGAAGACCAGGTGCCGTTACCGGCACGCCCGAAAATTTCCGCGTGGCGCGTCGTCGCATACTAACGCGGCGGGAGATCCCGTTAACCTGAGACGAAAGGAGAAAGATAGCACCGGGCTAGCACCCGCACCAAGAAGAAGAGCTGCCCCCATCCTCCCCCGCCTGGGCCTGGTATCCCTGCCATTATCCTTTTTATTTGAAAATTTTTTTTTGAAAAAAAATCTAAATTTGTCCTTTATATATAGTATTTTTTTGATTATATTTGTATATTACCTATATGAAGCTTATTATTTTTGGAAGTATATACTATGATATCTATATAGTGATCTTTTTTTTTCTACCAGTAAATTTTCTATACGAGGTGCTTGATAAGTTTGTGGAGCTTGAAAACTTTTTGGGTGGGGGTATTTCAAAGTAAAATAAAACAAAAAAAAAAAAAAACAAAAAAAAAAATATAGAAAAAAAAGGGGGAAACCAAGAAGAGTAGGAATTACGGAAAATTGATTGTGAGGTTCGGTGTGTGGTCCTCCGAGGGGCGTCGCGAATTTGTGGTGGGCACGTGCCACGTGCACCGGAAAGATCACTTACAGAGAGCTCTCCTTAGGTAGGAACCTGTGGGGCAGCGGGGGTTAGTAGTTTCTAACGGCGTTGTGGCCTTATATAAAATATCTATAAAGCGGGGGTACCACAAACAGAATCAATTGGTATAAATTGAACAAGAAAAATAAAAGCCATGTGGCTTGATCAATGATTAGATTCAGAGGAATTTTGTTTTTTTGAAGAATAAGTAAATTTTGAAGACGTATTAAAATTTCGAGATATAATTAAATTTTGAGGTTTAGTTGAATGTTAGAAATGTGGTAGAAGGGACAGGAATCCCAAAGGGGGGGGCGGGGTGCGAGCGTGTCCAGAGAGAGGTAAGGTGAGTGGAAAAAAAATATAACAATTTAACGTTATTGGGGGAAATTCGAGTAGGATACCGGTCGGGAATTTCCTAGGTAGGGTGGGAATAGACCCGGCCATAATAATACCTTTGGCCTCCCTGAGGGTGAGGAAGTCCGTCCGTCGTCTCGAGATAAAAGAAAAAAAAATAATGTATTAAGGATCTGTTCTTTCGATCTAGGCCTGAATTAAATTTGTTTTTGTGGTATAAGGTGACGAGGTAGCTTGAGGGCAAGATCCCCCCCCCAGTCCGACGAACTAGCCCGAGCGGAACCAGCAGGCCACGCCCTTCGGGCGCCTCTTCCGCCACGCTATTTTAGCGCGGTGCAATATACCTTTATACAACAAAATGGCGCCCAACGTTTTTTTCCCGTTTTTTGAGTTCCGTTAAATAAACCAACAACTTCCTGGATTCCTAATACCCGTTTCACTTTGTAAGTCTTCATCTGGAAGGTTTTGTTTTGACGTACCAAGTTGAATTGCTACAAAGATCGAGCGGGATTAAGGAATCTGGGGGGATGTTGGTTCTAATTAAGCCTCAGAGGTCCCTTATACCCGTTTCACTTAGTAAGTCTTCATCTGGAAGGTACCAAGGTGAATTGCGACAAAGATCGAGCGGGATTACGGTATCGAAGGGGAGGTTAGTTCTTAGTCAATTTTACAACTTTTCAAAAAAAAAAAAAAAATTTCATTTACTTAACTTAACATGATGTAAAATTTTTTTCGAGTCAAGATACAACTCTGTTAGCTCTTTGTGGAAGCAGTGGCCATGTTTGATGTTGGTCGAATATCGATGCCTGTGACCATAGAGAGCTGATAGTGAGTCGATGTCTATATGTGTTGCCCCGATTTAAGTCTTCAGAACTAAGCCGATAGGCGTGGTCGAAATTGTTGAAACGGAAGCAACACATAACAATAGTTCATTCACCCATTTTACAAAAAAAAAAAAATATATATATATTTCTTCACCCCAGGGGTATCCTACTAAAATGTCTGTCCGCCGTCTTTTATAAGAAAAAAAATACAACTACTCACCGATGTCTCTGGAAGTAAGTCCAACCCCCCGTATTTCCAAAATAACAAAAAAAAAAAAAAAATTTTTTTTTTCTTTTCTTTAAACCGATAAAGATAACCTAATAATAAGCACAGGAAAAGAAAAAAAAAAAAAAATTTTTTAAACTGAAACGTTCCGATAGTTTGAAAAGAACCAAGTCGAATAATTAGCACTCGTATTTCCAATTCAAGGGTTTTGGACGGTAGGATTGTGTGTAATATTCAAGTAAGAAATATAAATTATATTAACTTAAAGCATTATGGCTACTGCCTTACGCGATGAGGAAACTATAACAAAGATGGTTAGGGAAGGCGAAATAGAAGAAACGAGAAGAGTTACGCGGTCTATAAATAAGGAAGCAGGTAGAATGACAAGAGGAAGAGTGCAACAGTCTCCCATTGCTCAGGATCGTGTTTATAGGTCCACTTCAGATTTGCCAGCCAGTTCAGAGGCTCCAATTCTCACCGGTCTCAATGAAAGTCTAAATGGGTCGTTGCGGGCTCCATCATACAGCAGCTTGAGCTTGGGAGGTTCTGAAACGAGAGGGGGAAGTGCAGGGTCTCACAACCAAACCGTAAAGCCAAGTCTAGAAAGAAATATTAGTCCCAGGTCTAGGTCCGCCACTATGGGTAATGTGAATAACGCTAGGGAAATCTTTAACAATTTATCGCAGTTAGTGCATAATAATGGGGCCAAAGACCGAGGGGGAGTCCCTGAGGATCTTAAGGCGTACATTAACTTAACAATCACTCAAGCCTTATCAACCCATCAGAATTCGATACGAAATGAAATTTCTTCCTCTATGAATGAGCTACGCGCTCAGGTAGAAGTAGTTAGGAGGGAAATAGGTCACTTAGGGCAGTCGGTCCAAAGCCAAGCGAAAAATAATTTAGATCGAGATACCACCCAGCGACCGGTAGCTTCGCAGCCGGAAATTAGTAACCCTTTTGAGGATGGGCTTAGGCGAAATTTCGTTCCCAGGGAACATCAAAATCCATACCGCGAACATCAAGAACAGGGTAGGAGGTGGCAAGAAAGGGCACAGTACTCGGTAAGACCTACTGAACCGAACGGGTATAACCAAAGGCCATTTAGACAACCTCAGTACGCTCCTCGCGAGGATTTAGGGGTGAAAGGGTCTATAAAGGTAGATAAGTGGGGTCTGAAGTTTGACGGTCAGTCAGAGGGTCTGGCGGTGGAAGATTTTATCTTTCGATTAGAAACCTTACAACGACAATACGCTTGCCCGTGGTTCGAAGTCCTAAGAGACTTTCACCTGCTATTAGTGGGACCGGCCCATGAATGGTATTGGCAGTTTCAAAGAAATAGTTACCGGCCCGATTGGCCTATGTTGAAAGATGCTTTGTTGCGTCAGTTCAGGAATACCCGATCCGATTTCGAACTGATGAGGGACATAGTAGACCGCAAACAGAGGCCAGGGGAGAGTTGTGAGGAATTCTTTGCCGCGACCGGCCACCTCAGATCTCAACTGGCGGTACAGATTCCTGATATTGAGCTAGTGAGAATACTTAAGCGTAACTTGAATGAGAGAGTGGGGAAATTGGTATATCCGATGCCAATTATTTCTTTAGAACAGCTTAAGCATGCGTGCAAAGACGCTGAAACAGCATTCCCTAGGAGAGATCGAGATCCACCTAAACCTTATAGACCTCCTATTAAATACCTAGCCAATGAGATAGATTATGATGAAGAAGCAACCTACCCATCAGACGAACATGTCGCGGCCTTCCAGTTTCAAGGAGCCAGACCGAAACCGCCTACTCGGCGATATATGGACGCATCCAACTTGACTTGTTGGAATTGTAGGGCCCCGGGTCATACGTACTTTGATTGTGAGGCAGAGGTAGTAAACAAATTTTGTTTTAAATGCGGGATGGAGGGGGTCAAGACTCCCCACTGTCCGAAGTGTAGACCGGAAAACCGGAGGGGGAACGCGAATTTTCTGGGGGAGACGCGTTCGAATCCGCCGACCAACCCCCAATAATACAAACCTTAAATAATGCCCTCGAATCGTATAAGGACAGTTGTATAAGGGTTCAGGGTAAACTACGGCTTACCATAATGAAGCGACCAACCTCCAACCCGGCCGATACCAGAAACGAACCTCCAAGCCATTCTATTATTAAGCCTTTACATACTAGAGTGAGGGAGTATCAACTAGCGCGCAAAAGAATATATAACCAGGGAAATGCCACCATAACACAGAAGGTTCGTAAAGCCAGGGAACGTTACAAGAATAGAAAAGAAGCCAGAATAAAAATCGCTGCAACAAGGGTAGATGTGTCTTCTGATCCTAGGCCGTATGCCAAAGTAAAAATTAAGGGGAAAGAATTTCTAGGCTTGTTAGATAGTGGGGCCAGTGTTTCCATCTTGGGGAAAAACAGTTTAGCTACAATAAAAGTGCTAGGTCTCCTCCTAACTCCATATCAGTCAAAGGTAAGAACAGCCGATGGTAATAGTCAACCGATCCAGGGAAAGGTGTTAGTTTCAGTCGATTACAAAGGGGTGTTAAAGGACTTAACGTTCTATGTAGTGCCTGATCTCGACCAAGAGCTTTACCTCGGAGTCGATTTCTGGAAGGCTTTTCAGCTAGCCCCCGAGATTATAAGTACCATTGGCGTGATGGAAGAAGAAGAGGTAGCAAACGCTCATCTCCTGGCCCCACAACAAAAGAAGCGGTTAGAAGAAGTAAAGCAAAAATTCCTTAACTTTGATCGAGACGGACTGGGGAAAACCCAGATTATGGAGCATACCATTGACACTGGCGACGCAGCCCCCGTAAAACAGCGATATTACCCTGTTTCTCCAGCGGTACAAGCCGTATTATACCAAGAGTTAGATCGAATGCTGGATTTAGGAGTCATAGAGGAGAGCGAGAGCCCGTGGTGCTCCCCGGTAGTTCTTTTGCGAAAACCGGGTAAAGTACGGCTCTGCTTAGATTCTCGCAAGGTCAATTCCTTGACGAAAAAGAATGCTAATCCTCTACCTCACATTGAGGGACTTATGAGTAGGCTCCCGGATACAATATATATCAGCAGCATCGATCTAAAAGAGGCTTTCTGGCAAATACCGCTGGAGAAGCAAAGTAGGGAAAAAACAGCTTTCGCAGTGCCAGGTAGGCCGTTGTATCAGTTTACCGTGATGCCATTTGGGCTCTGCAATGCTGCACAAAGACTGAGTCAGCTAATGGATAAAGTAATACCATCTAGGCTTAGAGAACGCGTTTTCGTTTACCTCGACGACTTATTAGTAATAACCCCGGATTTCGAGTCACATTTAGTCCTATTGGACGAAGTAGGGAATTGTTTGAGAGAGGCTAGCTAATCAAATCGAAATTCTGTTTCAAAGAATTAAAGTACTTAGGGTTCATTGTTGGGGGAGGTAAATTGAAAACCGATCCAGCGAAGATAGAAGCTATTGTGGATTTTCCCATCCCCAAAAATCCCCGACAGGTTAGAAGATTATTAGGGTTAGCAGGGTGGTATCGAAAATTTATAAAGGATTTTTTGAGCCTCACGGCTCCCTTGACAGACCTATTGAAAAAGAAAAACGAAAAGTTTACGTTCACTGAATCGGCGCTAGAAGCGTTTGAAAAGTTAAAAATCTCGTTAACTACCGCACCCGTGTTGTCGCACCCCGACTTTTCAAAAAAATTCTTCGTGCAATGTGATGCCTCTGATACAGGGATAGGGGCAGTACTATACCAAATTAATGCCGAGGGAGAAGAAGTGCCAATTGCCTTTTTCTCACAAAAGTTTAATAAATGTCAAAAAAATTACAGCGTAACCGAGAAAGAGTGTATGGCAGCGGTGAAGGCCGTGCAAAAATTTAGACCCTACATCGAAGGAATGGATTTCACGATTATAACTGATCACTCAAGCCTCCGCTGGCTGATGAGTATGAAAGACTTGAGTGGCAAACTTGCTCGTTGGAGTCTGCTGCTGCAATCCTATTCCTTCGATATAGAACACCGTAAGGGATCACTGAATGTGGTGCCGGATACTCTTTCTCGGGTGCATGTTGACTCCATGGCGTTGGACGAGGTGGCTCCGCTCCTTGATTTGGATTCGGAAGAGTTCGCGTCAGAAGAATACCAAAATTTAATCCAAACCATTAAAGAACATTCGGAGGAATTGCCCGATCTTAAAGAGGTTGACGGGTTTGCTTATAAACGGGTGCTGCGATCTACGGGAGAAGAGGTAAAAGTACAACACTCTTGGCTTCTATGGGTGCCTTCAGGGCTCACCGACGAAATCATAAGAAAGGCCCATGACCCCCCTCTCGCTGCTCATGGAGGTATCGACAAAACGTTAAAACGAATTCGACAGTTTCTGTATTGGCCTAACATGGTTGTGCAAATCAGGGAATATGTGACTAACTGCGCGGTGTGTAAAGAGAGTAAAGCTTCAAACCAAATAACCCGTCCCCCGATAAGTACTTCGTTTTGTACTGATCGGCCGTTCGAGAAATTGTATATCGATTTCTTAGGTCCGTATCCGCGTTCGAAGGTGGGAAATACACATGTCTTGGTAATTTTAGATCACCTGACTAAATTCGTGTTCTTAAAACCCATGGCCCAAGCAAATTCTGCTCGGGTCGTAAAATTCTTGCACGACGACATCTTTGTAACCTTTGGTGTCCCTAAGATTATTCACTCAGATAATGGAAAGCAATTTCTAGCAAAAGACTTTCAAAATCTGTTGCTCAAATATGGCATAAGACATTTTAAAACGGCTCACTATTCACCACAATCCAATGCCTCCGAGCGGGTGAACCGATCTCTACTAGCCGCTATTCGGTGTTATTTAAAAACAGACCAACGTGACTGGGATCAAAACCTTGGGGATATCACTTGTGCCCTAAGAAGCTCCGTTCATACTGCCATAGGGGTATTGCCATATTTCGCAGTGTTCGGAATGAACATGTTTACTCACGGTAGCTGTTATGAATTAGCGAGAAAGTTGCGGTCGGTAGAGGATTCGGAACTTCTAGTTCTACCCAGGCAACAACGATTGCAGAGTATTCGTGATCAGGTACAACATCTTAAAATCAAACGAAAAATCTGCCAAAACGTATAATATCCGTGCTAAAAAGATACGTTACGTGCCAGGACAAGAAGTTTACCGGAAGAACTTTGTCCTGAGTGATTCCACTAAATATGTAGCTGCTAAACTTTGCCCTAAATATCTAAAATGTCGCATATCGAAGCCCATAGGTAACCAAATGTATGAGCTAGAAAACTTAAGCGGAAAGAGAATAGGGATTTATCACGCCAAAGATTTGAAGCCATAAAAAAAAAAAAAAAACTTAGGATAGTAATTTGTGCGGATAAACCCAAAAGTAGTCTTCTATGTTTGCCCGGCTATGTATCGTGAGTTCTCCCCACGTTTTAAGGCCAGGTAACCTTCTTTCGTCCTTGTCGTTGGACTGAAGCCTCCAAAGACGAAACTTTGTTATAGTCACCTGCAGTTCAAGTGCAGCAAAATGTTATAGTCACCTGCAGTTCAAATGCAGCGAAAAAAAATTTCGATGATCATACGATCGCGGCTTAATGTCGTAACAAAAATCTCCTCGCTGACCACCACGCCACCAACCCTTCGTTAAGAGAAGCCCTTGCGGCATCTATCCTCGGCGTGTCTGGCCAAGGATTAGTTAAGTTTGGATCTGACAATCGAAGTGTGCGGTCGCAAAAAGAATTTTAGAAAAGGAATGCAAATGAGCAAATTAAAGACTTTATTGAATGATTTTAAATGATAAAAGAAGTTTGAACTGAATTAAAAGAGAAAAAAACAAAAAAAAAAAAACAAAGGAAATTTCGAAAGTAAAGAAAAAAATAATAAACCCTGTGTGTGAAAAAAAAGAAAGTAAATACCTTCCGAATTGTGGTCCGGGGAAGGAAATAAGTGTATATGCCCCATTGAAGAATAAGGAACCAGGAACAGATCCGACCCCCTGAACAGACCTAGCTACGTAAAGTTGGGTAAGTTGTCCTTTTTTATTTTGGTGCTCCATCGACCCATACGTCGCAAAAGGAAATCCGGCCGAACGGTGGACGGGTTACCCCCGTTCCAACGAAGTGTTCCGAGGAAGAGGTTACCTCATACCGTGCGAATGCAATCTCATGGTTGCACCCAAAAAGCGTCGAGAAAAAAAATAAAGAAAAAAGAAGACCAGGTGCCGTTACCGGCACGCCCGAAAATTTCCGCGTGGCGCGTCGTCGCATACTAACGCGGCGGGAGATCCCGTTAACCTGAGACGAAAGGAGAAAGATAGCACCGGGCTAGCACCCGCACCAAGAAGAAGAGCTGCCCCCATCCTCCCCCGCCTGGGCCTGGTATCCCTGCCATTATCCTTTTTATTTGAAAATTTTTTTTTGAAAAAAAAAATCTAAATTTGTCCTTTATATATAGTATTTTTTTGATTATATTTGTATATTACCTATATGAAGCTTATTATTTTTGGAAGTATATACTATGATATCTATATAGTGATCTTTTTTTTCTACCAGTAAATTTTCTATACGAGGTGCTTGATAAGTTTGTGGAGCTTGAAAGCTTTTCGGGTGGGGGTATTTCAAAGTAAAATAAAACAAAAAAAAAAAAAAAACAAAAAAAAAAAAAAATATAGAAAAAAATAGGGGGAAACCAAGAAGAGTAGGAATTACGGAAAATTGACTGTGAGGTTCGGTGTGTGGTCCTCCGAGGGGCGTCGCGAATTTGTGGTGGGAACGTGCCACGTGCACCGGAAAGATCACTTACAGAGAGCTCTCCTTAGGTAGGAACCGGTGGGGCAGCGGGGGTTAGTAGTTTCTAACGGCGTTGTGGCCTTATATAAAAAAGAAAAAAAAAATATCTATAAAGCGGGGGTCCCACGAACAGAATCAATTGGTATAAATTGAACAAGAAAAATAAAAGCCATGTGGCTTGATCAATGATTAGATTCAGAGGAATTTTGTTTTTTTGAAGAATAAGTAAATTTTGAAGACGTATTAAAATTTCGAAATATAATTAAATTTTGAGGTTTAGTTGAATGTTAGAAATGTGGTAGAAGGGACAGGAATCCCAAAGGGGGGGCGGGGTGCGAGCGTGTCCAGAGAGAGGTAAGGTGAGTGGAAAAAAAATATAACAATTTAACGTTATTGGGGGAAATTCGAGTAGGATACGGGTCGGGAATTTCCTAGGTAGGGTGGGAATAGACCCGGCCATAATAATACCTTTGGCCTCCCTGAGGGTGAGGAAGTCCGTCCGTCGTCTCGAGATAAAAGAAAAAAAAAAATAATAATGTATTAAGGATCTGTTCTTTCGATCAAGGCCTGAATTAAATTTGTTTTTGTGGTATAAGGTGACGAGGTAGCTTGAGGGCAAGATCCCCCCCCAGTCCGACGAACTAGCCCGAGCGGAACCAGCAGGCCACGCCCTTCAGGCGCCTCTTCCGCCACGCTGTTTTAGCGCGGTGTAATATACCTATATACAACAATCTATCTATCTATCTATCTATCTATCTCATGGTGTACTTTGTCGGTGTGTAGTTTTTTTGATTTCAAGCATTCTTTTGTCTCAACTTTTTGTACTCGTCCATCTTTTGTGGCATCTTTTGCTATTCACCTCGTCTGAGCCAGTTGATTTCAAAACATCAGTGGTGAATTTATGTTGTTGTAAGAGAAAGTTTTATCTTGAGAGAAAGCTTTTATGTTTGCGATGATACATTAGAAATTACTTGCAATTGCATAAATCACTCTCGTTAACTACTCCATTTTGGTCTGTTGATAAGTGAAGTGAAAAAGTGCAAGTGCAAAAGTGTATATTTCTTATAAAAGTGAAAAAAAAACTTAATACGTATATTAACGTTGGGAATCATCGTGTTTATTTCTCAAAGTAATTAAAAAAAAAATAAAAATTTTTAATTAAAATAAAAGTTAAAATTAGAATGTAAAAGTTTGGTTTGAACAAAACATAAAATCTAAATTGAGACTTCTAAAACAGATGATTTGCTTAAAAATATTCCAAAATCTCAAGTTTTTTTTAACTTTAAAATTTTTTTTATCGACTCAAATCGGGTTTTTAAAATGTTTTGAAATGTAGTTCCACTGGCTCTAAATTCCAGCTTATTTATATAATAGTGTTTGAAGATAGTGTCTTCCATGACGTTATGTTCATGACGTTATATCGTTCGTTGCTAGGCTTCCATTTAGGAAGCGCGCGAATTGGCTTATTGGGCTTTTCACAGAATTTGCCTAGCAACGAACGATATAATGTCATGAGCAAAACGTCGTGTAAACAACAACACAGATAGCAAAGAAAGCATTTTGGTGTTTTTTTTTTTAATGCTTTTAAGCTTTAAATTCCAATAGTGTTTGAAGATAGTGTCTTCCATGACGTTATGTTCATGACGTTATATCGTTCGTTGCTAGGCAAATCCATTGAGGAAGCGCGCGAATTGGCTTATTGGGCTTTTCACAGAATCTGCCTAGCAACGAACGATATAATGTCATGAGCAAAACGTCGTGTAAACAACAACACAGATAGCAAAGAAAGCATTTTGGTATTTTTTTTTTAATGCTTTTAAGCTTGATCAGTAGGAAATTTTTTTTTTTCATACACCTTTGCTTAGATTAAAAACATGGATTCTAATGAAGATTCAGTGGGGAGTGAATTTTTTGGACGAATAAATATTCGAGACGACAGTTATGAGGATACAAGTCCAGGATGCTCTCAAATTACTGGTGCAAACACCAACACTGATAGTTCAGTAATTTTAAGTCAAGAAGAGCAAAGCCTTCTTAAAAGCTGTAAAAAACCAGTTACTAGGATGGTCGTCTTTTTACAGTCGACACCAAGGAGTCTGTCGCGAAAAATAAAATCATCGCAAAATGCAACAATTGTTCTTTAGCTTTATCGGGAAGGCTAGATGTATCATCAAATTTATTGCGACATTTAAAGGTAAGTTTTTGGATCCTGTGGTCAGATTGAATGATCATTTCTTATAAGTTTTTCACTGATTGAGTTTGAATTTAAACATTTTTTTTTAAATTTTCGGAATTTTCAAATTGAAAATTCATACCTTTATTTTTTATCGTTTTTTTAATTGCTTTGGAATATATGTATGTACTTAAATTTGATAAAAAAAATTTAAGTACGTGCAACTGACGTTTAAATTAATACTTTGCTGTTCGATACCAATATATTCCTAGTAACACTTTAACTTTACCCTACTGATTTTATAGACAAAACATAGTGATAAATTTGACGAATATCAATTGCACAAGGCACAAAACATTTTTAAATTAGATGAATCAAGCCGCATAATTCGACGTGTGACTTGCAAATTTTCGCAAAGTCAGTTTGAAAACAACGTTATAAATTTTATTTTGAAAAATCAGCTGCCGATGCGAATAGTTGAAGATGCGGCGTTTCGAAAAATCTATAATGGTAATCATAAATTGCTCTTAACTTTTTTAAATTGAGAAAAATTGATTTTACTAAGCATTTTCAAAGGGCATTGCTTGTTTTGGGGCCGGAAAAGGTAGTTCTTGGAAAGTTATATCAAAAATCAAACTAATGGGTCGAATAATTTTGATCGGATAGGATAATTTTTTAAGCGAGTTCTGATAGTGGCAAACCTAAAAAATTAGCTGTCGAGAAAACGCGTTGAAAGACATAATTTTGAAGAACCTTGACTTTCTTCAAATGTAAAAAAAAATTTTTGAAGTTGGAAGCAAGCAAAGCCCTTTAAATTAATAATGTATTTGCATTTTTTATGGAATATGTGAATTGGCCCCCTTAAATGAGGTTAAATCAATAGTATTTCAATAAAATGCATTTAAGGGATTAGGGGTAGTCAGGAGCGTGAAAATATGCCATTTTTCAATAATTTTTTTTTTACTAGTAATTATTTTCTTTTAACAAAAACAAAAACCTAGTATCATTTCACCATACCTTAACACTTCTTCACTAAAATTAAAAGAAAAAAAAAACTAACTATTTTACAAGTTATGGCGGTCTAAGTTCAACCGGTTTTAAAAATGGGTCCTTGCGGTGCCAACTGTAACTCAAAAACCGCTCGATACATTTCAATAAAACTAATGCAGTTTTTAGAAAACATGAAAAGCTAGTGCCTGATTGAAGGATTTTTTTTTTCAAAATTAACAAAATGGCGACCTCAGGAATTTTTTTTCCGATTTTCAGAAAAAGTCAACATTAATCTATATATACATATAAAACAGGATGTATGCATGTATGTTTGTATGTATGTATGTCCGGGGTAAACTCCTAAACTACCCAACGGATTTTTATGAAATTTTCAGGGTAGATATAGTTTAGTCCAGAGATGGTTCCAGTCAAGGTTTGATCCCCATATTCCCACAGGAACGGGGTTGGGAACGGAAAATTAGAAACTACTCCACAGATTTCAAAAATTCTTTCAGCACTAGGGGTGCTACATAATCTCCCTTCATCAGTAACTTAGACTATATTTCAGCCCTATAATCCCACAGGAACAGAAACGGGAACGAGAATGGGAACCTTAAAGTTACTTGACCGATTTCAAAAATTCTTTCAACTCTAGGATGTTACATTATCCCTCAGTGACATAGAGCTATATTTCATTCACATTATTTCCATGGGAACGGAAGATTCCGACAGGAATGGGTTGGGAACAGAAACTTAGGAACTACTGGACAGATTTCAAAAATTCTTTCAACATTAGGATGCCACATAGTCCCACACTAAGAAAGATTATATTTCATCCACAAGCTCCCACGGAAGAGGAAAAACGAGAACAGGAACCTAAAACTATAGACCCGTGAAAAGCCGGGCGGCTCAGCTAGTTGTTTATAAAAATCGAATTTAAAAAAAAAAATAAAATCCTTCGATCAAACACTAGCTTTTTATGTTTTCTAAAAACTGTATAAGTTTCATTCAAATCTATCGAGCAGTTTTTGAGTTATAGTGGTCACCAGTTCAAAAAACATAGCTTTGAGAAAAACGCATTTAAAGTTTAACGGTCGCTTTATGTACAGTAATGAAAGCTGAAAATAAAGCTGAGTAGCTCGAAAGATATTTGTCAGATTTACTTCAAACTTTCAGAGAATATTTTTAAGTTACATATGTACCAGTACCTGCTATACTTTAAGAAAATGCAAAAAACAAAATTCGAAATTCTGACTACCCCTAACCTCTTAAGGATGTTTATGGACAAAACTTCCTGATATACCAAATAAAGCTCTCTGAAACTCTATGGCATGGGACCCAGCCTTACTTCTCATTTTTAAACTAAATTTATTATATAGAACTATTCATTGTTCATGAATAAGACTTTTGGTTCATACAAAATTTACAAAATACATAATCTAACTTCTGTTCAATCTAACAAAAAAAAAAAAATTAGTCTGGTTTCCATGTTATAATTTATTAAGACTTAAAAAAAACTGTAGGTACTTCTGATTCTGGTTTTTTTTAAGATTTTGAAATAAAACATGGAGACCAACCGCTTCAGCACTTGACTCGTTACACAGCTGGAAAAAAATTAGTTGAGTGTTATGATAATTTAGTGGCTGATATAAAACAAGCTTTGTTGGAAGCAAAATATGTCTGCACAACTGTTGACATATGGTCAAATTCAAGAAAAAGAGTTCTAGGAATGACAGCACATTGGGTAAGGCTTAAGAATGCTAAAAATGTATATACTTATATACTGCACGATTAATAATAAGTTAAAATTACATCCCGCAATGCAAAACTATAAATTTCAGCTTAATGAAAAAGACTTAACCAGAAGGTCAGCGGCTCTGGCTTGCGAACGTTTGTATGGAACCCAAGACTTCGTTAATGTAGCGAATAAAATAGTTGAAATCAACCAATTTTTCGGGTTGAATAATGAAAAAATATCAGCAACGGTCACAGACAATGGCTCTAATTTTATGAAGGCATTTCGAGAATTTGGAATAAAAAGTTTTGATACGTTTATGGAAGGTAATGTAGCATATGTAACCGGAAACGTGTGTTGAACTGTTTTTGTTTCACAATGGGGGTCGACGCAATCAATACCAGTGTACCCAATACCATGGAAAAAGGGATAAAATGGCGAATTTTTTTAAAAGGTCTTCTCACAACACACAATTGTGGTTTGTTTTGAAAACGTAACACCTGATTTTCCGCAGTGTCGTTCTCCCTATCTACTTATGTTCACTTAAACTTTCAATACATTTTAAGAGACATACAATACAATTGTGTCTTAATCTAGTAGTTATCAGCTAAAACTAAGCCACGAAGCAAACTTTTATTTCAAATCTTTACCTATTTAGGTAGCATACTGAAACAACGGAGACACAAATTAGTAGGTGTCCACCTATAATATCTAATTACCAAATAAATCAAAATGATAGGACAAAATCCACCAAAAGAAATAAATAACTTTGTAGGTAGGTACCTTCACATTTACCACAATTGTGTGAGAAGATCTTTTAAAAAAATTCGCCATTTCAACCCTTTTTCGAACATATGTAAGTACACCTGTTAAAAAGTTTTTTCTCAGTCACATAAATGCATTCCACTACATTTCATAACGCACACACTCGCATGTTATCAGCCATGAAGCAAATCACACAACACCTAAGTTTTCAAAAATGGTGGCAGAGTTAAACTCCATATTCATTAATGAAAACCCATTAATAACTTTACCTAAGATGTATTATGTGCAAAGGTATTGTGTGCAATGGTATTGGGTGCACTGGTATTGGGTATACCCGACCCTTCATGATGATAGTGACCAAAAAAGCTATTACTTATTTCATTCTTATTATTGTAAAATGAGAATGATTATGATTTTCGAGGGAATATACATATTTATATCTAAAAAAAAATGTGTTTTCAGATGACATTGGATCACTTCAAACGAACGAGGATTCAATTTCCGGAGGCAATGATAATGAGTACTGTAGCGGTGATGAAATCGCTGAAGAAGACGAAAACGATGTGTTTTTGGAAAGTGAACCATTTGATTTGCAACTCTCTTATCATCTTCAATGCGCTTCCCATACTCTCTACCTCATTGCAAGTAGCGACACCAACAGGGCAATAGATGAAACACCCTCCGTCAAAACGATGCATTTTAATGTTATGAAAAAATGCAACGCATTGTGGAATTGCTTACGCTCTCCAAAATGTAGGGAACAACTCAATTGTTTTTTGGGATGCAGTTTAAAAAGACCCGTTGTTACACGCTGGAACAGCTTGTACGATAGCTTGGAACAGGTATTCCAGCTAAAGGAAAAGTTACTTGAATGCGAACTCATTTCAATTAACAAAAAGCTATTGCTATTTTACGAAATCGATTTCGAGTACATTAGTGAGTATTTGCGTTGGTCAAATCCGCTTTCAAAGGCAATTGACATTTTGCAAGAGGAGAGCAATTGCCATTTTGGTTATGTGTTGCCCACAATTCTTTCCGTTAATCGGAAATGGGAGTGTCTCATTGATAGTGCCGAACTACAATTTTGCACCCCCATCGTCGAAAAATTGAAAATTTCGTTATGCACACGTTTTAAAAATTACTTCGAAATAAAAGATAAGGGTGAGGTAGCTGCTTTAGCATCCTTAACTCACCCCAGATTTAAAATAGCATGGATAAATCTTCTAGCCTCAGAAAAAAACTCAAAGTTAAGAGCCTAGTGCAGAATTTAACAAATAAACGTTCGTTTGAAACGTCGGCAACGAATCAAAGTTCAAATGATTTCTTTGATTTCGGGGACGTTAGTAATAACGCAATAATAACATCTCTTATTCCCCAAGAAAGTGAGGAGACAGAAGTCATGAGGTTTTTGGTGAATCCAAGCTCTAGCCTCGAGGTTTTAAAAGACTTTCCTCTCATGCGATCACTGTTTATAAAATACAATACAGCCTTGCCATCTTCCGCTCCTGTGGAAAGGTTTTTTTCTCAAGTTACAATGCTTGACTTACCGAAAAATAACCGCATTAATGACTCAAATTTTGAAATGCGAGTTATTTGCAAAACAAATGCAGATTTAAGATACAAGAAAACTGATTGAAAGATATTTTTTTTGGCTACTTATACATTGGTAGGATAATGTATTTTGTTATTATTTTTAACTGTTTTGACAAAAAATTGGAAAAAAAAAATCATAGTATGTTTTTGTACAAAATATCAAAAATTTTTTTAAAAATTTATAAAAATTTCAAAAATTAAAATTTTTCACATTTTGAGATGCATTTTTTCTTCAACAACTCAGGACTTCTAAAATACAAAATTTCGCCACCATCATGGAAGCCACTCACTAGAAAGTCGAGTTTGAAAAAACGGTAGGTACTATGGGAGGTGCCGTTTTTAGACTTATCATCGGAATGTCATGTTTAATTGTTATCTCAAAAATTTTTTCAGCACGATTGCAAAACTTGTCTAATCCGCAAAAGCGTGTCGAGCAAAAAACCTATCTAGGTTAGGTTAGGTTAAAATGGCTGTCAGGAAAACAACTGACACACTTAGACCAGTATTAAGTCCATTGTGATACTATAAGAATTATGTAAGGGAGTACCTCACTTAACAAAACCATTTGAAGCTTTTGATAAAGCGAAAGATATGCAGGGTACCTGGGTTTGCCAGATCGCTTAAATCATCAAGAAAATATTTTCCTAGATGCAGTTTTTTTTTAAAAGAGTGCAGGACATGAGCAGAGGGGGTGTGGGATTGTCTCTTCCTCCTCCTCATCTAAACAACTTCTGCAGAATTCATTAAAGGAAACGCCGAGTCTTATGGCGTGTCTTCCTATCAAACAAAGACAATGTCAGGTGATGACATTGATAATAATTGATTACGGAGCTAAAGTGCAATCTGGTTATAGCAAATGTCTTCTGCGTTTAGGATCTAGTTTTGGCCATATATGTTTTGTTGCCACACTCGCAGTGATAACGTTCCACCTATTTTTTCTATCCATTGCCTCTTGCTTTAGGATGTAGCGATTGGTATACCATATATATATTAAAACTGCTGGTTGAGATCGGTAGAACGATTCCTTTTCTGGCGAGTTCATCGGCTTTGCAGTTACCCACGATATCTCTGTGGCCGGCACCCAAATAAGGTGAATATTGAACTGTTCAGCCATCTCCTTAAGAGATAGGCGACGCGACAGTCTGAGAAAATCCGGATATTCGCTAAGGATATCACGTTTTCTTTTAACCACGATAGAACCTCTTTGATTGCCAGAATTTCCGCTTGGAACACGCTACAGTGGTTTGGAAGGTGGAATGAGAGACTTACATTGGTTCTTTCTGAGTACCTACACCCCGCAGCCGACCCTTTCCTTGGTTTTTGACCCATCTATATAAAAATGAATTGAATCATCTCTTAAGAATTCTTCGTCTTCCCAGGTAGTTCTCGATGGGATTGAGACTTGGAACTTATTATCAAAAACCAGTTGGGGGATGGTGTAGTCGGAGTGGCAAGGTACTGATCTGAATAAATTCAGGATTGCCGCGTGAACAATTCTTTTATCGGTCCATTGGGAGATAGCTCTGATACGAATGGAATGAACCTAACTAACGCGCTATTATACTCCAAAAACCGTCTAGTAGATTTGCCTGTGCGAGGATTTGAAAAGATTCAATTCATAAGTCACCAACTACCTTACCAGATAATTTTTTTTTTTAATTCATAACTCACTTATCAGCTCATGACTTGGGAAAATTTAATTCATAATTCACAAACTAGCATATGAATTGAAAAAATTTAATTCATAACTCACTTATCAGCTCATGAATTGGGAAAATTTAATTCATAATTCACCGACTGACTTATGAATTGAAAAGATTTAATTCACAAGTCACCAACTGGCTTCTGAATTGAAAAAATTTAATTCATAATTCACCAACTAGCTTCTGAATTGAAAAAAATTAATTCATAATTCACCAACTGACTTATGAATTGAAAAGATTTAATTCACAAGTCACCAACTGACTTATGAATTGAAAAAGATTTAATTCATAATTCACCAACTAGCTTCTGAATTGAAAAAATTTAATTCATAATTCACCAACTGACTTATGAATTGAAAAGATTTAATTCACAAGTCACCCACTAACTTATGAATTGAAAAAATTTAATTCATAACTCACTTATCAGCTCATGACTTGGGAAAATTTAATTCATAATTCACCGACTGACTTATGAATTGAAAAGATTTAATTCACAAGTCACCAACTGGCTTCTGAATTGAAAAAATTTAATTCATAATTCACCAACTAGCTTCTGAATTGAAAAAATTTAATTCATAATTCACCAACTGACTTATGAATTAAAAAGATTTAATTCACAAGTCAAAAACTGACTTATGAATTGGAAAAGATTTAATTCATAACTCACTTACCAGCTCATGACTTGTGAAAATTTAATTCATAAGTCACCAATTAGCTTAAGAATTATTATTTGTTTAATTCATAATTCACATATTAGCTTCTGAATTAAAGACTAGCTTAAGCTAAGAAAAGAATTAAGCTTTTGCAACCCTGATTCCCATCTTCGCCGGAGGACACCTTCTTGCACATATAGTGAGTCCCACTGTGCCCAATAGGCTTTGAGAACTGGACTCCTGTGAGAAATGTCGCCCCATTCAGGTTTCTCTTCATTTTCTTTCCATGCGAGAATGGGTTCGATATATGGATCCTCCTTTTCAGCAGTCCTCACTTCCTCATTGCTCCATCCGCATATTGAGTCTGCTCTTAGTCGCTGAACGGTAATATTTTCTTTGTCTTCTTGCCGCCTACAATGCTTGCAATCCACTTTGCAAGGTCTTCGGGATAATGCGTCGGCGTTTGAGTGCAGCTTTCCTCTACGGTGTTGAATCTGGTAATCATAAGTCTGCAGTCTTTCTATCCACATTGTGACTTGACCTTCTGGATTTTTGAAGTTCAACAGCCAGTTCAGAGCACCATGGTCTGGCCGCAGAAGGAATTTCTGTCCGTAGATGTACTTATGGAAGTGATTTGTTGCCAAGATAAGAGCTAGCAGTTCCCTTCTGGTCACGCACTAGTTTTTTTCGGGTTTCGAGAGGACCTTGCTGTAGTATGCCACCACTTTCTCTTCGCCATCATGCACTTGAGATATTACCGCCCCGATTCCAACGTTGCTTGCATCTGCTTCGATGATGAATGTTTTGCCAGGTGTTGGATGTGCCAGCACTGGAGCATTACAGAGGCGGTATTTGAGTTCCTGAAAAGATTTCTCACACTCACCTGACCATTTAAACTGCTTCCCTTTCTCGGTGAGCTGATGTAAACTCTTTGCAACTCCTGCAAAGTTCTTCACAAAACGTCGGTAATATGTGGCAAGACCAAGAAAGCTTCGGAGTTGATGTTTGTCCTGTGGTGTTAGCCAATTTTTTAAGGAATCAACTTTTTCAGGATCAGTCTTCAATCCTTGGGAAGAGATGATGCGTCCCAAATACTTAACTTCGGTTTTGAATAGTGCACATTTTTCCGGATTCAATTTAAGGTTAGCCTCTCGAAGTATCTGAAACACGGCTTTTAGGTTCTTGCAATGTTGGTCAAATGTTTTCCCGTAAACAATGACATCGTCCAAGTAGACTAGGCAAGCTTTCCACGTCAGTCCTTGAAGAACGCACTCCATCAAACGCTCGAATGTTGCCGGAGCGTTGCATAGCCCAAACGGCATAGCTTTGAACTGCCAGAGCCCATTACCTGTAGAAAACGCCGTCTTTTCCCGATCATCTGGGTGGATGTCAACTTGCCAGTATTCACTTTTCAAGTCCAGCGTCGAGAACCACTGGGCTCCCCCATGGCATCCAGGGTATCACTGATTCTGGGCAGGGGATAGCTGTCCTTCTTAGTCACATCGTTCAGCCTTCGGTAGTCCACACAAAAACGAGTGCTTCCGTCTTTCTTTTTCACTAGCGCCACTGGTGACGCCCAAGGCCTTTTGGAATTTTCGATAAGACCGTCCTTCTTCATTGTTGTTATCATTTCCTCAACCTCACCTTGTTTAGCCAGTGGAAGGCGTCTTGCTGGTTGACGAATCGGTCTTGCATCTCCTGTGTTGATGCGATGCTGCACCAACTGTGTCCTACCATATTGCCCTTTTGACGTTGCGAAGATGTCAGTGTACTCTTGTAGGAGATTTTCAGCCATCCTTGTTTGTTGGTGATCAAGGTTGGATGAATGCTGCAACCGATTCGCAACGTCCAACGACTTCTCCTTTCTTCAACCTTACATCGTACGGTCTGGTGTTTAGTAATCGTACGGGGACCATTTTGTTTTTCGGTGCTACCAGAGTTTTCCCAATGATGACGCTTTGGGAGGAACACTCTGGGTCTGGTTCCACCATGAGGTATCGAATTCTGGTACTTCAAAATTTGATTACCTATGTCCAAAATAACTCCGTGCTGTTTCATATAGTCGATTCCAATGATGCACTCGTCACATATATCCGCCACCAAGAATTGATGAGTAAACACTAGATCAGCCAGTCGGATCTTAAGACACACTTCTCCATATACTCTTGCTGTTTCTCCCGTTGCGGTTCTTAGATGGTAGCTATTGGTGTTATGAAGCCACGTCATCTTTACCAGGTCTCGACGTACTATGGATGTTGTGGCACCGGTGTCGATGGTAGCCACGATGTTTGTTCCCGTTAATAGTAGTCTCCACAGTCAGACTTTTGTTGTCTCGTTTGGTCTGTGAGACCTGGATGGTGGTTCTGGGGCCATCGATACAAGAAACCAGCCTCTGCCCCTCGAAGTTGGTTCTTACTCGTTTCCCTTTGTTACCTTGCTCTGGGTTGGATCTCTTGCTTCCACAATGTTGACAAGCGGCTTTATTTGGTGGTAGTCGGCATTGACGTTGTAAGTGCCCGGTCTTGTTGCAGTTCCAACATCTTGCTAGTCCGCTCCGCTGGTTCTTTTGTATTTCAGCTCTTTGGCACGAGCACTCTTCGACTATGGCTTCTCTAAGTCGATGTACTCCATGAGAATCTTGTTCTGCTGCTTCAATTGTCAATGCAAATGCTAAAGTTTCAGAAAGAGTACGTGTTCTAGCAGTTCGCACAGACCTCTGAAGATTTATATCCGAAATGGCACGAACGAAGGACTCAACAGCAAGCTGGTTGATGATTTCTTCTCCAGCATCCGGGTATGCCAGGTGAACCAGTCTTTCGACGTCTGCTTGGAGCTGCTGTAGACTTTCACCCCTTTTCTGGACTCTGTTATTGAGTTGGACTCGGAAGACTCCTTTCAAGTGGCTATCGCCAAAGCGTTTATCTATAGCTGCCACGAAAGAACTGAAATCACCGCCCTTGCCAGCTGAAACTGTTTGAAGTAATTCAGCTGCTGGACCTGTAAGAGCAAGAGTCAGTGCTATGTATTTGTCTTCGTCATCCCAGCCATTTGTTGTCACGGTTGCCTCAAATTGTCTCTTGTAGACTGGCCAAGAAGACTGTCCATCAAATGTCGGCGGTTTCATCTCCTTTTTCTTTGCAAATTCTCCAGCAGATTCTCGAATTTTGATTTTACGGATCTGGTCTAATTCCTTGGATAGATCAAAGAACTGTTTATATCTGCTTTCCAAACGATTCTCTACAACAGAAAGCTGTTTTTCCATACCTTCAACGCGTTCGTCTAGGGCATATACATGTTTCTCAATGTTGCCCAATTTGCCTTCTAGAATGTTTTTCTGACCTTCCAAAACATTCTGTTGCGCCTCAAGTCTTTCGAGAATATTCTGTTGTTCTTTCTTTTGTTCGTTTCGTTGTGCTTCCAGTTGTTCGAGAACATTCTGCTGTTCCTTCTTTTGCTCGTTTCTTTGTGCTTCAAGTTGTTCCAGAACATTCTGCTGTTCCTTCTTTTGCTCATTTCGCTGTTCTAACAAAAGTTTCATCATACTAGAAAAATCTACACTTTCACTTACGTCCTCTTGCTCCACTTCTGTTTCAAAAACAAAAGTGTTTACGTCTTCCCCTTGCTGTTCCAAATAGTTGCGCAAGCGCAGGACGAGCTCATTTTTCGATCCCGCTCTAGAAAGATTTCGCTTACCTAACTCACTTTTAAGCTCAATGTAGTTGAGCTCTTCCAACAACTTACCAATTTTCACTGTATTTAACTTTTTTTTTTCTTTTACACTTTACTAGTCAAATAAGTTTTATTTACACTTCTGACACCAATGTAATGTGCGCTTAGTTCGCAAAAAAAATAAAACTTTACCTTTCAATTTAAATTTTACCACTTTTGTTCAGTATCTATACTTTATTCGATCTCAACTCGACTTTTGGACTATCACTTGTAAATAACAATTCACTCTTCTTAACTTTATCACTCTATAATCAAAACTGACATCTGGTTGCCTCGGCGGCCTATTTATATCGAATGACATTATATCCAGAACTCTCCAGTACTTTCCACATGGTTTCCACTCTCCACTCCTGTCAAACATTTTTCCCTCATGGTATATTTCTACACTTACACTAGTGTTGCCGCTTGTGTTTTCGGTTGAACGTTTTCGATTAGGAAATTGGTATTAAATGTTGGGTTCGCGTTACAATACAAATAGGCGATGAATGTTATCTTCGACCCACCCGACGCAGCGTAGTTTGAGTTCTATAGGCCTGTATAGTTTATAATATCGATACACGACGCAAAGTTAGTTACAGTAGGTGCGTAATTTAAGGGTATTGTACTTTCATAGATAAGATGAAATGTAGGTCACACAATATACGTCATGGGACTTGAAATTGAACTATACAATGCGATACTGAAGTAGGTACAGTTCGTATAATTGTTCCGAATCGAAGAATCAATAACTGGCTTCAATTCACCAATGTGCAGAACTTGCTTTGCCAATTTGCTCGAAACCAAACACCGGAAGAACATTTGTTTCTTTTATTTCTTTAGCTATACACAAATACAATTCTTTGGCTTTAATTTCTTGTTGTTTTGCCCAAAAAGGGAAAATCAAAAACGCTTCCCAGCTGGAAAACTTGTAAGAAACCAATTAACAAAAAAGGAAAACACAGCCTATTTCTTTCAATTGAAAACACATTTACTACATCCAAATTATGTATATTTACATTTTAGTTATTTTTAAAATTCTCAAAGTTGTAAATAAACCACTGAATGACAACTCAATACTCAAAATCAAATGACATTTCGTCGGCTGAGAATTATAAGGTTCTAACCGTCATTTTTACGAAAAATGAGTTATGGGTACCGTTGAATTCGTATTTCGAAGCACTTTCGAATGAGGCCATATTCTGCACCTCAATTCTTCATACAAAGCGTAAAACGCAAAAATCCAATGTTCTATTAGCCAAAATGTGGTTATTTTAAGAATTACAAGGTTCTAAGTAACAAAATTGGCGGATAGAACCTTGTAATCCTTACTAAGCCCAAATAAATAATTACCCATCTTCTTATTGTCATAAAACCTTTTATTCCTTAATTTTGTACATAGAACCTTATAATTCTTATCCGATTGATGTTAACACAACAAAGTTCTATGTTGATCAATGTACCGTTGCTTTTTTCTTCGTGTTTTTGTTATTGTATACCAAAAATTGTGAACAAAACGTTTGCCTGGTGAAAAAAAAATATTGTTTTTATAGAAATAAAAGTGTTAATTATACTTAATATTGTTGGATTTACTACGGTCATGGATAAAAGCTCACAAAACGATGAATTTCTCGATTATATCTAACAGGATTTCGAAGAATTTATAGAAGAGTGTGAAAGTGAAGGTATGCATATAAAATTGAAAGATTCTTCAAATAATTTTTATGACGGAAGTGATGCTTTTTTAAATCAACAATAATTTGTTATTTACAAACAAGTATTCTGTTCCTTAAGCTTCATTTCCAGAAGTAATTATTGAAGACAATGATGAGAATTACATGTGCATCAATGACTTGATTGAGGACTGTATAAGTACCGGTAAGAATTTGAATTTTTTTGTTATTGGTGATATCAAAATTGTTGAAAGTTGAGATTTGATACTTTGTTTTTAAATACTTTGTTTATTTTATTGTTATCAAATTGTTCTAATTTTTATATGTTTGATTTATTGAAAATAAATATTATTACTGTTCAGAATCTTAAAGCATCAGGTTATGGGCCTTATCACGAACTAAATACAAAATAATGAGGAAATTTGTATTGGGAAAAGATGTCTGAAACGAAATTCAGTATTGAAAAGCTTCGGGGAAGCGAAAACTTCGAAGACTGGAAATTTTCCGTTGAAGCTTATTTCCAAATGAAAGGACTTTGGACGGCTGTTTCTGAAGGTAGTGAGACGGAGAAGGATGCAACGAAGCTCTTAAACGCAAAATCGGAGCTTATATTGCTTGTTGAAACATCCATTTATCCTCATATAAGACATTGCAAAAGCGCTAAGGAGATTTGGGATTCTCTTCAGAAAATTTTTCAAGATTCTGGTCTTGTGAGGAGAGTTGGGCTCATCCAAAAGTTTTGTTCTACAAAATTGAAAGATTTTTCTACCGTAGATGCGTACGTTAACGATGTGTTAAATACATCATACAAGCTCAGGTCTGTTGGTCTCAACCTAGATGAAGAATGGATAGGATCAATGCTTCTAGCTGGTCTTCCCGAAGAATACAAGCCAATGATAATGGGAATCCAAAGCTCTGGGATTCTTATTACAGGAGACAGTATTAAAACAAAAATTCTTCAAGACATTAATCTGGATTCAAGTCAAGATACTGCTTTTGTTGGCAAGAACAAGAAAAAATTTGGGAATAAGAACTTTAAGGGTCCTAAATGTTACAACTGCAACGAATTTGGCCATATTGCTGCTAAATGTCCAAAAAAGAATAAGAACCTTCAAGAAAAGAAGAATGCGATGTTAGGATGTTTTTCTGTCTCGGCTCTTGAAAAAGAAGAATGGTATTTTGACTCGGGAGCGTCAGCTCACATGTGCTCAAATAGTGCATGCTTTTCAAGTAAGATGGAAAATCTTAATTCTGAGGTAATTGTTGCAAATAATTCAAAAATGCAAGTCCAAGGTATAGGTAGAGTCGATATGAAGATATCTAATGGTAAATTCAAAGAAAGTGAGGTTGAATTTTTAGAAGTCCTTCACGTTCCTGACTTATGCATTAATCTCTTATCTGTCTCGAAAATTGTTCAGAAGGGTTTTTCAATGATTTTTTCCAAGAATGGATGTTTAGTAAAAGACCAAAGGGGTAATGTTGTTGCAACTGCAAGCTTGGTGAACAATATGTTCCGACTCAACAGACCACACAACCAAAGTGCATATGTTACAAAAAATGTAACTTCACACTTTGAACTTTGGCACAAGCGTGTTGGACCAAGTATCGAAACCACACAAGCTATGATTCCGAAAGTGGTGCAGAATATTGATTGCGATAGCTCAAAAATCAATTGCATCACATGTATCAAAGGTAAAATGGCACGCCAGCCTTGAACTGAACTGATACATACAGATCTCTGTGGTCCGATTGAACAAAAATCAATTGGAGGTTCAAAGTACATGCTTTTATTCATTGATGATTTTTCAAGAAAAGTCTTTGCGTTTTTCATTAAAAGCAAGAATGAGGTAGCGGAAAAGTTCCTTGAGTTCAAAAATTTTGTAGAAAATCAGACTGGTAACAAAATAAAAGCCATTAGAAGTGACAATGGAAAGGAATATTGTAATTTTAAGATGAAGAAGATTCTAGCAGATGCAGGCATTCAACATCAAACAACGGTTCCATATTCTCCACAGCAAAACGGGTTGGCAGAGAGAATGAATAGAACCATAATCGAAAAAGCACGTTGTCTTCTCATCGAGTCTGGTTTACACAAACGATTTTGGGCCGAAGCTGCAAATACGGCCGTTTATTTAACAAACAGAAAACCTTGCAAAGGTACAAAAGAAAAAACACCTGAAGAAATCTGGAGTGGAAGAAGAGTGAATCTGCAGCATCTTGAGGTTTTCGGTTGTCAAGCAGCTATTCACATTCCAAAAGAAAAGCGGAAGAAACTCGATGCCAAGGGAAAAGAAGTAATTTTTGTCGGATACTGCACACACTCAAAATCATATCGCTTCTACGATGTAAAGAAAAAAGAATTCGTAATAAGTCGAGATGCAGTTTTCCATGAGCAAATTTTTCCAAAGGATGGTGAGACAAACGATACATCTTATTGTGATATTTTTACAAGATATGATTCAGTGGGGAATGAAGACGAAATTTCATCAGCGGATTCAAACAATGAAATACCAATCGAAATAAGTGACGAAACGGCAAGTGAAAACAGTTTTCTGGATGCCCAAGATGATTTCGTTGTTGAAGAATCTTCAGAAGGAATCATATCTGACAGAGGAATAGGACGATCCACCAGAATAAGAAATCCACCTGAAAGATACGGCTACCTATCGAACATGGCTAACGACAATGAAGATCCAAAGACAGTTGCTGAGGCAATGAAGAGCGAACATATGTCTGACTGGAAAAAAGCAATGAACGATGAATATACAGCTCTTTTGAAAAATGACACTTGGGAAATAGTTTCATTACCAAAAGGAAAGAAAGCCATAAATTCCAAATGGACATTCAAGACGAAAAAAGATGCAAGTGGTAATGTCGAAAAATATAAAGCTAGATTGGTCGTTAAGGGGTATTCGCAACGTCAAGGGATCGATTATCAAGAAACATTTTCTCCCGTCGTAAGGTACACGTCCATAAGGGTGCTTTTAAGTTTGGCTGTACGATATGATTTGGATATCGATCAAATGGATGTTGTGACTGCTTTCCTGCAAAGTGAACTTAACGAAGAGATTTACATGAATCTTCCTGAAGGTTTTGATAACGTTCAAAATAAAGTATGTAAACTCAAGAAATCACTGTACGGTCTCAAACAAGCTAGCAGAGTTTGGAACAAGAAATTGGATGAAACTTTAAAGAAAATTGGACTTAAACAATCCAAAACCGATCCGTGTATTTATTACAAGACAAACAGCACAGATAAGACTTTCGTCGCTATTTACGTAGACGACATCCTGATTCTTACAAACAACAAAGATGAAAAAAGAATTATCAAAGAAAATTTGGCTAAATCATTCGAGATGAAAGATTTTGGAGAAGCTAAATTTGTGCTTGGTATGCAAATAACTCGCGATCGAGAAAAGGGAAAGTTATGGATAGACCAACGGACATACTTAAAGAATATTCTCAAGCGATTTAATATGGAGGATTGTAATCCGGTATCCACACCCTTAGATATTAACCAAAAGCTTATAAAAGAAACACATCAACAAAGCAAAGACGAAACTGACTACATGAAAACCGTTCCATATCAAGAAGCTATTGGAAGTATTTTATATGCAGCACAAGTTAGTCGCCCAGATTTATCCTTTGCAGTGGGGGCTTTATCAAGATTTAATAATAATCCTTCAAAATCTCACTGGATAGCGGTTAAACGACTTTTCCGTTACATTAAAGGAACAATAAACTACAAGCTAGAATACACTCGAGACATTGAAGGACGTTTAGAAGAATTTTCGGATGCTGACTGGGCTAGTGACTCAGATGACAGAAAATCAACTACAGGTTATCTCTTTAAATACTAAGGAGGACCTATTTCGTGGAATTCAAAGAAAGAACCTACTGTCGCTCTCTCCACCACAGAGGCTGAGTATATGGCTTTAGCCTCAACATCTCAAGAAGCACTTTGGCTTCAATCTTTATTGCAAGAACTAATTCATTGGAATCAAGAACTTATATTGCAATGCGATAACAAGAGTGCAATAAACATATCTAAAAACAACGTTTATCACGCACGTTCAAAGCACATCGATATAAGGCATCATTTCATTCGAGATCTTATAGAAGAAAATAAATTAGAAGTAGTATATTTGAAAACTGAAGAGATGCCTGCTGATGTTCTAACCAAAGGACTTCCTGCTACAAAACATAACAACTGCTGTACTCTCATTGGCATAAAAGTATAAAAATCTAGTGGGGGTGTTGAAAGTTGAGATTTGATACTTTGTTTATAAATACTTTGTTTATTTTATTGTTATCAAATTGTTCTAATTTTTATATGTTTGATTTATTGAAAATAAATATTATTACTGTTCAGAATCTTAAAACATCAAAAATATTGATAAAATAGATTCTTAATATACAGCTTCGTCATTAAATGGGACAAATGATGCTCCGATGATTGAAAATTTTGACGAAGAACCTGAAGCCGACGGGTTTGAAAGGAATGAAGAGGAAAGGGATGAACAGGACGATGTTTATTACGTTATTGTTTATGAAATGAATAATATTTGCTTAGATAAATTACTATTTATTTTCTATTTATTGGAACAAAGTTCCTTATCGCGCGTTGTGAAAGGGGGCTAGACGGAAAAAATTCTTACGAAAAGTTGTCACGACACTTTTTGCTATAGTAAGCTATTGTAAGCTGTGCGGCGTCGCATGTTTCTCTGTCTGTCTGTCTGTCTCTCTCTCTCTCTCTCTCTCTGTCTGTCTCTCTCTCTCTCTCTTATAGAAAGCAAGCCAGATATTTTCATTTCTATTTCGCATTGAACAGTGTGGTGTCGCGACGATTATTTTTGTTGAGTGTATACAGGTTTTTTGTAAATAATAAATAATAAAAAATAATAATAAAAGAATTTCGTTCCATTTGGGTGTCCCTTGACACCTCTCTTCTTTTTCTTATTTAAATGTACCTTGAATTCATCTAACATTTTATTTTTATTCTATTTATTATTTATTCGATTTACTTTCTAACTTACTTTAAGGTTTTTTGAACTGTACCTAAGATATATAAAGTTACTAGTTGGTGCTATTTACATACATTATAAATACTAGGTAATATTTTTCTACAATAAAAATCTGAAAATTAGATTTTTGTTTTAAATTTAGTTAGACAATCATTTGAAATTATCTGTTCCACTGCTTTTTTTACTATAAATACATTAGTTTTTTGTAACGATTTCCAAACTTCATATGCCTTAATAACAATTATAAAGTTCTATGTGGTACATAGAACCTGCACCGACATTTGAACTTCATGCAGTTGGCTTATAGAACCTTGTGTAAAATTTTTAAATAGAAATTAAAAGAAAAGTCCTTAAAATATAAAGAAATAAAGTATATCTTAATTAGTTATTGGCAATAATCTATCGTTTTTAATCATTCAAACGTAAATTAATAGCTTTTTCATATGAAATCCGACCATCAAAAACTTAAAAGTCGAATAACTCAAAATTGAGGTCGGTCGACATAGAACCTATATTTCTCAGCCACCTATTTATGCGCTAAAACATGCTTAAAACACGCATATTGGCGTTTAAGCTATTCAGCCCTTATTCACTGACGAAAAATGATTATAAATACGATTTTTGTTTTATTCAATGAATAAGCGTGTTTTAAAGTTGTTCGGAGTTTATTATGCGAATATAAATACGGCTGCGGCTGCACGTCTCTTGCCCCGCAACTTCCATTTGTTTACATTGTTGTTTTTGTAATCGCAGCATCAATCTGTGAATACGTGTGAGCTGCAGCAAAAAGCCGCGAAAAAGTTGTGGAAGTATATGTGTGGTGTAACTCCGATTATTGTTTACTTGTTTTTGCTTGGCAATTTAAAACATAACCTGAAATTTAATTTTCACCACACTACTGAAAAATTCTTAAGGGCAGGGTTTGAACAACACCAAAGTAATTGTTTTTTAAAAACTCTATGTTTTTTTTTTTGTAAAGCTGGGCAAGATGTGAAAACCCATAAGCATGCAACTATACCGATTTTATTGGGACTCATTATATTGTGATTCGCGAAGAAGGAGCGCGGTTATTTGTCTTAACTTTTTTTAATACCAAAAGTTGGATATCAAACTATGTAGACATTTTTTGTAAAACTTATCTCAGTCAAAATATTGAAATGCAGCAATCTTGTAGATATTGTAATGTACACCCAACATTTATACCAATTTCCTAATCGGAAAACGTTTAACCGAAAACACAACTGGCAACACTATAATGGAATGGTAAAAAGGAAGACGTTGGTTGTGAGTGTGTGTGCAGAAATATACCGGGAGGGGAACTTGTCTAGACATCATGGTTCATAGCAAAACTACTAGAAAGCTCTCGATATTTCACACTTCTATATAAAGAGGGAGCTGACGCAACCAGAGGCCAGTTTGATTTAGAAAGTGATAGTGTGAATATTGAATAAACGTAATTGAGTTGAGTTCGAATAAAGTTTATATCGACGGTAGATACCACAGAGTATAACCAGAGAGTCAACTCCGGCAAGGTAGTGCCATTTTGCCTACAAGCTAATCTAGACCGGGAACCCTCGACCGGGAACCCTCGCTCACCACACCCGCCATTGGCCGCCATTGTGTTGTCAGAGAAAAAAAATCAGTTGAGTTTGAAAAGTAAAAAAATTGAAAAAAAAATCGATAATTTTAAATTTTCATACAGCCTAGAACTTAGAAAAAAGAATTTAAGTTGCAGGAACTAACATTTTTTTCCATTTTGGTTAGTATATCACTGAAAAAAACAAAAATTAATAAAAATTTTCATACCGATGTAGGCGGTTTGTTAAGTTTCACAGAATATACCAGTTTGCACATAGCCTTAAACTCCCCACTCGATAGCACCTGAGTGTGGTAAGTCAAATGTCAAATGACAGATAGCAAATAAAAAAACAAATGTTTAGAAATAATTTGTATGTCCCTGTCAATACGTGTTATGCCCATAACGTTATATCAGTCGTTTCTGGGCAAAAGGGGTGAGGAAGAAAGGGACTCGATGCGCAAAATAAAATTTGATTTATCTGCCTAAGCAGTACACTTTGCGTGTCCAGACGGGTTATGCTCATTGCGTTATGCTTTTTTCAATACAATTTCCAACACAAAATGGAGAACTTGTGCGAGGAATCATAACAACGTCTGGACACTAGGTGTTATCAGCATAACGTTAACAGCATAACCCGTCTGGACAGGCACTATCTGCAACAAAGAACAAAGTCGTTTTCATAAAAGCTTCACTTGAAAGTGAAAAATACCAAACAATGCTTTGATTACTAAATAATAATGGAGCCCTATGATGTCGTAGTAAATAAACCTGTTGTAATCGATAATGGTTCTGGTGTTATCAAGGCTGGCTTTGCCGGTGAGCATATCCCAAAATGCCGATTTCCCAACTATATTGGACGACCAAAACACGTCCGGGTTATGGCCGGTGCATTGGAAGGTGATTTATTTGTCGGACCAAAAGCGGAGGAAGATCGAGGTCTGCCGAGCCTAAGATACCCAATGGAGCATGGAATTGTGACAGATTGGAATGATATGGATCGTATTTTGAGCTACATTTACAGTAAAGAACAACTGGCCACATTCACAGAAGATCATCCTGTTTTGCTGACAGAAGCGCCATTAAACCCTCGAAGAAATAGAGAAAAGGGGCCGAGTTCTTTTTTGAGGGTATTAATGCTCCAGCCCTTTTTGTTTCCATGCAAGCAGTGCTCATTTTGTACGCAACTGGACGAGTAACTGGCGTTGTTTTGAACTCGGGCGATGGTGTGACACATGCAGTTCCTATCTACGAAGGATTGGCAGTGCCCCACAGTATTATGCGGGTAGATATCGCTGGTCGAGACACACACTCATACGAAAAGAAGGATTCAACTTTCGATCAACGGCTGAATTCGAAATAGTCCAATCGATCTAAGAAAAGATGTGCTATCTGGCTAGTAATCCACAAAAAGAAGAAAACATTGAAACTGAAAAAGCAGCTTACACATTACCCGATGGAAAGACACTTGAGGTAAGCTACCGTTTCCTTTTTATTAAGTTGAAATTTAATTCTTGTAACCTTTAGATTGGTCCAGCACGATTTAGAGCTTCCAGAAGTTGAAATGGATTTGAATTCCGACCCAGTACCGTGTCACAGGACTTGCACAATCTCGAGAAACTCGACCTATCTTATGCCGAGGTGTTGCGACGAGTAGATGCATGTAAACAACCCTACCATCGAAGGAAATAAAGACAGTGAAGAGACACCTTTTACTTGCATATATTTACATGCATAATCTACCATTTAATTAAAGGGAGAGATTGAGAAGTGAGGAAGTTTGCTGCAACAGATTTGATAGTTTTCAATATGTATATCGAACGCGTCTTAGCGATAGAATTTCTTATTAATATAGTTAATACATTTCATCAATATTGCTCGGATGATAAAACAATAAAAATGTGATAACTGATAAGACCTATGCGTTATTTGTATGTATGTATGTATGTTTTAATTGAAAATGTGATGATGCAGGTTTGTAGTGAATGCAATACCTGATTAGGAAATATATAATTTGTAGCTGTATGTCTATTCATATACAAGTGATGCCAAAAAATACACGAAGAGTGTTTCAATTTCTGATTATGATAGAAATTCTTGGTACATTTTTTGGAGTTACATCTATATTAATAGACATAGAGCTATCAAGTATATATTTTCTGATTAGAAATATATTATATATATATATTTATCACAAAGCTGTATAATGATTTTTTTAATAAAAATTTTTTTTTAAGAAATTCCTTATCTAAAACCGTTTCCATTGGTTTTAATCAAAAAAAGTAGAAAATGATAGGTTTTGAACTAAACTTTTTTGAAATATAGCATTGAAAATCTCATGATGGAGCTTTGTACCTAATACAATAGAGACTCCGAAAATGTATAGTTCGCAACCGTAAGTGTAGCCATTCATCACCAAATGTTTTTGATTTTTCAAATAAAGTTAGCTGATTGGAAGTCGACATTAAACCATGACGACAATTATTGAAAAACTTATCACAATGAAAATCTTTAAATGCCAAAATACTGTCTACGTTATGCTGAACTCAAAAAGCCCTCATTTGTTTCTGTAGCACAATTATTAACCAATTGTCAACATTTTAAGTTTCCACTTTTTCTTAACACAAACAAAAGTGGAAACTTAAACTGTTGGCAATTGGTTAATAATAATTGTGCTACAGAGACAAATGAAGGCTTTACAGATTTTCATTATGACAAGATTTTTAAAAATTGTCTACATGGTTTGATGTATGCTTGTAGCAAAAAAAATTGTATACAAATTTTGAAAGTAAAATACTTTAATACGAAACCAATAAGATACAAAACATAAATACACATATAAAGAAGGATACACATTTAACTCTACAACCTGCAACTCATGCAGGCATCTTTGTTCTCCAGGGAACACAGCATCTCTGCCATCTTTCGTTCACGTTCCGCTTTCTCAGGTGTGGAAGAAACACTACTTTGACCAGTTTGGTTATTTAGTGTCGTTGGTGAGCTACCGTTTTGGATTACAGTTCCTGCCAGACGTGTCTTGTCTACGATAAATTGTATTGTCTTGTAGAGTTCACGCAGCTAGATTGGAATATTGGAATCCTCTCGATGTGCTGAATTGATCCACGACTAGCTATGATTTCGTTTTTCATGTCGTCGTCCCACAAGTCAACAGCTCAGTTAAAGTCTTTTAGAAGATGCTGATTGACGATCTGGAATTCACCGGACAGGACTCGTCTGTTGTAGATGTTTGAAGTGTACGGTTTAAAGAACTCATTGTTGTGGCTGATGCAGTTGGCATTGAAGCAACAAGTAGAGAGTTCCGAACGCCATGTTTGGCAATTTTTCTTTAAGAGCAGCCCAATCCCAGTGGTCGGTTGTAGCAGGTTGTAGTTTTGTTCCACATGTCATATTGCAAAATACCTTTGCTGACTGGACTTCCTTCCTACGTTTCATATATGGGCCTTCCTTCTTAGCCAGCTCACAACTGGATTCCAGAGTCCCGTAGTAGATTGTCTGCAAAATCTGCTGGTTGATCAATTTAAAAATTAATTTAGTTAGAAATACTTACAAGAAATAAAACATTATAAAATTTTGCAATATTTTGGAACTGTCTTCTTCACCACGACTCCATTTTTAATCAAGAAATAGGTCGCCATTTTGAATTCTTTTCGAAAATTTTTGAGGGTGTTTCTGGCAAGGGGGGTACGAGTTGGCACTCTGTGCTATCTACTCTGTGGTAGATACTGAATAAAAGTGGTAGAATTAAATTGAAAGATAGAGTTTTATTTTTGCGAACTAAGCGCACGTTACATTGGTGTCAGAAGTGTAAAAAAACATATTTGATAAAAAAAAAAGACAAGTAAAGTGTGAAAAAAAAGTTAAATACAGTGAAAACGGGTAGGTTGTTGGAAGAGCTCAACTACAGCTTGAGCTTAAAAGTGATAAATAATGAAAAATGAGCTCGTCCTGCGCTTGCGTAACGATTTGGAACAGCAAGGGGAAGACGGAAGCACTTTTGTTTTTGAAACAGAAGTGGAGGAAGAGGAAGTAAGTGAAAGTGTAGATTTTTCTAGTATAAAAAAGCTTTTATTAGAACAAAAGACGGAACAGCAGAAGGTTCTGGAACAAATTGAAGCACAACGAAACGAGCAAAAGAAGGAACAGCAGAATGTTCTCGAACAACTGGAAGCACAACGAAGCGAACAAAAGAAAGAACAACAGAATATTCTCGAAAGACTTGAGGCTCAACAGAATGTTTTGGAAGGTCAGAAAAACATTCTAGAAGGTTAATTGGGTAACATTGAAAAAAACGTATGTGCCCTAGACGAACGCGTTGAAGGTGTGGACAAACAGCTTTTTGTTGTAGAGAATCGTTTGGAAAGCCGATGCGATAAACAGTTCTCTGTTCTGTCCAAGGAATTAGACCAGATCCGGAAAATCAAAATTCGAGAATCTGCTGGAGAGTTTGCAAGGAAACAGGAGATGAAACCCCCAGCATTTGATGGACAGTCTTGGCCAGTCTACAAGAGACAATTTGAGGCAGCCGCGACAACAAATGGCTGGGATGACGAAGACAAGTACATTGCACTGACTCTTGCTCTTAAAGGACCAGCAGCTGAATTACTTCAAACTGTTCCAGCTGGTAAGAGCGGTGATTTCAGTTCACTCGTGGCAGCAATAGATAAACGGTTTGGAGATAGCCACTTGAAAGAAGTCTTCCGAGTCCAACTCAATAACAGAGTCCAGAAAAGGGGTGAAAGTCTACAGCAGCTCCAAGCAGACGTCGAAAGATTGGTTCACCTGGCACACCCGGATGCTGGAGAAGAAATCATCAACCAGCTTGCTGTTGAGTCCTTCGTTCGTGCCATTTCGGATATAAATCTTCAGAGGTCTGTGCGAACTGCTAGAACACGTACTCTTTCTGAAACTTTAGCATTTGCATTGACAATTAAAGCAGCAGAACAGGCTTCTCATAGAGTACATCGACTTAGAGAAGCCATAGTCGAAGAATGCTCGTGCCAAAGAGCTGAAATACAAAAGAACCAGCGGAGCGGACTAGCAAGATGTTGGAACTGCAACAAGACCGGGCACTTACAGCGTCAATGCCGACTACCACCAAATAAAGCCGCTTGTCAACATTGTGGAAGCAAGAGATCCAACCCAGAACAAGGTAACAACAACACCAGCGTTACGTATCAGCCCGTTTCCCATCAGGGAAACGGGTAAGACCCAACTTCGAGGGGCAGAGGCTGGTTTCTTGTATCGATGACCCCAGAACCACCATCCAGGTCTCTCAGACCAAACGAGACAACAAAAGTCTGACTGTGGAGACTACTATTAACGGGAACAAACACGTGGCTACCATCGACATCGGTGCCACAGCATCCATAGTACGTCGAGACCTGGTAAAGATGACGTGGCTTCATAACACCAATAGCTACCGTCTTAGAACCGCAACGGAAGAAGCAGCAAGATTATATGGAGAAGTGTGTCTTAAGATCCGACTGGCTGATCAAGTGTTTACTGATCAATTCCTGGTGGCAGATATATGTGACGAGTGCATCATCGGCATCGACTTTATGAAACAGCACGGACTTATTTTGGATATCGGTAATCAAGTTTTGAAATACCAAAATAAAGAAATTCCAATGACCTATTCGAATGAAAATACGTCAACACTGAGGACTGTCATCACGGAAGATCTGATCCTGCCTTTGGAAGTATTCGATACCTCATGGTGGAACCAGACCCAGAGTGTTCCTCCCAAAGCGTCATCATTGGGAAAACACTGGTAGCACCGAAAAACAAAATGGTCCTCGTATGATTACTAAACACCAGACCGTACAATGTAAGGTTGAAGAAAGGAGAAGTCGTTGGACGTTGCGAATCGGTTGCAGCAATTACGAAGATCACAGACGAAGCCCCGAGAAAAACTATAACTCCGGAGGAGCTCAAATCCATCAGAGCTAGAATACTGAATTCATCCAACCTTGATCACCAACAAACAAGGATGGCTGAAAATCTCCTACAAGAGTACACTGACATCTTCGCATCGCAAAAGGGACAATATGGTAGGACACAGTTGGTGCAGCATCGCATCAACACAGGAGATACAAAACCGATTCGTCAACCCGCAAGACGCCTTCCACTGGCCAAACAAGGTGAGGTTGAGGAAATGATAACAACAATGAAGAAGGACGGTCTTATCGAAAACTCCAAAAGTCCTTGGGCGTCACCAGTGGTGCTAGTGAAAAAGAAAGACGGAAGCACTCGTTTTTGTGTGGACTACCGAAGGCTGAATGATGTGACTAAGAAGGACAGCTATCCCCTGCCCAGAATCAGTGATACCCTGGATGCCATGGAGGGAGCCCAGTGGTTCTCGACGCTGGACTTGAAAAGTGGATACTGGCAAGTTGACATCCACCCAGATGATAGGGAAAAGACGGCGTTTTCTACAGGTAATCTGGCAGTTCAAACATTCGAGCGTTTGATGGAGTGCGTTCTTCAAGGACTGACGTGGAAAGCTTGCCTAGTGTACTTGGACGATGTCATTGTTTACGGGAAAACATTTGACCAACATTGCAAGAACCTAAAAGCCGTGTTTCAGAGACTTCGAGAGGCTAACCTTAAACTGAATCCGGAAAAATGTGCACTTTTCAAAACCGAAGTTAAGTATTTGGGAGACATTTTCTCTTCCCAAGGAGTGAAGACTGATCCTGAAATAGTTGACTCCGTCAAAAATTGGCCAACACCACAGGACAAACGTCAACTCCGAAGCTTTCTTGGTCTTGCCACATATTACCGACGATTTGTTAAGAACTTTGCTGGAGTTGCAAAGAGTTTACATCAGCTCACCGAGAAAGGGAAGCAGTTTAAATGGTCAGGTGAGTGTGAGAAATCTTTTCAGGAACTCAAATACCGCCTCTGTAATGCTCCAAAGATGGCACATCCAACACCTGGCAAAACATTCATCATCGACGCAGATGCAAGCAACGTTGGAATCGGGGCGGTACTATCCCAAGTGCATGATGGCGAAGAGAAAGTGGTGGCATACTACAGCAAGGTCCTCTCGAAACCCGAAAGAAACTACTGCGTGACCAGAAGGGAACTGCTAGCTCTTATCTGGGCAACAAAGCACTTCCATAAGTAAATCTATGGACAGAAGTTTCTTCTGCGAACAGACCATGGTGCTCTGAACTGGCTGCAGAACTTAAAAAATCCAGAAGGTCAAGTCACAATGTGGATAGAAAGACTGCAGACTTATGATTACCAGATTCAACACCGCAGAGGAAAGTTGCACTCAAACGCCGACGCATTATCCCGAAGACCTTGCAAAGTGGATTGCAAGCATTGTAGGCGGCAAGAAGACAAGGAAAATATTACCGCTCAGCGACTAAGAGCTGACCCCATATGCGGATGGAGCAATGAGGAAGTGAGGACCGCTCAACAGGAGGATCCAGATATCGAACCCATTCTCGCATGGAAAGAAAATGAAGAGAAACCTGAATGGAAAGACATTTCTGACAGGAGTCCAGTTCTCAAAGCCTATTGGGCACAGTAGAACTCACTATATGTGCAAGAAGGTGTCCTCAGGGGAAGATGGGAGTCCGCTGACGGTAAATCATGTTATGCAGCTGATCGTACCGCAATCGAATGTCAGTGAACGGGAGATGCACGACGGACCTTCTGGAGGCCACCTGGGAGTTAACAAAACACTGGAGAAGGTGCGACATCGGTTCTACTGGTTACATGCTAGAGATGACGTGGAGAAGTGGTGCCGAACATGTGACAAGTGTGCTGCAACCAAAGGACCTGGTAGGAAGATTCAAGGTAAGATGCATCAGTACAACGTTGGATCGCCTTTTGAGAGGATTGCAGTAGATGTGGCTGGGCCTTTTCCAGAGACCAACGCTGGAAACAAGTACATTCTGGTTGTAATGGACTATTTTAGCAAGTGGCCTGAGGCGTATACCATCCCAAATCAAGAAGCCAAAACGGTGGTCGACCAGATTGTGTTTAACTGGGTGAGTAGGTTTGGCGTACCTATGGAACTCCATTCCGACCAAGGGAGGAACTTTGAGTCAAACATCTTCCAAGGAGTGTGCGGACTACTTGGCATTAAGAAGACGAGAACCACACCACTTCATCCACAATCTGATGGGATGGTTGAAAGATTCAACCGGACCTTGAAAGAACACCTCACCAAGGTCGTAGGCGACTACCAAAGAGACTGGGATAGGCACGTACCGCTATTCCTGATGGCCTATAGAAGTGCAGTACATAGCTCGACAGGACAAACACCATCTGACATCCTGTTCGGAAAAACCATGCGGCTGCCCAGCGAACCTAAATTTGGATGCCCCACAGTGGAGCCACAGGACACAAACGAGTATGTGGACGACCTCAAGGAGAGACTCGCTGACATCCATAAAAGAACAAGGGAACGGATGAAAACCTACAGCGACCGGATGAAGACACGCTACGACACAAAAGCGACAACGGCAGGATTCCAAGCAGGAGATCGCGTGTGGCTTTATAATCCTCATCGTCAAAAGGGATTGTCACCGAAACTTCAGCAGAACTGGGAAGGTCCTTAGACTGTTGTCACGAGGATTAACGACGTGGTTTACCGCATCCAAAGAGGACTAAGAGGCAAGTTAAAAGTAGTTCATTGTGACCGGCTGCATCGATATAGTGGCGAGGCTGCAGATGAAATTATTCGGGACGAACAATCTTAAGGAGGGGGCAGTGTAATGTACACCCAACATTTATACCAATTTCCTAATCGAAAACGTTCAACCGAAAACACAACTGGCAACACCATAATGGAATGCTATAATGGAAGACGTTGGTTGTGGGTGTGTGTGTGTGTGCAGAAATATACCGGGAGGGGAACTTGTCTAGACATGATGGTTCATAGCAAAACTACTAGAAAGCTCTCGATATTTCACACTTCTATATAAAGAGGGAGCTGACGCAACCAAAAGTCAGTTTTATTTAGAAAGTGATAGTGTGAGTATTGAATAAACGTAATTGAGTTGAGTTCGAATAAAGTGTATATCGAAGGTAGATACTGAATAAAAGTGGTAGAATTAAATTGAAAGATAGAGTTTTATTTTTGCGAACTAAGCGCACGTTACAATATTATGCCAAGCTCAGAAAGCCTTCATTCATGTCAGTAGCACAATTACTAACAAAGCGCCATCACTTTAAGTTTTGATTTTTTTTTTGCTCTAGGATCCTTATGTGGCGCTGTAAGCGAGGATTTTGAAGTTCCTGACTGTCGCTGTAGTGTGGTGCATGCTTTAGATTCCGATGAGATAGACTTTCAAATTCAAGTTACTCAGAATCGTGATAAGACTATAAAACAGCTGCGAGAACAGTTAGAGAAGAAGAATTCGTAATAGGTTACGATCTAATAGATGGATTAGTTTTTAGGAAAAATAATGCTGGAGTATTGCAACTATTCGTTCCAAATGAGATGGAAGGCAATGTGATTAGGTTAATTCACGAAAAAATCGGTCCCTTGGGCGTTGGGAAGACATGCGATCAGTTGAAGAAAAGATCAGAAAAGAAATAAAACTATTTGTTCCCAAAAATTACTGAGAAAGTTGAAAAGATTATACAAAATTGCATTCGCTGCATAATGTGCTCAGCCCTTGCTCGTATAAATGAGCATAATTTGTATAGTATTCCTAAGGAAATGGTTTCATTCGATACCATACACTTGGATCATTTTGGCCCCTTGCCGTCTATAAATTCGAAGCGTAAACATATTCTAGTAGTTATCGACGCCTTTACGAAATACGTGCGGTTGTAAGCAGTTAACTCCACGAGTACTAGAGAAGTTAAAGCTTGCCTGGACAAATATTTTAGATACTATAGCCGTCCAAGACGTGTCATAAAAGACCGAGGTTCATGTTCCACGTCTCTTGAATTTGATGCTTACCTGTTGGAACATAAGATAACTCACGTAAAAGCAGCTGTCGCGTCTCCACAAGCAAATGGGCAAGTGGAACGTGTAAACAGAGTCATTAAGTCTATGCTTGGTAACGGCCATATTATTCACTCTTTAAATTTAAACCCAATAGAAATAAACCCAGTTGTCAAAATTTTATCCCAGGTTTAAATTTTGATCCCAGATTTAAAATAAACCCAGTTGTCAAAGTGAGAAACGTCAAATTGTTGAAAGTGCTGCTGGTAAATAGATTTTTGTTTGAAGAAATTGTGAGCAATACTTTTCATTTATATCTTGCATTGTCAATTAAATTTATATTCTATCTTTTTCATGATGTTGCAGGTTCAACCAACAACCAACCAAGATTTAAATTTGAAGAAATTGTAAGTAATAATTTTCATTTATATTTTGCATTGTCGATTTAATTTATATACTATCTTTTCCATGGTGTTGCAGGTTCAAGAAATGGAAACTCCATCAGCTACTTCAGGTGTTGCTGAAAAGGCAACAAGAGCCAAAAAAATTCACCCCAAATGGAGACAGACCTGCTCCTTCGGTTGGTTTTGTCCTCAAATATTAACTATAAATTTTATATTAAATATAAAAAATGATATATTTTAAACATATGTATCAGTGGCGAGGGGTGAATAATTCCAAAAGGTAACTCGAAGGAAACTTAGTCACCAACAAAAAAAAGTTTACTTAAAATTTTTTTTGTGCAATGTTTGTCTTCGCATCAAGACAAAAAGTCAGGTATTTTAAACCAACTTTGCTATTAAGTAGAGCATCATAACTTTTTTTTCATAAAACTAAGCTAGTTAAAACTATTTGTTTCCTATGAGTTAAAATCAGTTAAGCAACAGTTAACAGATATTAAGGCCATAATCAAAGACGATGTTCTACCGTCATATTTTTTGGTAAAAGAAAAAAGAGGATAGAACACAAATTTGTTCTATCCAGCAACAAGTTTTATAAGACGTAATATTTGGGGTTACCTTGTATGTTGCTAAAGTTTTGTGTTTGTTTATGGAGTGAATTGAAGAGCCAACATGTGTGTGGAATAAAACGGAAAGCAAAGTGGTAGTTGTTAAAAAAATGTTGGAAGCGAGTTCATGTGTATGATTAAGTTTGATTCATGTTGCCAGAAGTCTAAGATGTTTCGGATGTGAATTTCAAAAGGTAAGTCGGAAATAATCGACTTATATGGACGCTTCGCCACTGATATGTATATAAGTTTTTGTAAGACTACATACGATTGAACCTCCTGGAGAAATTATTCGCACATGGGTACAGTCGATGGCTCCAATGCAGTACGGGAAATTTCCAAGTTTTGCAAATTCCATCGCTTTTTGTTGCCTCTCTTCATCCGTTTTCGGCATGTAGATGACTTCATCCAAATGTTTCAAAATTGCATCAGAGACAGGTGGCAATATATTTGCAACAGTTGATTGAGAGATACCGATGTAATGAGCTGCAGTCTGTTCCATATTGCCACATTCAAGGAGACGCAATACAACCGAAAGCTTGTGTTCAGCGGTAAGTTCTCGAGATCTATAATGAGGCATTGATTGTTATTTCTACGTATATATGTATATACTCATTTACTTTAATACAAAACAAACTACCTTCGTTTATCACCATCCAGTTCTTGGTGCACCAAAACATGTAACCGCCAAAATGTTTCCTTTTTTAGACGGAAATAATTGCGGAAATCAACGTTGTCGAAATCGTTAACTACAAATTTCCTCAACATTCTATAATTCCTACGATCAGGATGTGGAGTAGATATATGGATAGGTTAATTCTCAAATTCATCTTCTGATGATGAAGACATCACCATCCTATCAATTGTCTTTACAAAGTCCATGTTACTTTTATTTTTCAGTGGATTTATTCTGAAAGAAAGGAAATAAGTTATTCGACCAAAAGTTATTCCACAACTAGTAAAGAGTAAGCAAAGATATACTTTTTTGTACCTGAGGCCCTTTAAGAACGGTAGCACAAAATATTGACGATTTTTCCCATTAGGTAGTCGAAAAAAAAGAAAATTTTTCAACATTTTGCGCTGTTGTTTCTAAAAGACTTGGTTTAAAAAAAAAAAAAGTTTATCTATGACGACTCTGTGTTGCATATATTCTAAAAAGTATTGCATAGTTGCATTTTTACAAAATTACAATCACATGTATGCATATATAAACACATCTGAATGTATCTATGCATACGGACAATTTACATTGCAAGACGGTTGACCAAATACGGCGTCGTATTGCGTTGTGTGAGTTATTGCCCCAGACGGGAGTTGCTCGAATGTAGTTCCAAGTTGACAAAACATAGTCAAGCAGAGCATCCCGGTGTGATGAATCGTTGAGCTTCTGTGCTGCTTTAAATGCTGATATATGCATGACCAACTTGGCATAGGCGATACTGTCTGTTTTCTTGCACATCCGTGATGTCGGTAGACTCTTGAAAATGTTTCGTTCAATTCGTCTTCCAAATATCTAAAAAAAAATTCACATTTTAGTTTTTAGAACGTCAAAATTGTTCATTTTTTACCAAATAACCGGGGTGGAAGATTCACTGCGAATTAGTTTGCTATCTTTAGCCACTAGACTATTTATGATATCGATAAGTTGGTCCTGACAGAGTCCTATGAACATCACATTCGAACTGCTAGCAAAGTTAGTTTGAGCAACAGGTTTTTGATAAAGTTTCGATTTCTTTGCAGTCCGAGTGGTGCTACTCGGGCGAAGCAGAATTGATTGATGAAGAGCGTTTGAAAATGGACATCTACATATGCTGGCTTCATATCTGCCTTTGGAGTTGTTGGTTTTGTTGTCATCCTAAGCATTTCCAAGCAATCGGGAATTTTCGATAGGGCGGTTCTTGTGTTGTGGGGTGAGGCCATCGTATATTGATTGCACGTTTCTTCTTTTTAGATTTACTTTGATGGCTATTTTGAAAAGTGTTTTTTAGCAGAAAAAATTTTTTCCTAAATATTTTTTCTTGATAAAAGAAACTTTAGCTACAAAAAATAATGATTATGCGTCATGAAGAGAATATTCCCAAACATGTCGAGTTTTTCTGCTGAAACAAAAACAATATTAATGATATAGTTTAAGTAAAATAACTCACGCTTTAAGAAAGTATGCATTCCAAATCTCCAAAATGCTTTCAATTGTTTACTTCTATTTCACAGTTTGACTTGAATAGAGACTACTGAAAATGGGGTAGTTCAAATGAGCACACTTTTTACCAGCAACTGTCAAAATCCTACTGCCTTTCCTTGGATTGTATGACAATATTTGAAATTTCCCTTTAGTATGCGAACGAACCCAAAATACATCCGGATGTAAAAATTTAAACCCGACAACGCAATGCGGTTTAAATCCATTGGGTTTATTTGGAGTGAATAATATGGATTTGCGTTTGACAATAGGGTTTATGCGATTTTACATCCGGATGTAAATTTAAACCCGGGTTTATTGGGTGAATAATATGGCCGTTAGAACTTTGTAAGGAATGTTGTTTCATCGAAGGCTCGGTTTATAGTGATGATTTTATGTCGTTTTCCATTGGTAATTCGGAAAAACTCTCCGATCCGGGATGCCAAAGTAACACTTTTATTTGTTTTTAAGTTTCGTTGCTTTTATTGTGTATCGGTGTGAAACGTCGAGCGCTAATTTTTTTTCATTCACTTTTTTCATTTTTTTCATAATTCACTTAAAACCACAGGAATATGTCTTAAAATGTTTTAAGAACTCATATCACAAAATTAATTAATTAATAATTGTTTTCAGGTAACTTTTTTTCAATTTTTAGAGGTGTCAAATGATATTTGTAAATTTTGATGTCAACAGTGTTTCAGTGAGTGAGTGGTTCTGGCTTCGCTTCCTTCTTCAAATTTCTCTTTTTTTGAGGAGAGGAACTGTCATTTGATGCCAATGGAACGTTTTGAGAAGCGTTCTGAAGGCTTCCGAACGACCAATGGAAAACGACATTAGTGTATGAATCAGAAGAATTCTTATTTCTGAAAGAGAATCAAAAGATAATTCGATACATAATAATTTAGTAATACTGTAACGCGCGCTTAGTTCGCAAAAATAAAACTTTTACCTTTCAATTTAATTCTACCACTTTTATCCAGTATCTACTTCATTCGATTTCAACTCTACCAATAATCACATTAACTCACTCTTAAGTCTTAACATTATCACTCTATAATCAAAACTGACTCTGGTTGCCTCGGCGGCCTATTTATTTCGAATGACATTACATCTAGAACTTCCCAGTAATTTATACATGGTCTCCACTTTCCACTCCTGTCAAACATTTCAATCCTGGCATATTTCTACACTTACACTAGTGTTGCCGCTTGTGTTTTCGGTTGAACGTTTTCGAATAGGAAATTGGTATTAAATGTTGGGTTCGCATTACAATACTTACAATAAATAAAATATATTGTAACGTGCGCTTAGCTCTTAAAAATAAAACTTTACCTTTCAATTTAATTCTCCCACTTTTATTCAGTATCTACTTTATTCGATTTCAACTCTACCAACAATCACATTAACTCACTCTTAAGTCTTAACATTATCACTCTAAAATTAAAACTAACATCTGGTTGCCTCGGCGGCCTATTTAAATCGAATGACACTACATCTAGAACTTCCCAGTAGTTTCCACATGGTCTCCACTCTCCACTCCTGTCAAACATTTCTCCTCTTGGTATGTTTCTACACTTACACTAGTGTTGCCGCTTGTGTTTTCGGTTGAACGTTTTCGATTAGGAAATTGGTATTAAATGTTCAGTTTGCATTACACTGCCCCCTCCTTAAGATTGTTCGTCCCGAATAATTCCATCTGCAGCCTCGCCACTATATCGATGCAGCCGGTCACAATGAACTACTTTTAACTTGCCTCTTAGTCCTCTTTGGATGCGGTAAACCACGTCGTTAATCCTCGTGACAACAGTATAAGGACCTTCCCAGTTTTGCTGAAGTTTCGGTGAAAATCCCTTTTGACGATGAGGATTAGAAAGCCACACACGATCTCCTGCTTGGAATCCTGCTGTTGTTGCTTTTGTGTCGTACCATGTCTTCATCCGGTCGCTATAGGCTTTTTTCCGTGCCCTTGTTCTTTTATGGATTTCAATGAGTCTCTCCTTTAGGTCGTCCACATACTCGTTTGTGTCCTGTGGCTCCTTTGTCGGGCAGGTTTTGCCGAACAGGATGTCAGATGGTGTTTGTCCTATTGAGCTATGTACCGTACTACTTCTTCGTGGAAGGCGTCTTGAGGGTTGACGAATTGGTCTTGCATCTCCTGTGTTGATGCGATGCTGCACCAACTGTGTCCTACCATATTGTCCCTTTTGCAATGCGAAGATGTCAGTGTACTCTTGTAGGAGATTTTCAGACATCCTTGTTTGTTGGTGATCAAGGTTGGATGAATTCAGTATTCTAGCTCTGATGGATTTGAGCTCCTCCGGAGTTATAGTTTTTCTCGGGGCTTCGTCTGTGATCTTCGTAATTGCTGCAACCGATTCGCAACGTCCAACGACTTCTCCTTTCTTCAACCTTACATTGTACGGTCTGGTGTTTAGTAATCATACGAGGACCATTTTGTTTTTCGGTGCTACCAGTGTTTTCCCAATGATGACGCTTTGGGAGGAACACTCTGGGTCTGGTTCCACCATGAGGTATCGAAGTCTTCCAAACTCACCTTCCAGTTTTGTCCAAACGAACACTTCAGAAGAAGGAGGCAGAATCAGATCTTCCGTGATGACAGTCCTCAGTGTCGACGTACTTTCGTTCGAATAGATCATTGGAAATTCCTTATTTTGGTACTTCAAAATTTGATTACGGATGTCCAAAATAACTCCGTGCTGTTTCATAAAGTCGATTCCGATGATGCACTCGTCACATATATCTGCCACCAGGAATTGATGAGTAAACACTAGGTCGGCCAGTCGGATCTTAAGACACTCTTCTCCATATACTGTTGCTTCTTCTCCCGGTAGTTATTAGTGTTATGAAGCCACGTCACCTTTACCAGGTCTCGACGTACTATGGATGATGTGGCACCGGTGTCGATGGTAGCCACATGTTTGTTCCCGTTAATAGTAGTCTCCACAGTCAGACTTTTGTTGTCTCGTTTGGTCTGAGAGACCTGGATGGTGGTTCTGAGGCCATCGATACCAGAAACCAGCTTCTGCCCCTCGAAGTTGGTTCTTATTCGTTTCCCTCATGGGAAACGGAAACGGCTTTATTTGGTGACAGTCGGCATTGACGCTGTAAGTGCCCGGTCTTGTTGCAGTTCCAACATCTTGCTAGTCCGCTCCGATGGTTCTTTTTTATTTTAGCTCTTTGGCATGAGCATTCTTCAACTATGGCTTGTCTAAGTCGATGTACTCAATGAGAAGCCTGTTCTGCTGCTTCAATTGTCAATGCGAATGCTAAAGTTTCAGAAAGAGTGCGTGTTCTAGTAGTTCGCACAGACCTCTGAAGATGTATATCGGAAATGGCACGAACGAAGGACTCAACAGCAAGCTGGTTGATGATTTCTTCTCCAGCATCCGGGTGTGCCAGGTGAACCAGTCTTTCCACGTCTGCTTGGAGCTGCTGTAGGCTTTCACCCCTTTTCTAGACTCTGTTATTGAGTTGGACTCGGAAGACTTCTTTGAAGTGGTACTGGCAGCACTTACCTCTTTCAAGTGGCCACTGGCAGCACTTACACTAGTGTTGCCGCTTGTGTTTTCGGTTGAACGTTTTCGATTAGGAAATTGGTGTTAAATGTTGGGTTTGCATTAAAATATCAAGATTTCTTCATTCGAGTTTCGACTTCCAAGTTTTATGGTGGATTTACATGCATCTGCAAGTGCAGATGTAAAACGGAAAAAGACATAAGATGTAAAATTCATACTTGTCTGATAGAGAGGCAGGGCACCATCTGCACTTCCGTAGTTATGGGATGCGTATGAAAAATTATAGGTGCAGATGAACATGTTCATCTGCACCTATGATTTTTTATCTGCAACCATAACTTTATTCGTTCAGGTACTTTCTTTTTAGGAAAAAAATTTTTTTGTGCCAAACTCCAACTGCCTGAACTGCAGTGACGTCACTCGAAAGGTCAAACTACATCGGCTTTTTTTGTTTATTATTAGTTGGATTTCGAAATGGGCGGTAAGTAAAAGTAGATTATTTTCTTAACTTTCTCACAATAGATTTTTCATTTAAATAAGGACAAATGGCTGAAAAAAAAAGTGAAGAATACGCCGGTTATAGTGATAACAGTGCAATATCCCCTAACTCCTATGTTGGTTCGGAATTCACCTAATGAAATGTTGGAATGTGAGTGAAATTGATCTGCGAGCATCTGATAACACAACAAGTCTTAACTGTGTACTCTAACCATGTTCAAAATATATAACCCTGCACTCGCGGTGCTGTTAGTTTTGCTGCCCAAAATGAAATACATAGATGCTACAGTTTGCTTCAACCATAGATGCTGATTTATAATTTGTTGCAGATACCTGGAAAAAAAAAAACAATAAACACAAAACGTAAACGATAGATATATGACGATAGGTAGGTATGTTTACTAAAGAAAACAAACTCCCGGGATGGAGATGGAAAGGCGATGCATCTCTTTTAGGTTGTCCTACTTAGGCAGGGTCCTAGTCTGAAAAGGAAATTAAATGAAGTAATAAAATGGAAAAATAAAGGGATGGGATACAAAATAAATTGAGAAAACTTAGAAATAATTGAAAACTCAGGCGTGATGAAGATGACAGCCAGAAGAAATGTTTTTTGTGGTGTTGGACGTCAGAACGTAGAATGAGATGTCACAACATCGAATTCTAATTGACGTAAGAAACACCATCTAGGAGAAAATCCTTACTAATATTATAAATGTGAAAGTCACTCTGTCTGTCCGACACTCTATGTTACCGTCTCCCGCCCAAACTACTAAACTGGTTGATATGAAATTCTGTACAGTGATAGTCTAGAACATGAGGAAGAAAAAAGGCTATATATTTTATCCCTAAATTCCCACGGGAACGGGAACGTATACGGGAACTTAAAAGCAACAGCACCGATTTCAAAAATTCTTCCACCGATAGAATGCTATGCTATCCCCGAGTAACCCCCATATTCCTACGGGAACGGGAGCCCTTACCAACATAATATGTGCGAAAGAAGCTCTGTCTGTTCGCCTTTCTATGTTACCATCTCCCGCCCAAACTAATGAACAGATTTAAATGAAATTTTGTACAAAAATAGTCTAGAACCTGAGGAAGGACATAGGCTATATATTTTATCCCTAAACTCCCACGGGAACGGGAACGTATGCGGGAACTTAAAAGCTACAGCACCGATTTCAAAAATTCTTCCACCGTTAGAATGCTACGCTATTCCCGAGTAACATAAACATTAATTCATCCCCATATTCCTATGGGAACGGGAGTCCTTACTAACATAATAAGTGCGAAAGAAGCTGTGTCTGTTCGCCTTTCTATGTTACCATCTCCCGCCCAAACTAATGAACAGATTTAAATGAAATTTTGTACAAAAATAGTCTAGAACCTGAGGAAGGACATAGGCTATATATTTTATCCCTAAACTCCCACGGGAACGGGAACGTATACGGGAACTTAAAAGCTGCAGCACCGATTTCAAAAATTCTTCCACCGTTAGAATGCTATGCTATCCCCGAGTAACATAAACATTAATTCATCCCCATTTTCCTACGGGAACGGGAGCCCTTACCAACATAATATGTGCAAAGAAGCTCTGTCTGTTCGCCTTTCTATTGTAATGAACACCCAACATTTATACCAATTTCCTAATCGAAAACGTTTAACCGAAAACACAACTGACGAGTGCATCATTGGAATCGACTTCATGAAACAGCACGGAGTTATTTTGGACATCGGTAATCAGGTTTTGAAGTACCAAAATAAGGAACTTCCAATGACCTATTCGAACGAAAGTACGTCGACACTGAGGACTGTTATCACGGAAGATCTGATTCTGCCTCCTTCTTCTGAAGTGTTCGTTTGGACAAAACTGGAAGGTGAGTTTGGAAGCCTTCGATACCTCATGGTGGAACCAGGCACAGAGTGTTCCTCCCAAAGCGTCATCATTGGGAAGACACTGGTAGCACCGAAAAACAAAATGGTCCCCGTACGATTACTAAACACCAGACCGTACGATGTAAGGTTGAAGAAAGGAGAAGTCGTTGGACGTTGCGAATCGGTTGCAGCAATTACGAAGATCACAGACGAAGCCCCGAGAAAAACTATAACTCCGGAGGAGCTCAAAACCATCAGAGCTTAAATACTGTATTCATCCAACCTTGATCACCAACAAACAAGGATGGCTGAAAATCTCCTACAAGAGTACACTGACATCTCTGGTTTGCACCATTGAAAAATCCCTGCACTACAAAGAATACTCTCTCGTCGCATTCCTAGACATAGAGGGTGCATTTAATAATGTTAAAAATTCAGCAATCACTAATGCTCTTGATGGGCTGCTCATAGAGGAACACATCAAAAACATGATAACAACAATGCTCAGCAGCAGAATCATTAGTTCCGAAATGGGGAACTACAAAACAAGCAGAATGGCCAATAGAGGAACCCCGCAGGGAGGAGTTTTATCTCCCCTACTGTGGAACCTGGTCGTTAACAAATTGTTAATCGACCTAAAGGACGAAGGTTTCAAAACAATAGCCTATGCCGATGATGTAGCAATTGCCGTTTCAGGCAAGCACCCACAAACCCTAGCTGAGCTGCTACAAACAGCACTTAACAAGCTTAACAATTGGGCTGCAGAGTGTGGTCTGAACATCAATCCACACAAAACGGAATTAGTTCTCTTTACGAGGAAATACAAAATTCCGGACTTCAGACCCCCAACTATTAAAGGGGTAACTCTCACACTGTCAAATCAGGCTAAATATCTAGGTCTAATTTTTGACAAAAAACTGACCTCGAAAACCAATATTGAGGAAAGAGTAAATAAAGCCAACGTTGCACTCTTCTCCTGTAAAAAAGCCATTGGCGGGAAATGGGGTTTCTCCCCCCAAATCACCCATTGGCTGTTTACATCGGTAATTAGACCGATACTCACATACGGGGTGATAGTCTGGTGGACAGCACTAGACAAGATGATCAACTACAACAAGCTGGCCAAAGTTCAAAGAACGGCTAGTCTGTGTATTAGTGTGCACTGAGGACAACTCCATCGGACGCCCTCAATGTACTACTAGATCTCACACCCCTAGATATCTTCAGCAAACAAGTCGCAGCTAGCTCAGCTACTCGACTCAGAGCTACATCACAGTGGACCAATAATCAAATCGGCCACACTACCATTCTAGATAACTTTAGATTCTTACCGAATCGATGCGACTACACCACCCCCAAGTTGGTGTTTGACAATAATTTCCAAGTAACCATACCTTCAAGAGAAGCTTGGGAAAATGGCGCTCTTTTGGAAAATGAAGCAATACACTTCTACACCGATGGTTCAAAAACCAGCGAAGGTGTGGGAAGTGGAATCTACTCAGAAAAACTGAATCTCAGTCTTTTCTTCCGCCTACCCGATCATTGTAGTGTGTTCCAAGCGGAAATTCTGGCGATTAAGGAGGTGCTGTCTTGGCTCAAAGAAAACGTCATATCCTCCACGGATATTCGGATCTTCTCAGACAGCCAAGCTGCCCTTAAATCTCTTGCCTCTGTCTCTACAAAATCCATCACGGTCCAAAATTGTCAGATGTCTCTGAGGGAGATGTCAAATCAGTTTAACATTCACCTTTCATGGGTGCCAGGGCACAGGGACATACCAGGCAACTGTATGGCAGACGAACTAGCCAAAAAGGGCACGACCACTTCCCCACGCTCAGAATGGAACAACATAGGTGTACCTATCGCTACATGTAAACTCCTAATTAGACAAGACGCTTCAAGGATAACAAACACTAGATGGACTGAGAGTAACAACTGCCTTGCAACCAAAAAAGTTTGGCCGTGTGTTGACTCAAAACGCTCGAAGAGTTTGTTGGCCCTGAACCGTCTGTATCTAGGTTCTACCATAGGTGTTCTTACGGGACACTGTCTAATAGGGAGACACGCCAAAAGACTTGGTGTGTTTTCCAATGATTTCTGCAGAAGCTGCATGGACGAGGAGGAGGAAGAAACCGTTCAACACCTTCTTTGCTCATGCCCTGCACTACTTCATAGGAGGAAAACTCATCTCGGTGAATTCTTCTTCGATGATACTAGCGACCTAGCTTACATAGACCCTAAAAGTCTTTCAAAATACATTAAAAGTTCCACGTGGTTCGACTAGCAGGTGAATAACCGGCTAGTCCCGTAATGGAAGATTAATAAGTGATCAACTCGTTAATCTTACATCGGGTTTCTGAGATCAGTAGGTGATTAACTTGCTGATCTCTGTGGTATCACAATGGGCCCTTGCGGCCTAAGTGTGTTAGGCAATGTACTCATTGACTGACAGCCACTTCCACCTAACCTAACCTAACACTGACATCTTCGCATCGCAAAAGGGACAATATGGTAGGACACAGTTGATGCAGCATCGCATCAACACAGGAGATGCAAGACCGATTCGTCAACCAGCAAGACGCCTTCCACTGGCCAAACAAGGTGAGGTTGAGGAAATGATAACAGCAATGAAGAAGGACGGGCTTATTGAAAATTCCAAAAGTCCTTGGGCTTCACCAGTGGTGCTAGTAAAAAAGAAAGACGGAAGCACTCGTTTTTGTGTGGACTACCGAAGGCTGAATGATGTGACTAAAAAGGACAGCTATCCCCTGCCGAGAATCAGTGATACCCTGGATGCCATGGAAGGAGCCCAGTGGTTTTCGACGCTGGACTTGAAGAGTGGATATTGGCAAGTTGACATCCACCCTGATGATCGGGAAAAGACGGCGTTTTCTACAGGTAATGGGCTCTGGCAGTTTAAAGTTATGCCGTTTGGGCTATGCAACGCTCCGGCAAGATTCGAGCGTTTGATGGAGTGCGTTCTCCAAGGACTGACGTGGAAAGCTTGCCTAGTCTACTTGGACGATGTGATTGTTTACGGGAAAACATTTGACCAACATTGCAAGAATCTAAAAGCCGTGTTTCAGAGACTTCGAGAGGCTAACCTTAAACTGAATCCGGAAAAATGTGCACTTTTCAAAACCGAAGTTAAGTATTTGGGAGACATTTTCTCTTCCCAAGGAGTGAAGACTGATCCTGAAATAGTTGACTCCGTCAAAAATTGGCCAACACCACAGGACAAACGTCAACTCCGAAGCTTTCTTGGTCTTGCCACATATTACCGACGATTTGTTAAGAACTTTGCTGGAGTTGCAAAGAGTTTACATCAGCTCACCGAGAAAGGGAAGCAGTTTAAATGGTCAGGTGAGTGTGAGAAATCTTTTCAGGAACTCAAATACCGCCTCTGTAATGCTCCAAAGATGGCACATCCAACACCTGGCAAAACATTCATCATCGACGCAGATGCAAGCAACGTTGGAATCGGGGCGGTACTATCCCAAGTGCACGATGGCGAAGAGAAAGTGGTGGCATATTGCAGCAAGGTCCTCTCGAAGCCCGAAAGAAACTACTGTGTGACCAGAAGGGAACTGCTAGCTCTTATCTTGGCAACAAAGCACTTCCATAAGTACATCTATGGACAGAAATTCCTTCTGCGGACAGACCATGGTGCTCTGAACTGGCTGTTGAACTTCAAAAATCCAGAAGGTCAAGTCGCAAGGTGGATAGAAAGACTGCAGACTTCTGACTACCAGATTCAACACCGCAGAGGAAAGCTGCACTCAAACGCCGACGCATTGTCCCGAAGACTTTGCAAAGAGGATTACAAGCATTGTAGGCGACAAGAAAACAAAGAAAATATTACCGCTCAGCGACTAAGAGCTGACCCCATATGCGGATGGAGCAATGAGGAAGTGAGGACCGCTCAACAGGAGGATCCAGATATCGAACCCATTCTCGCGTGGAAAGAAAATGAAGAGAAACCTGAATGGGGAGACATTTCTGACCGGAGTCCAGTTCTCAAAGCCAATTGGGCACAGTGGGACTCACTATATGTGCAAGAAGGTGTCCTCAGGCGAAGATGGGAGTCCGTTGACGGCAAATCATATGTGATGCAGCTGATCGTACCGCAATCGAAAGTCAGTGAAGTTCTTCGGGAGATGCACGACGGACCTTCTGGAGGTCACCTGGGAGTTAACAAAACACTGGAGAAGGTGCGACATCGGTTCTACTGGTTACATGCTAGAGATGACGTGGAGAAGTGGTGCCGAACATGTGACAAGTGTGCTGCAACCAAAGGACCTGGTAGGAAGATTCAAGGTAAGATGCATCAGTACAACGTTGGATCGCCTTTTGAGAGGATTGCAGTAGATGTGGCTGGGCCTTTTCCAGAGACCAACGCTGGAAACAAGTACATTCTGGTTGTAATGGACTATTTTAGCAAATGGCCTGAGGCGTATGCCATCCCAAATCAAGAAGCCAAAACGGTGGTCGACCAAATTGTGTTTAACTGGGTAAGTAGATTTGGCGTACCTATGGAACTCTATTCCGACCAAGGGAGGAACTTCGAGTCAAACATCTTCCAAGGAGTGTGCGGACTACTTGGCATCAAGAAGACCAGAACCACACCGCTTCATCCACAATCTGATGGGATGGTTGAAAGATTCAACCGGACCTTTAAAGAACACCTCACTAAGGTCGTAGGCGACTACCAAAGAGACTGGGATAGGCACGTACCGCTATTCCTGATGGCCTATAGAAGTGCAGTACATAGCTCGACAGGACAAACACCATCTGACATCCTGTTCGGGAAAACCATGCGGCTACCCAGCGAACTTAAATTTGGATGCCCCACAGAGGAGCCACAGGACACGAACGAGTATGTGGATGACCTCAAGGAGAGACTCGCTGACATCCATAAAAGAACAAGGGAACGGATGAAAACCTACAGCGACCGTATGAAGACACGGTACGACACAAAAGCGACAACGGCAGGATTCCAAGCAGGAGATCGTGTGTGGCTTTATAATCCTCATCGTCAAAAGGGATTGTCACCGAAACTTCAGCAGAACTGGGAAGGTCCTTATACTGTTGTCACGTGGATTAACGACGTGGTTTACCGCATCCAAAGAGGATTAAGAGGCAAGTTGAAAGTAGTTCATTGTGACCGGCTGCATCGATATAGTGGCGAGGCTGCAGATGGAATTATTCGGGACGAACAATCTTAAGGAGGAGGCAGTGTAATGAACACCCAACATTTATACCAATTTCCTAATCGAAAACGTTTAACCGAAAACACAACTGGCAACACTATAACGGAATGGTATAAAATGACAGACATTGCTTGTAAGCCAGTGTGTGTGAGTGTAGAGATTTTTGACAGCAAATGTGGAAACCATGGAGAAGAAACTGGAACGCTCTAGATGAGTGTTGTTCTATATAAATAGGACCGCTGACGCAACGAGCAGTCAGTTTTGATTATAGAGTGATAAAGTTAAGAGTGAAATGTTGTTAGCCAGTGATAGTCCAATAGTCGATTTGAGTTCGAATAAAGTATAGATACTGAATAAAAGTGATAGAAATAATTTGAAAGGTGAAGTTTTATTTTGCGAACTAAGCGCACGTTACACTATGTTACCATCAAACTAATGAACAGATTTAAATGAAATTTTTAGGCTATATATTTTATCCCTAAACTCCCACGGGAACGGGAACGTAAACAGGAACTTAAAAGCTACAGCACCGATTTCAAAAATTCTTCCACCGTTAGAATGCTACGCTATTCCCGAGTAATATAAACATTAATTCATCCCCATATTCCTTCGGGAACGGGAGTCCTTACTAACATAATAAGTGCGAAAGAAGCTCTGTCTGTTCGCCTTTCTATGTTACCATCTCCCGCCCAAACTAATGAACAGATTTAAATGAAATTTTGTACAAAAATAGTCTAGAACCTGAGGAAGGACATAGGCTATATATTTTATCCCTAAACTCCCACGGGAACGGGAACGTATACGGGAACTTAAAAGCTACAGCACCGATTTCAAAAATTCTTCCACCGTTAGAATGCTACGCTATTCCGGAGTAACATAAACATTAATTCATCCCTATATTCCTACGGGAACGGGAGTCCTTACTAACGTAATAAGTGCAAAAGTAGCTATGTCTGTTCGCCTTTCTATGTTACCATCTACCGCTCAAACTAATGAGTAGATTAAAATGAAATTTTGTACAAAGGTAGTCTAGAACCTGAGGAAGGACATAGGCTATATATTTTATCTCTATATTCCCACGGGAATGGGAACGTATACGGGAACTTTGAAGCTACAGCACCGATTTCAAAAATTCTTCCACCGTTAGAATGCTACACTATCCGTGAGTAACATCAACTGTAAGTCATTCCCATATTCGTACGGGAACGGTCACCATATTCCCACTAGAATGGGAGTCTTTACTAATATCATAAGTCTGAAATGAAATCTGTCGGTCTAATTTTATTTGTTATCAAAAACCGCCCAAACTATTAAATGAATTTTGGTACAGAGTCATAGTCTTGAGCCTGATGATGGACATATGCTATAAGTATATGTTATCCCTGTATTCCCACAAGAATGCAAACGTAAACGGGAACCTACAGAACTGATTTCAAGAATTATTTCCCCGTTAGAATGCTACACTATCTCAAAGTAACATTAACTTCGATTTATCCCCATATTCCCATGCGAACGGAAGTACTTACTAATATTATAGATCCGAAATCAACTCCGTCTGTCTGTTTTACTCTGTTACCATCAACCGCCCATACTATTGAACCTATTCGTATGAATTTTGGTGCAGAGATAGTCTTGACATAGGCTGTATTTGTTTTCCCAAAATTCCTATGGGAACGGCAACGTAAACGGGAACCTTGAAGATACTGGACCGATTTCAAAAGTCCTTTCACCGTGAGGTGATTTCTGTCAAATAGTCGATTACCCAGTTGGCCTGAGAAGAAATTTCTATCTTGATCTTCAAATAAATATTGGCAATAGGTAATGACTGTTTGAAAAGTCGATTTCGGCTAATCCGACTAATGATATAAACTTATAAATTATGTTTTGACGTATTGGGGATATTGTCGAATGTCTATCAATAGACAATATTATGGACACTGAGCAAGTCACATCATACCCTTTAGAATTTCTCAATTCATCCTTCCAATTTCCTCAATTATCAGCAGTGGCTGCAAGTTGGTGTTCCAGTGCCAATAATGTGTATTCTAGAATTGCACACAGCTACAAATTACACATCTGGGATGTGGCATTATAAAAGTTTTAATAATGACTGGAACAGCGTAATTAGAAATCTATTGATTCCCCGTATTTCTTTGATTCCCATTTTTTTGATTTGTCATTTTAGTTTGAAAGATTGTGTCAAACTCGCAAAACCTTTTTATTTGACAAAAGAAGGAAAAAGTAAGAACGTCGTGTACAAAAATGTACTGAAATAAAATAATATAAAAATAGTTAAAAATAATTGTGGTACCCGTGGTGCGATGGTTAGCATGTCCACCTGCTAACCCAGAGGTTCGAGTGTTAAATTTCTTCCTTACAAGTCATACTCATAACCCAACCATGCCGGGACAAAACCCATGAAACTAACAAAGAACATCAGATACCAACCATAGGCCATAACCCATAAGAGAATCAAAGAACATCAAAACAAATATTTTTTATCGGATTATATTTATCTCAGATTTATAATGTACAACATAAAGTATTGCTATTGTTCCCGGTTCTCCCTAGTCCTTAGTTTATTGAATGCCGCCTCCTGCTTCCTGCAGAATTCGGCCATCCGAATTTCCCGAGCCTTGGCCAATAACTCCTTTTTGTTTTGATCGGTGGCTAAGGCTACTAACCGGTACACCTCTCCTAAGGCACGCCTGACTCTCACTCGGTGTCCACCTCTGTGCTTGCGGGGCACTGGTGCGACCGGGGGTTGTACACCCTTGGGGACGTCTTGAGTCTGTCGTCGGCGGTATTCCTCTAGGGAGATGGGTTTAGGTCCTGCTTCGGGATTTCTTCGGATAACTTCGGCAAGGGGGCAGTTGGTGTTAGTGCGGTTACACTCTTTAGTGGATTCGGGTTTCATGCTAGAAACACCGAATTAATTAAAAATCTTGCCTATTGTTAAAAGGATGGGAATGGAGGATGGGGAGCAACATATTTTACGCAGCCTGTTGCGAGGCTAAAATGTTAGGCCCTTGGTGAGGCCGATTTGTTTGTCATACTTACTTGATTTGCGGTGGATATTGTTCCTTCTCTTATGAAATATTCCAAACTCCGGGTTAATTTTCAAATGCTTTTATTTAACTGTGCTAATTGCGCTACTTCACTGACATAATTTTCTCACTTGCTTTACTGACATCATTTTCATAATCTACTTTGGTTTATATAGCTTATTCTACTTACTTTATTTGACCTCATAACCGCCAGCTGGTGTCGTCATTCGCCAGTCATCGTTTTAGTTCGCAGTCATCAGTTCGCAGTCATCATTTTTGTTTTTCAAACCACTGTGCCAATTGCATATATGGGCTGCAGGTGTTTCATTTAAACCAATGTGTATTTGGGTCATAGTCGATTGGTTGTTTACTTTTTTGTATTCCCACAATGTCTTTTGTTTGACATGTGGGTCAATCAATTAATCGAACTATGACTATACAACATTCCTCCCCATCGTAAAAAAGTGTCTAATTTCCGTTTTGGAGAGACGGAAATTGTTTCTTTGGGTGGTTGTTAGTGATCTACACTTTTGTTAGACAAGGTTTAATTTTGAGAAAACTGGCAGGGTTCTTTTGTTTTTGTAAACTGGCGATCTCTCATGGAGAGTTTATTAGTGGTTGATGAATACTGGACTTTTGGCTTCTGTATGTTCTTCCTTCTAATTCTTGTCTTTGGCGCGCATTCAGCTTAGGTTGGAATAGGTCTATGAGGTGTCAAATAAAGTTCCCTTATTTTAGTCACTTAAATTGTTGTTTAATTTTATTTAATATACATAAATTTATAACATAAATTTCTTTCTTAGATTAATTTGAATGTCAATTATTGCATTTATTTGATTTTCTTCGTACTTAAATTGTTGTTTTTTTTTAATATACATTAATTTTTTTTTTAAGATTAATTTGAATATACACGAATTTATTTAGTTAATACTAAATTTACAACTATATTTAATTATCATTAATTTAATAAAAATTTTATTTTATATTATTGTATGTTTATCATTATATTCGTTTCTATTGTTTTACTATATATCTTTTTTTTATATATATATATTTTCATCTTTGTATAAGTGCAAAGATTATCTGTTGAGCTCTTTTTTATAACTCTTGGATTTGTCGATGTAATTTTATTTATGACTTTTTAGAACATTATTTTTAACTTTAAATTATGTAGTATTTGTGGTTTAATTTGACACTGGAGTTTGGTTTATTTTTTGTTCAAGTTACATTTTCTTTTTTGTTGTTTTAAGTAAATAAATTTCCTTGTTCTTCTTCTTTTTTTTTTTAATGTACATTTATATGTATTTATGTTTATTGAATATTTTTGGGTACAATAATTTTACAAGAATTTTGGTTTTTAAATATTGTTATTATTTTTTTAAAAGTGTAAATTTAGGTACCTATTTGTATTTTGTATCAAAAATATATAAAAATAATTTTTTATTTTTTTTTACAAGTGTATATTCATTTATTAAATTTTCTTTAATATTCTTAACTCTATTGTTACATTTATTCATGAAAGTTTATTTTTTAATTAACATAACAAAATACAAGTTTATTTCTTTTTGATAGTATGTAGATATGTAACAAAGTATATTTTAATTTAAACTATTTCAAAAAGTTTTATTCTGTTCATTTAAATATTAAGTCTTATGAGATATATTTTTTATTCCTTGCAATTTATTATGAATTTATTTTGTGTTTACTTATAGTGAAAAAGTTAAGAAAAAAAAAACTTTAACCAACAATGAAAATATTTGTTGATGATTAATAAAAAAAATTTTGTATGCATCTATATGTGCATATGTATGTTTGAAGAATATTACTTTCTTTTAAATTTAACCTTTGTTTTGGAATGTAGTATAGGTATTTGTATACAGATAGATTTTTAATATATATTAAATTCAATTTTAATTTTTTATGTTTAGTATATTTGTATATAAATATAAAAAAAATTTTTTTTTTTGTCTTCTATAAAAAAGAATTTTATTTTTGAAGATGTTAATCTGTGTGTGTTAGTTTGTATGTGTATGTGTTTAATGTGTGTGTATTATTTTTTTAATTCTATGTTTTTTGGAGCTCCTTAGGTCTCTCTTTTATTTATTATAAATTTTTTTTTTTTTTTAATTTGGGGAATATGTTGAGATCATGTTTGAGAAAAATTAATTTCATATTTCTTTTTTGTTTTTTTTTTTTTTTTTTTAATTTGGGGAATATGTTGATATCATGTGTGAGAAATATTAAATTTTTGTTTTGTTTTTTTTTTTTTTTGATCTCGTTAGAATATTTTTTTCTTTTTTTTTTTTTTTGTTTCCCTCTTTTTTCCCTCTTTTCAAAAAAACTTTTATTTTTTACATTTGGAACTTTTTATCTGGTAAATCTTTTTTATTTTGAACTCTGGGTAGTCTTTTATTCTGGTAAGGTTTTACTATATCTTCTATCTATCTCCTTGTTTCTTTGGTAAGTATTACTTCGAATATTTGTAATTCATCGATTAGTGGATTTCGTTTTTTTTTTTTTTTTAAATTCCAATTTTCTTCTGCGGACTTTACTATGTTCGTGTGTTTTGTTATGTCATCTTTATATATTTCCGTTGTTGGGCTAGTGTTAAGATTGTGTTGAATAAACTAAACGTGTAGAATAATATTAATATGATTCATATCTTAAATGAACAAAATTTGTATGTTGAGTCCTACACTGCTTCCCTTTTCTTCTTTCTATATCTCTATATCTAATTCATTTCAAAATATTTGTTTGTCGTAATCTTCTCATTGCATTACATAACAACATGAACATAAAAACTGTCAACGTTTTTGGTGTGTGCCCTAGTATTCAGAAACATAAATGCGGTGTTGCATCACATTTCATATGACACCATGACACTCAATTGTCCGACATAAAAAATGTCAATGTTTTTGGTGTGCGCCCTAGTAATCAAAAACCTAAATGCGGTGTTGCATCACATTCCTATGACACCATGACACTCAAATGTCCGACATAAAAAATGTCAATGTTTTTGGCGTGCGCCCTAGTAATCAAAAACCTAAATGCGGTTTCTTTGATAAAAATGTTCTGGTTACTTGAGCTTCAAAATTGTTATGGGTCAAATGAATAGTATTTAGTCAACAATTTTTTTTTGTTTATTTTGTAGTAGGTTGAACAACTTAAGCTTTTTTTTGCTTTGAACTTGAGCTGCTTCATTCTGAATGAAAAATAAAAAAAAAAAAATTACCTTTGGTGATAAATGTCTTGTAATCGTTGAATATGAGTGAATTTTGCTGATTGGAAATTTAACAAGGTGAAGTTCGGTTTTTTTTTTTTTGTTATTCGTAGAAATGTTTTAAACGGTTATTATGAACAGTCACCTGTTTTTTCTTTATTTGAACTACACTATTGACGTCATTGATGATTTTTACTATTGTGTATGGGCCTTTCCAAACTTCGTCCAACTTGTGGTTTTTATTTGGATTCTTTATTAGGATTTTATCTCCTATATGGAAAATATTGGGTCTTAGTTTTGCATCATGGTAGTTTTTGGAAGTTATTTTGCTCTGGAGAAGGTTTTTCCTAGCTATAGCGTAAGTTTTTTGGAGTTTGTGTCTTAGAACATAATAATAATTTTCGTGGTTGTATAGAGGTTCGGGATCCCTTTTTAGATTGGAAGGTACACTAGAAGTAAAACCGTAAAGGCAATCCATTGGGGTTATTTTGGTTCCCTCATGTATACTATTATTGTATACGAATGCCGCAGTTCTGAGATACTGATCCCAAGTTCTTGGACTGTCGTCACATATAGTACGGAGATATTCCACTAAAGGCCTATGAGCACGTTCAAGCGAACCATTTGATTGTGGGTGGTATGCAGTAGTCTGAAGCTTCTCGATCTGTAGGAGTTTACACACTCTTTTGAATAGTTTCCCTACGAAGTTCGCACCTTGGTCGGTTACTAGCTGCTTGGGTATTCTATATCTTGTAACTATTTGTTCAAAAAATATGTGCGCCACTGTTTCAGCTTCGGCGTTGGGCATAGCATACCAATCGACGAATTTTGTCAGATTATCTTGGAAAGTTAGGATGTACTTGTTTCCGATTTGAGAATCTGGAAGTGGTCCTACAATGTCGAGGTATACCTTGTCAAAAGGTAAATTACAGATATCTGTAATTACCATTGGCATTTTGGTTTCGAGACTTGACTTCATTTTCTGACATTTTTTGCATCTTTTTATGTAGTTGGCTATATCTTTGATCATATTGGGCCATTTATATTTTTCTCGGATTCTCTTATAGGTCTTAATAACACCTTGGTGTCCGCCAAATGGAGAGTTGTGGTAATCATTGAGAATGGTGGAAATGTCTTCTTGAGATTTTATGGTTTCATATCTTTTCTTTGTTACTTCTTCTACTGGGTGTATTATAGGAGGGGTATCTAAGTTGGTTTTTTCCGGTTCTTCATCGTTTTTTCGCGTTTGTGCTCGGGTTACAGCGAGAACAATATTGTTTGAGTTTTTGTCTTCACTATTTCCGGATTTAAAAGTTATTTCTGTCTTTTTGTCAAACGTGTGTTCAACCGAATTATTGGGAATTCTACTAAGCGCGTCAGCGTTAGTATTATACTTCCCTGGTTTGTATTCGATTTTATAATCGAACTCGGAAAGTTTGTGATGAAACCTAACCAGTCGGGATGTTGGGTCCTTGACGCTAAAAATGCCTTTCAAAGGTTTGTGATCGGTATATATAGTCACTTGTCTCCCTAACAGGTAGTACCTATAGTTTTTGGTTGCCCAAACGATAGCTAAAAGTTCCTTTTCGATTGTTGAATAATTTCTTTCGGCTTTGTTTAGCGTTCTACTTGCGTATGCGATTGGATGGTCTTTACCGACTTCTCCTTGAGACAATACCGCACCAATTGCGTCATTACTTGCATCAGTGGTTAGGTTAAAAGGTTGTTTAAAATCGGGATATATAAGTATAGGGGGTGAAATGAGCAGGTCTTTAACTTTCTGAAACGATTCTTGACATTTTTCTGTCCAGGTGAATTTTACGTCTTTTCTTAACAGATTTGTCAAAGGTTTCACTACTTTTGAGAAATTCGGAATGAACTTTCGATAGTAATTTGCTAGGCCCAAAAAGGATTGCATTTGTCGAACAGTTTTTGGTACGGGAAAATCTTGTACACAACTGGTTTTACTGGGGTCAGGCTGTGCTCCAGCGGCGGAACATTTATGTCCCAAGTATACCACTTCTTTGCGCAAGAATTGGCATTTCTCCAGCTGTACTTTTAAATTGTGTTCTCGCAACCTATCGAGAACTAGTTGTAGTTTTCTGTTATGATCTACCAAATTCTTTCCGTAAACCACGATATCATCTAGGTAAACAAAGCATTCCAGACCCTGCAGGCCGGTTAAGATATAGTTCATCAAACGTTGAAATGTTGCAGGAGCACCTTTTAGACCGAACGGCATCCTTTTGAACTCATAGTGCCCGTAAGATGTGCTAAATGCTGTTTTTGCCCTGTCCTTCGGGTCGACCAGCACTTGATGATATCCACTCGCCAAATCTAGCGTGGAAAAATATCTGGCATGTCCCAATTGGTCGAGAATGTCTTCGATTCGGGGTAGAGGAAAAGCATCTCCTATTGTAATTTCGTTGATTTTTCTAAAATCTACAACTACCCTCCATCGTACCTCACCGTTTGGGCCTGCCTTTTTTGGAACTACCAAAAGTGGAGAATTCCAAGGGCTCTTACTTGGTTGCACTATGTCGTTATCAAGCATCTCGGCTAGTTGGTCATTGATGATATCTCGTTGCTTTTCAGGTAACCTATACATTTTGGTGTTGATAGGTGGTTGATCTTGTTTGGTAGGTATACTGTGTTTTATTGTAGAAGTATACGTTAGCTTATCACCTGGTAGAAAAAATATGTCGTTATATTCCATGCATAAGTTAATGATGGAATTTCTTTCCTCGTCATTTAGTGTTTCATCTAAAATGAGTTGCTCTCTAAGATTCTTTTCTCTGGTATTGTTCGTTGCCACGTTAGTATGGTAACACTTCGGTTCAGGGATACTTGTAATATTATTTGTTGATGTGTTTTCCAAAGGTACGTAATTTTTTAACTCTATTAGATGTAGTACAACTTGTTTGATAGTTGCATTGTGTTCTAGAGTGTTAATGATTGGAACAGACACCTTTTCTCGTCCTCTTGCTACTATACAATTTCCAAGGAGGACTCCTTTTTGGATATGCTTTGATAAGCAAATCATATCTTCGTTAAGTTTGACCGGTAGTTCTACGATCATTTTAGATCTTTCTGGTATCTGTATTTTTTCTTTTAAAATTATTTTTATTTTACTACTTGTTTCTTCAGAAGTTTTTTCATTTTTATTTTTATTAATCGAGCCTCCTAGGGCTGGTTTTTCAATTTTAATTTTACAGTCAGATCCGCTTTGGGTTGACTTATCATTTACATGAATGTTTGAATCAGAGCCGCGTTGGGTTGATTTTATGTTATTTATATTTGAGTCAGATCCGCGTTGGGTTGACTTATTAGTTTTGATTTTTTGATCAGAGCCGCGTTGGGTTGATATATTATTTATTTTTGTGTCAGATCCGCTTTGGGTTGACTTATTTTTGATTTTTTGATCAGAGCCGCGTTGGGTTGATTTTATGTTATTTATTTTTGAGTCAGATCCGCTTTGGGTTGACTTATTTTTGATTTTTTGATCAGAGCCGCGTTGGGTTGATTTTATGTTATTTATTTTTGAGTCAGATCCGCTTTGGGTTGACTTATTATTAATTTGTATTTTTGAATTAGAGCCATGATTAATTTGATTAATTTCTGAAAGGTCTATTTTCCTCTTTCCACAAGTGTCTTCTTTACTATGAGAATTGCCAAGATTATTACCAGAGCCTCTACGGGTTGGCATTTGTTTCTTTGTTCTGTCAATTACTAACTTTGTAAAACTTGGTTCATCTTGTGTAACGATTGAGGAGGTTTTAGCCATATCAGAAAATCTTTCTGCAAGGTATATTTTCCTCTTTCCACAAGTGTCTTTTTCCTGATGGTTATAATGAGGTCCATAGGAGTTATCTCCATTTTTTGTACTTGGTAATTCGTGAACCCCTGTTTTTGAATTTAACAGTGGAGTTATATATTCTTGCTTGTTGGTGATGAATTTTAAAATCTTGTTGGGACCCTCCACGTTACAGTGTGGCCCAATGAAATTATATCCCAATATTCCGTCATCTGGAATGGGTAATTCATCTTCAACTACTTGAAAGTTGCAAGAAGGTTCCGTGGGTATTTTGAATTTTCCAGTACATTGTCCAAGTGTTTTACCTGAACCAAATGGAGTATTTATGGATACGTTTCTGGTTTTGTCAATTTTTGTGTTTTGCTTTAACACCTTCCTCCTAATGAGGCTGACTTCAGATCCAGTATCCACTAACAGACGAACGGTTTTATTTTTAGTAAAATCTGTTGGGATTTCAACAGAAGGCAATTCATAGTTTTCGGAAAACTGTTGTGTTTCAGAATACCCTTTAAATTTTTTACTATCTATCGTCGAGCCGGGGTTTTTTCGGTCGACGATGAATCGTTTCCCGAAGTTTTGTTTTCCCACCTGAGTTTTAAACTACATTGATTAATGGAGTGTGAGTTTCTTCCGCAAAAATCACATTCAGAATTCATTTGAAAAACCCTTGCCCTAGGATTTAATTCGTTCCTATTTTGGGCTGAGAAGTTTGGTTTGAAATTTGACTCGTTATGAGTATTCCTAAATGGATTTGTGTGGTTTTGTTTTGGAGCATATTCGTCTCTATTATTTATATTCCAGTTGTGATCTGGGAATTTTGTGTTTTGATAATTATTTTTTCTACGGCAGAGTCGAGTCTCATGTCCGTAGGTTTTACAATTTTCGCAAACGGGTGTGTTTTTTCTTTTCAAACAGTCCTCGTATGTGTGGCCTTTGAATTTGCAAAAACTGCAAGTAATTTGAGGTTTTGTTTTGTGTTCTTTATGTTGGCTTTTCTCGAAGTCTTTATCTGTAGGAATCGTTTCCTCTGACAAGTATGGTTGAAACATTTGCTTCTGTGCCGCCCCTTTTTGCAGTTTTTCCATCATGAAAGCTTTTTGTAGAATGCCTTCAAAAGTGGGTTCGGATAACCCTAATAAGTACTGCCCTAGATGGGGATTTAGAACCCCACTAGCGAAAGAGGATATGGCAAAGTCTTCTAACTGCGTTTTCACAGTGTCCGCATTTTTCAGATACTTTATCTCTGCTGCTTCGCGGCACTGTGCCAACTTGTGGCGAAGTCTTGAAGCAAACTCTATTGTACTTTCTTGTCTTTCCTGTTTGCACGATATCAACCTCGTGACTAACTCGTTGTAATTTTCAACAGGGAGGTACGTCCTACTGAGGAGATCCTCGGCTTCCCGAAAAGTTTCGGGTCTGGCTGTATCTATTAAATCGTACGCTTCACCTCGCAATCTCGTGGTAAATAAGCTTGCAAAAGCTTCCTTTTCCTCCTCTGAGAGACAAAACATCACCTGCCTACAACATCCGATGAATGTTTGTAGTTCTTGGGAGATTTTTGGATGTCTCTCTCCGGAAAATAAAGGAACGACCTGGGCCGTAAGCTTAATAATTTTCGTGTAATCCACCGCCATGTTTAAATTAATGGTCTCACTTTCTGGATCAGAAAAGTCTTGGTATTCCAAGTTAGTTGGAGACTGGTCCGTAAAGGAGATTTGGGGTGGAGTTTTTATTTGGGCTATACGATCAGTTAGCTTAGTACTACTTTGATTTAGAAGGATTCCCTGTAAAACAAGAGAATCTGTCTTTAGCTTTGCTATTTGTTTCAGCCGTTCAAGCCTTTGTTTTTCTGAGGATGCTTCGAGTTGGTCTAATGCCAGTAGGGATATATTTCCCGTGGATTGAGCCTTTTCATGTAGTGCTTTGACTTGCTCCAATACGGTCTTTTGTTTGCCGGGTTGGAGAGCAGTAGCTGTTGAGGTTGACGCTTTATAGACTTTGCGTTGCCTCAGAGTAAGGTAGGTCTCGTTATTTGACTCCTCTGAGTCCGAATTTGACATTTGTTAGGAAAAAAAAACTTTTTGTTTGGTACGGAAATGATGCCTCCTTTTATTTTTTATTGTTTAAACAACATGCGAGTTGCTAAACGAAAATCTAAAATTTGGATTTACTGAGATAAATCTCTAGCACCATCCTACCGGCTGCGCCATTTGTTAAATTTCTTCCTTACAAGTCATACTCATAACCCAACCATGCCGGGACAAAACCCATGAAACTAACAAAGAACATCAGATACCAACCATAGGCCATAACCCATAAGAGAATCAAAGAACATCAAAACAAATATTTTTTATCGGATTATATTTATCTCAGATTTATAATGTACAACATAAAGTATTGCTATTGTTCCCGGTTCTCCCTAGTCCTTAGTTTATTGAATGCCGCCTCCTGCTTCCTGCAGAATTCGGCCATCCGAATTTCCCGAGCCTTGGCCAATAACTCCTTTTTGTTTTGATCGGTGGCTAAGGCTACTAACCGGTACACCTCTCCTAAGGCACGCCTGACTCTCACTCGGTGTCCACCTCTGTGCTTGCGGGGCACTGGTGCGACCGGGGGTTGTACACCCTTGGGGACGTCTTGAGTCTGTCGTCGGCGGTATTCCTCTAGGGAGATGGGTTTAGGTCCTGCTTCGGGATTTCTTCGGATAACTTCGGCAAGGGGGCAGTTGGTGTTAGTGCGGTTACACTCTTTAGTGGATTCGGGTTTCATGCTAGAAACACCGAATTAATTAAAAATCTTGCCTATTGTTAAAAGGATGGGAATGGAGGATGGGGAGCAACATATTTTACGCAGCCTGTTGCGAGGCTAAAATGTTAGGCCCTTGGTGAGGCCGATTTGTTTGTCATACTTACTTGATTTGCGGTGGATATTGTTCCTTCTCTTATGAAATATTCCAAACTCCGGGTTAATTTTCAAATGCTTTTATTTAACTGTGCTAATTGCGCTACTTCACTGACATAATTTTCTCACTTGCTTTACTGACATCATTTTCATAATCTACTTTGGTTTATATAGCTTATTCTACTTACTTTATTTGACCTCATAACCGCCAGCTGGTGTCGTCATTCGCCAGTCATCGTTTTAGTTCGCAGTCATCAGTTCGCAGTCATCATTTTTGTTTTTCAAACCACTGTGCCAATTGCATATATGGGCTGCAGGTGTTTCATTTAAACCAATGTGTATTTGGGTCATAGTCGATTGGTTGTTTACTTTTTTGTATTCCCACAATGTCTTTTGTTTGACATGTGGGTCAATCAATTAATCGAACTATGACTATACAACAGAGGTTCGAATCCCAGCAGAGGCAAAAAAATGTTTTTTCCCGGGTATCGCCTTTCGCGAGGAATTGGCAATTCCTCCGTTAGTAAATTCATGCCATGAAAAGCTCTTTCTCAATTAGCCGTTCGGATCCGGCATAAAATTGTAGGTCCCCTCCATTCCCTCACAAGGCATGGTTGTGAGAAATGCGCTAGGCCCAGGGACTCCTCGCTCTGTAGCGCCACCCTATTTATTTATTTTTTTATTCAAAAATAGTTTACTAAAACCCATGAATGTGTCTTATTTGCAAAATAAGTAGCCTAAAAAATTAAAAATGCTGCCGAAAGTTACTATTCCACGCGGACGAAGTCGCGGGTACAGCTAGTATAGAAATAAAAACAAAAATAATATTATTTCTTGTCGCCAAAGTTATCGTACTCGTGCCAACGCCCAAGTGAGAATGAGCGATTTAAACTGCTTAGTGTGCAAAAAATTTACTAATGATAGTGACATAATGGTGTCTTGTGATGTTTGCCTTCAGCAAATTCATGCTAAATGCGTCGGTCTTAAAGGCAAAGATGCAGATAAGTTTATTTCTGTTCCTGGCTTTCACTTTTACTGTCAGGATCATGATAAGATCTCAGTAGATAAACTACATAGGAAAATTGTTAAGCTCAAAAAACTGTTTACTAGTGCGAACTCAATTTTTAGGGAGTTAAAAGAGATTTTCGACTTTGAAGTTGCCTGCACAAGTGTTATGTCAAATTCCTTTAAAAGCAATGAACCGGATGTTCTGACCCCAGTAGTGGCATCTCAACCTCCGTTAATTCTCCTTACCCCCTCACCCAAGCCGATCCCCGTACAACAACAACATAAACACCAACAACATCAACAGCAGCAGCAAGAACAACAACTACAACGACAACAACAACAACAACAACCACAACCGCAGAAGCAGCAGCAGCAGTACCAACAACAACACCAACAACAACAACATCAACAACAACAACAACAACTACAACATCTACAACAACAACAACCACAACAACAACAACAACAACAACAACAACAACAACAACAACAACAACAACAACAACAACAACAACAACAACAACAACCGCAGAAGCAGCAGCAGCACCAACAACAACATCAACAACAGCAACATCATCAGCCACAACAGCTACAACAACAACAGCTTCAACAACAACAGCTACAACAACAACAACAAGAGCAACAGCAACAACAACATCATCAACAACAACAGCAACAGCAACAACAACCTCAGCAACAACAACAACAACAAAAAAAGCATAGTCAACAATATCAACAACGTCAATTATCTTCAACGTCAGGTACAAGGGTACTACGTTCTGGATCAGTCAGAAGCTTAGATGTGCAATCCCACGTAAGTGACTCTACTTTAAGATCCTATTCTTCTACCGCCGTATTAATAAACGCGGAATAACTGGGAAATACTTATTCCATGGATTAAGTTACCATTATACCATTTTCCATTTAATTAAAGCCACCATTATACCATTTTCCACTTAATCCATGGAATAAGGCTTAGCCCAGCTATTCCGCGTTTATTAATACAGCGGCTAGTGTATTAAGTTCTGCCAAGCCACTGAATACCTCGACAAGTTCCATTGTGGACGAGGAGCTCCTTATCTCAAATACAACTTTGAGTGAAACTAATTTGATCTCGGACCCCTCGAACTCATACTCATCGCTTTACCACCCGCAAGGAGTATATTTGTATCCCGCCTTTCTCATTCTACTTCGGAGCATTTGATACAAAGTTATATTGCTAAGAAGAATTCATCAATTAATTTATCAAATCTCTCTATCCGTAAATTTGTGATGTTGCCAGAGAAAGAGTACTCTTCCTTCGAAATCAAAGTTGGGAGGAACCAGGAGCTCTTTAACTTGCTATGTGATATATCTTTTTGGCCTACGCATACTGTGGTTTACGAATTTTTTCGAAGCGAGAAGCGAAGACCCAACGACAGCTGAGAGAACCTCAATAACTGATAGTTTCAACTGCTCTCCTGCTCTTCATACCACTATTGATATGCTCTCTGTATATTACCAAAACACTGGTGGTATGAAAACTAAGACGATGGATTTCTACGTTGCTGTACCCTGTTGCCCTTATCACATTATTGCGTTAACAGAGATTTGGTTGTCTGAAGGGTGCAGTGCAATAAGGCCCATGGCAATAAGATCCGCGGATCTTATTTCCTCTTTGTTTTGGAAGTAAGGCCCACGGGGGTTATTTCCATGATGAAATGGCAGTAACAGCCGCGGACCTTAGTTCCCCTTTCTACGAACTTAAATACCATTTCGTAATGGAAAGAAGTCTCACCGTTTGCACTTAAACTTATTTTCAATGTGAATAAACTTGCACAGGGACGTAACTCCACTTGACATAAGTCCATGCTCTGATTGTGGGTTATGACATACCAAAGAGGAACACACGTACATAATACATATCTATGGAACTATGAATCATACTATGTGTTTACTGCGGTCAATTCGCGCGTATTTCTTAAGTTCAACCGATGGCACGTATTACACTACACGTAGGCAAATTTTGTTCGCTTTGCTTTTTACTCACGGATAGAATAATGAAGCTTAATGCGAAGCGGAAAAAATTTTCTCAAGGGAATATAGATGTGTGGTGTAAAAATAAAAATTCGCGCGAATTTTATCCTCCGTTATTCTATCCGTGAGTAAAAAGCAAAGCGAAGATAACGAAATTTCCCTTCAAGTAGTACGGGCTTGGGGTTGAACATAAAAAATTTACACGAACAGAACAGGAGAGTGTTGCTAAAAGCACAACAAACATTAATAAAGTAGATTTAGTTATTATGTGCGCAAAAGAAAGTGGACTGAGCTTCCATCCTATGTCCTATGTCACGAAGTGGGAGACAACGTGAGTTATGAATTCATGTCCATGGAAAGCTGAAATAAGTTTCGAAATTTTGGAGCTTTGTTTTTCGGTACCTCAAAATGTTGTTTCCTTCAAATAAAAAGAATATATGCATTTAGCGCATCCACTATGTTCTTCACCCTTTCTAAGAAGGAAAACTAATTTTAAGATCCCATGTTCATCAGACTCATATAAATGCTGTTTCAAAATGGCAACAAAAGACATGGGCCTTAATTCTTTTCTTTGGTGGGTCTTATTGCCTCTTCAATGTGGAAACAAAGCCCGTGGGTGTTATATCCATTTCCTTGGGCAATAATACCCACGGGTCTTATTGCCAGGGGTCTTATTGCATTGCACCTGTCTGAAGATGTACTTTCCACTGAACTATGCCGGTCTGCTGATTTTAATGTGTTCAGAAGTGATATGTATATCGTTTGAAGATACTGGATTAGTCAGAGGTGGTGGTGTTTTACTAGCATTAAGATCATATTTCATAAGTAGAGAAGTTCCTCTTGAATTCAAAACTGCTGAACAATTATGTGTGGAAGTAACCTTGCCATTTGGAGTTAGTAATCTTTATATTATTGTATTGTAACGTGCGCTTAGTTCGCAAAATAAAACTTCACTTTTCTATTTATTTCTACCACTTTATTCAGTATCTATACTTTATTCGAACTCAACTCGACTATTGGACTATCACTGGTTAACAACATTTCACTCTTAACTTTATCACTCTATAATCAAAACTGACTGCTCGTTGCGTCAGCGGTCCTATTTATATAGAACAACACTCATCTAGAGCGTTCCAGTTTCTTCTCCATAGTTTCCACATTTGCTGTCAAGCATCTCTACACTCACACACACTGGCTTCAAGCAATGCCTGTCATTTTATACCATTCCACAGAAATAGATATTGATATACCGACAATGGTTATACCATTCCATTAAAGCGTTGCCAGTTGTGTTTTCAGTTAAACGTCTTCGATGAGGAAATTGGTATAAATATTGGGTGTTCATTACACTGCCCCCTCCTTAAGATTGTTCGTCCCGAATAATTCCATCTGCAGCCTCGCCACTATATCGATGCAGCCGGTCACAATGAACTACTTTTAACTTGCCTCTTAATCCTCTTTGGATGCGGTAAACCACGTCATTAATCCTCGTGACAACAGTATAAGGACCTTCCCAGTTCTGCTGAAGTTTCGGTGACAATCCCTTTTGACGATGAGGATTATAAAGCCACACACGATCTCCTGCTTGGAATCCTGCCGTTGTCGCTTTCGTGTCGTACCGTGTCTTCATCCGGTCGCTGTAGGTTTTCATCCGTTCCCTTGTTCTTTTATGGATGTCAGCGAGTCTCTCCTTGAGGTCATCCACATACTCGTTCGTGTCCTGTGGCTCCTCTGTGGGGCATCCAAATTTAAGTTCGCTGGGCAGCCGCATGGTTTTCCCGAACAGGATGTCAGATGGTGTTTGTCCTGTCGAACTATGTACTGTACTTCTATAGGCCATCAGGAATAGCGGTACGTGCCTATCCCAGTCTCTTTGGTAGTCGCCTACGACCTTGGTGAGGTGTTCTTTCAAGGTCCGGTTGAATCTTTCAACCATCCCATCAGATTGTGGATGAAGCGGTGTGGTTCTGGTCTTCTTGATGCCAAGTAGTCCGCACACTCCTTGGAAGATGTTTGACTCGAAGTTCCTCCCTTGGTCGGAATGGAGTTCCATAGGTACGCCAAACCTACTTACCCAGTTAAACACAATCTGGTCGACCACCGTTTTGGCTTCTTGATTTCTTGATTTGGGATGGCATACGCCTCAGGCCATTTGCTAAAATAGTCCATTACAACCAGAATGTACTTGTTTCCAGCGTTGGTCTCTGGAAAAGGCCCAGCCACATCTACTGCAATCCTCTCAAAAGGCGATCCAACGTTGTACTGATGCATCTTACCTTGAATCTTCCTACCAGGTCCTTTGGTTGCAGCACACTTGTCACATGTTCGGCACCACTTCTCCACGTCATCTCTAGCATGTAACCAGTAGAACCGATGTCGCACCTTCTCCAGTGTTTTGTTAACTCCCAGGTGACCTCCAGAAGGTCCGTCGTGTATCTCCCGAAGAACTTCACTGACTTTCGATTGCGGTACGATCAGCTGCATCACATATGATTTACCGTCAGCGGACTCCCATCTTCGCCTGAGGACACCTTCTTGCACATATAGTGAGTCCCACTGTGCCCAATAGGCTTTGAGAACTGGACTCCTGTCAGAAATGTCTCCCCATTCAGGTTTCTCTTCATTTTCTTTCCATGCGAGAATGGGTTCGATATCTGGATCCTCCTGTTGAGCGGTCCTCACTTCCTCATTGCTCCATCCGCATATGGGGTCAGCTCTTAGTCGCTGAGCGGTAATATTTTCCTTGTTTTCTTGTCGCCTACAATGCTTGCAATCCTCTTTGCAAGGTCTTCGGGACAATGCGTCGGCGTTTGAGTGCAGCTTTCCTCTGCGGTGTTGAATCTGGTAATCATAAGTCTGCAGTCTTTCTATCCACCTTGCGACTTGACCTTCTGGAGTTCAACAGCCAGTTCAGAGCACCATGGTCTGTCCGCAGAAGGAATTTCTGTCCATAGATGTACTTATGGAAGTGCTTTGTTGCCAAGATAAGAGCTAGCAGTTCCCTTCTGCTCACGCAGTAGTTTCTTTCAGGCTTCGAGAGGACCTTACTGTAATATGCCACCACTTTCTCTTCGCCATCATGCACTTGGGATAGTACCGCCCCGATTCCAACGTTGCTTGCATCTGCGTCGATGATGAATGTCTTGCCAGGTGTTGGATGTGCCAGCACTGGAGCGTTACAGAGGCGGTATTTGAGTTCCTGAAAAGATTTTTCACACTCACCTGACCATTTGAACTGCTTCCCTTTTTCGGTGAGCTGATGCAAACTTTTTGCAACTCCAGCAAAGTTCTTAACAAAACGTCGGCAATATGTGGCAAGACCAAGAAAGCTTCGGAGTTGATGTTTGTCCTGTGGTGTTGGCCAATTTTTGACGGAGTCAACTTTTTCAGGATCAGTCTTCACTCCTTGGGAAGAGATGATGTGTCCCAAATACTTAACTTTGGTTTTGAAAAGTGCACATTTTTCTGGATTCAGTTTAAGGTTAGCCTCTCGAAGTCTCTGAAACACGGCTTTTAGGTTCTTGCAATGTTGGTCAAATGTTTTCCCGTAAACAATGACATCGTCCAAGTAGACAAGGCACGCTTTCCACGTCAGTCCTTGAAGAACGCACTCCATCAAACGCTCGAATGTTGCCGGAGCGTTCCATAGCCCAAACGGCATAACTTTAAACTGCCAGAGCCCATTACCTGTAGAAAACGCCGTCTTTTCCCGATCATCAGGGTGGATGTCAACTTGCCAATATCCACTCTTTAAGTCCAGCGTCGAAAACCACTGGGCTCCCTCCATGGCATCCAGGGTATCACTGATTCTCGGCAGAGGATAGCTGTCCTTCTTAGTCACATCGTTCAGCCTTCGGTAGTCCAAACAAAAACGAGTGCTTCCGTCTTTCTTTTTCACTAGAACCACGAGTGACGCCCAAGGACTTTTGGAATTTTCGATAAGACCGTCCTTCTTCATTGTTGTTATCAATTCCTCAACCTCACCTTGTTTGGCCAGTGGAAGGCGTCTTGCGGGTTGACGAATCGGTCTTGCATCTCCTGTGTTGATGCGATGCTGCACCAACTGTGTCCTACCATATTGCCCCTTTGCCGATGCGAAGATGTCAGTGTACTCTTGTAGGAGTTTTTCAGCCATCCTCGTTTGTTGGTGATCAAGGTTGGATGAATTCAGTATTTTAGCTCTGATGGTTTTGAGCTCCTCCGGAGTTATAGTTTTTCTCGGGGCTTCGTCTGTGATCTTCGTAATTGCTGCAACCGATTCGCAACGTCCCACGACTTCTCCTTTCTTCAACTTTACATCGTACGGTCTGGTGTTTAGTAATCGTACGGGGACCATTTTGTTTTTCGGTGCTACCAGAGTTTTCCCAATGATGACGCTTTGGGCGGAACAGTCTGGGTCTGGTTCCACCATGAGGTATCGAAGGCTTCCAAACTCACCTTCAAGCTTTGTCCAAACGAACACTTCAGAAGAAGGAGGCAGGATAAGATCTTCCGTGATGACAGTCCTCAGTGTTGACGTATTTTCATTCGAATAGGTCATTGGAATTTCTTTATTTTGGTATTTCAAAACTTGATTACCGATATCTAAAATAACTCCGTGCTGTTTCATAAAGTCGATTCTAATGATGCACTCAGTCACAGTGTGAGTGTCGTGGGGTGCACATCTCATTGTTACCTTTTAAAATCTTAAACTGTTCAATATGAATTGCCAAGTCTGTTCGGATAAAATTGATCGTAGTTCTGTTGAAAAAATATCGTGCGCGGACTGCCTTAACTTTTTTCATCTCCCTTGTGTTAATCTTCTTCAGAAAGATGTTTTTTTTTTTAAATCAAGCGGCACACCATTTCGATGCGATAAATGCTCTGTGTTAAGACGTAGATCACTACACATGCCTGAACAAAAGAAAAAAAATATTAACATCAGCAGGCAGACTGCAGCCAACAACAAATGCAGTGCCCCTGAAACATCACAGGAAATTAATGCTAATGCTTGCGAGGATGATGGAGAAGTGCTCACGTTGAGAATGGTGTTTGAGAAACTCACCAGCCTGGAGAAAATAAACCAACAATTATCAGGATCAGTCTTCACTCCTTGGGAAGAGATGATGTGTCCCAAATACTTAACTTCGGTTTTGAAAAGTGCACATTTTTCTGGATTCAGTTTAAGGTTAGCCTCTCGAAGTCTCTGAAACACGGCTTTTAGATTCTTGCAATGTTGGTCAAATGTTTTCCCGTAAACAATGACATCGTCCAAGTAGACAAGGCACGCTTTCCACGTCAGTCCTTGAAGAACGCACTCCATCAAACGCTCGAATGTTGCCGGAGCGTTGCATAGCCCAAACGGCATAACTTTAAACTGCCAGAGCCCATTACCTGTAGAAAACGCCGTCTTTTCCCGATCATCAGGGTGGATGTCAACTTGCCAATATCCACTCTTCAAGTCCAGCGTCGAAAACCACTGGGCTCCCTCCATGGCATCCAGGGTATCACTGATTCTCGGCAGAGGATAGCTGTCCTTCTTAGTCACATCGTTCAGCCTTCGGTAGTCCAAACAAAAACGAGTGCTTCCGTCTTTCTTTTTCACTAGAACCACGAGTGACGCCCAAGGACTTTTGGAATTTTCGATAAGACCGTCCTTCTTCATTGTTGTTATCAATTCCTCAACCTCACCTTGTTTGGCCAGTGGAAGGCGTCTTGCGGGTTGACGAATCGGTCTTGCATCTCCTGTGTTGATGCGATGTTGCACCAACTGTGTCCTACCATATTGCCCCTTTGCCGATGCGAAGATGTCAGTGTACTCTTGTAGGAGTTTTTCAGCCATCCTCGTTTGTTGGTGATCAAGGTTGGATGAATTCAGTATTTTAGCTCTGATGGTTTTGAGCTCCTCCGGAGTTATAGTTTTTCTCGGGGCTTCGTCTGTGATCTTCGTAATTGCTGCAACCGATTCGCAACGTCCCACGACTTCTCCTTTCTTCAACTTTACATCGTACGGTCTGGTGTTTAGTAATCGTACGGGGACCATTTTGTTTTTCGGTGCTACCAGAGTTTTCCCAATGATGACGCTTTGGGCGGAACAGTCTGGGTCTGGTTCCACCATGAGGTATCGAAGGCTTCCAAACTCACCTTCAAGCTTTGTCCAAACGAACACTTCAGAAGAAGGAGGCAGGATAAGATCTTCCGTGATGACAGTCCTCAGTGTTGACGTATTTTCATTCGAATAGGTCATTGGAATTTCTTTATTTTGGTATTTCAAAACTTGATTACCGATATCTAAAATAACTCCGTGCTGTTTCATAAAGTCGATTCTAATGATGCACTCAGTCACAGTGTGAGTGTCGTGGGGTGCACATCTCATTGTTACCTTTTAAAATCTTAAACTGTTCAATATGAATTGCCAAGTCTGTTCGGATAAAATTGATCGTAGTTCTGTTGAAAAAATATCGTGCGCGGACTGCCTTAACTTTTTTCATCTCCCTTGTGTTAATCTTCTTCAGAAAGATGTTGATTTTTTTAAATCAAGCGGCACACCATTTCGATGCGATAAATGCTCTGTGTTAAGACGTAGATCACTACACATGCCTGAACAAAAGAAAAAAAATATTAACATCAGCAGGCAGACTGCAGCCAACAACAAATGCAGTGCCCCTGAAACATCACAGGAAATTAATGCTAATGCTTGCGAGGATGATGGAGAAGTGCTCACGTTGAGAATGGTGTTTGAGAAACTCACCAGCCTGGAGAAAATAAACCAACAATTCCTACAGGCACTGAGCGAGCTGCGCACAGAAAATGAGTTTCTAAAAACTAAAGTAGAAGTGCTTGAGAATAAACTGAATTGGCAGCAACAACACCAGCTAAGTAACTGCATTGAAATTGAACTAACTGGAGTGCACAATGTCAATAACAACAACGCTTAAGACATAGCCCAATAAATATTTAACAATGCTCTAGCGGTGGAGGTTCACGATGACTACATTGACAAATGCTATGTACGTAAAGTTAAAAGAGGAAATGGGAAAGTTGGTGATAGCTCTTCTAGTGAACTGTCTGTCATTTGCTTAAGCGTTAAGCCTAGCTAATTCTTCTCTTAAGCAACGAATTTTGAGAGCTAAGGCAGTAAAGAGAAACAAATTAAAGTCGAATGTGTTGGATATCGGAGGAGGTGATGGTGGTAGCAGTAATGATGGGTGCAGCAACAGCAGCAGCAAAGGTTCGAATATTTATATTAATGACGCTTTGACAAAATATACACGGGCGTTGTTTATGAAGGCGAAGGAAGCAAAGAAGCAGAAGGGGTTTAAGTTTTTATGGTTCAAAAATAATAGAATTTTAATGAGAAAGATAGAAGGTAGTAAAATCATAGCTATACAATCTTTTAATGATCTTGCACTCATATAGTGCCTTTTGTATATTTAAGAGTTCATAATGGATTTTAATAATTTTAATTTTGATTTTTCTATTTACAATCTGAGAAACACTAATTGTGAAGAAATTTATTCTAATCATTCATATTGCTTAAACTCTCCATTTTTTGTTCACCAAAATGTCAGAAGCTTGAGAGAGAATTTTTCTTCCCTTGCATTACATATTGATTCATTTGCTCGTTTGCCTGATTTTGTTGTGGTTTCGGAAATATGGATATACGACTTTGAGAAAGGTGATTATGCATTACCTGGTTTTAATTTTTATGCTAATACCAATGAAAATTATGCGGCAGGAGGAGTTGGCTGCTTCGTTAGATGCAATTATAATGTGTTTGATGAGTCTAAATTAGAATTTCTTAGCGCTGATGTTTTACAATTGTCTTTTAAAATTAATAATGAGGTCTATATTATGCTTTGCGTTTATAGGCTTCATTCTTTCCATGTGGCAGTATTTTTAGAAGAATTGTCAACCGTTTTAAATAACATAAAATCAAAGAACCTCATAATCTTAGGTGGTTTTAATATTGATATTGATACTTTGGAGAACAGTGATATGGTTTCCTCTTACCTAGATTTACTAGCTTTGCATGGTTTGGTTTCATTTATTAACGAAACCACTAGACCTGCATCAGGTAAATGCTTAGATCATATTTATGGCCGTTTTTCTCCAGCAACCATTAACTTTTGTGAGAAATGTGTTTTTGATCTGGAAGTAACTGATCATTGTATGACAGGGTTACTTGTTAGTCTTTTAAATAATGATAACATTAATGAAAATGAATTTAGCTCTCCTAATATGATTACAAAAATTGACTATCGAAAGTTAAGATCTATTCTATCCTTTGAATTTTGGGAAGGTGTTTTAGCTGAAGTTGATGTTTCCAAAGCTTATGATCTGTTTTCGAAGTCTCTTAGTTCCCATTTATCTTCTTGTACTCGCATATTATTACCGAAAAAATCGGATAAAAGGCTTAAGCCTTGGATTACCCCAAATTTATTGAATAAAATTAAGAAAAAAAACAAACTTCGTGTAAGATGTCGCAAAAATCCAACAAATTTTCAACTAACTCAAAGGTATAAGTCTATGTGTTCTGATCTAAAATCTGAAATCTTTACATGTAGAGAGAACTATTTCAGTAGTAGATTTAATGCAGCTGAAGGTAATATAAGACTTGAATGGCAGTTAGTTAACAACATTCTCAAGCAAACCACAAATGAAAATAGACCATCTGCTCTATTTTACAACGAAACCACAATTTCTGATGATTTAGCTATGGGTAACGCTTTTAATGCCTATTTTTCCACGACAGCAGATAACGTTTTATCGAACGGTTCCTATTCGTCTTGCACTGCGTGTAGTCCCATTATCAGCTATGGCGATCCTGCACAGAGTCAAAGTTTCCTATTCCAGCCCATTACAGGATTAGAACTTTTAACAATAATTGGAACACTGAAAAATTCTTGCTCATATGGCTTCGACGGTCTTTCAAATCAACTATTGAAAAATATTGGTTGCTTTTTAGTTGACATTTTAGCGTATATTTTTAATAAGAGCATTTTCGATGGTGTTTTTCCCGATGCACTGAAATGTGCCGATATTATTCCATTATTTAAAAAAGGTTCTCCCAATGAGTTGAATAATTATAGACCCATATCCCTTTTACCTTCAATAAGTAAGATTTTCGAAAAAGCTATAAAAAATAGAATGGTGAGGTTTTTAAAAAAAACCAATTATTTTAGTTCTGTACAATTCGGTTTTCAGAAACATAAATCTACAGAAGATGCGTTATTGCATTTCTGTTCTCAAATTTTCATTAACTTGGATAAAAAAAAGTTTACAGCTGGACTGTTTGTGGACATTACTAAAGCCTTCGATATGGTTAACTACGAACTATTGATTAGAAAAATTGAAAAAGCGGGTTTTCGTGGGTTTGTATTGGAGTGGTTTAGGTCTTACCTTAAAAATAGGTCTCAAAAAGTCAAAATTGGCTACAGCAGAAGTGAAGAAAAGATTATTAATATTGGAGTCCCTCAGGGCTCAGTATTGGGCTCAATACTTTTCTTGATCTTTATCAACTCGTTGTTCAGCTTGCCTTTCAAAAGTAAGTTGACTGCATTTGCAGATGATGTGGGATTTGCCTTTGGATCTGATAGTGTTGTGGATCTCACCTCTGATATTAATTATGATGTTTACTTATTAAGAATCTGGTTCGCTAAAAATAAACTATTGATTAGTTCAAAAACTAAGTTGATGTTTTTCAACTTGGCAGGTCAAAACAGTTTTGCCAGTGAGGTGTTTTTTCATGCTACTGACTGCCCCAGGCTCGAATTATTTCACTGCAGTTGCAGTGCTAGTATTTACAATTGTTCTTACCGTAATTATCTCAATTGCACCGAAAAATGTTTCCAAATTGAAATAGTTGATAATTTTAAATACTTAGGGCTTACGCTTGACTCTAACATGAGTTTTCTTATTCATACGGAAAATTTGAGAAAATATTTTCGTAGTACATTGCGTAACTTCTATTTTCTGCGTACTACTTGCTCTTCTAAGCTGTTGTTAAAAATTTACTATGGCATTTTTCATTCTAGGCTACAATACGGTATAACTTGTTGGGGAGGAGCCTATTTTAACAGAATTCAGTCTCTTTTAACTCTTCAAAAGCGTATATTAAAAGTGATTTGTAGAAAACCCATTCTATACCCCAGTTTTCCACTGTTTAAAGACTTAAAAATTCTTCCAGTCCGTCATTTATACTGCTATAAAGTGCTTAAATTTTTTTTAGAAGGTCAGGGAATCTTAATTTCAGACTCATCAGTAATTATGGTTTACGCGCTAATTCTCTTAATACAGTATCTATTCCCAGGTTTCGTACAACTGCTTTCCGCAACTTCTTTAGTATTACGTCGTGTCGATTGTTTAACTTACTTCCATATGACTTGAGATCACTAACAAATATTAATTCGTTTAGCAAAAGCATTAAAAATTGGCTCTTTAGTCATGATCTGAAAAGTATTGAGTCGCTTCTCAACATTCTTCAATGATATTTTGGTATTTATTTTTTAAAAAAGTAAATTTTTTTTTTTTTTTTTTATAACTCTAACGAACTTGAATTAATTAATACAAAACTTTTATTTGCAACTTTTTCAAATTCAATAGTTATATTTTAAGGGTCACCCCACCCATTTCATTCCATTTATATGTATATTATTTTACTATTTATTGATGTGGCATTACCTTTATTTCTTTAAAGAATTACTTATGTCACTATTATTTCTCTATTTTTTTCAATGAACAAACATTGTAATTAACTTGAATTGTCATGTAGAAATAATTGAAAAATAAAACTAAACTAAACTTACTAAATATCTGCCACCAGGAATTGATGAGCAAACACTAGATCAGCCAGTCGAATTTTAAGACACACTTCTCCATATACTCTTGCTGCTTCTCCCGTTGCGGTTCTTAGACGGTAGCTATTGGTGTTATGAAGCCACGTCGTCTTTACCAGGTCTCGACGTACTATGGAGGCTGTGGCACCGGTGTCGATGGTAGCCACATGTTTGTTCCCGTTAATAGTAGTCTCCACAGTCAGACTTTTGTTGTCTCGTTTAGTCTGTGAGACCTGGATGGTGGTTCTGGGGCCATCGATACAAGAAACCCACCTCTGCCCCTCGAAGTTGGATTGATAGGCAACGCTGGTGTTATTTTTACCTTGCTCTAGGTTGGATCTCTTGCTTCCACAATGTTGACAAGCGGCTTTATTTGGTGGTAGTCGGCATTGACGCTGTAAGTGCCCGGTCTTGTTGCAATTCCAACATCTTGCTAGTCCGCTCCGCTGGTTCTTTTGTATTTCAGCTCTTTGGCACGAGCACTCTTCGACTATGGCTTCTCTAAGTCGATGTACTCCATGAGAATCTTGTTCTGCTGCTTCAATTGTCAATGCAAATGCTAAAGTTTCAGAAAGAGTACGTGTTCTAGCAGTTCGCACAGACCTCTGAAGATTTATATCCGAAATGGTACGAACGAAGGACTCAACAGAAAGCTGGTTGATGATTTCTTCTCCAGCATCCGGGTATGCCAGGTGAACCAGTCTTTCGACGTCTGCTTGGAGCTGCTGTAGACTTTCACCCCTTTTCTGGACTGTGATATTGAGTTGGACTCGGAAGACTTCTTTCAAGTGGCTATCTCCAAAGCATTTATCTATAGCTGCCACGAGAGAGCTGAAATTACCGCTCTTACCAGCTGGAACTGTTTGAAGTAATTCAGCTGCTGGTCCTCTAAGAGCAAGAGTCAAGAGTCAAGAGTCTTTTTCTTTGCAGACTCTCCATTAGATTCTCGAATTTTGATTTTCCGGATCTGGTCCAATTCCTTGGTCAGAACAGAGAACTGTTTATCACATCGGCTTTCTACGATTTCAAAACGATTCTCTACAACAGAAAGCTGTTTTTCCATACCTTCAACGCGTTCGTCAAGGGCAAACACATTTTTTTCAATGTTGCCCAATTTGCCTTCTAGAATGTTTTTCTGACCTTCCAAAACATTCTGTTGCGCCTCAAGTCTTTCGAGAATATTCTGTTGTTCCTTCTTTTGCTCGTTTCGTTGCTCTTCCAGATTCATTTGTTGTACTTCGAGTCTTTCGAGAACATTCTGCTGTTCCTTCTTTTGCTCGTTACGTTGTTCTAACAAAAGTTTCATCATACTAGAAAAATCTACATTTTCACTTACTTCCTCTTCTTCCACTTCTGTTTCAAAAACAAAAGTGTTTGCGTCTTTCCCTTGCTGTTCCAAATAGTTGCGCAAGCGCAGGACGAGCTCATTTTTCGATCCCGCTCTAGAAAGATTTCGCTTACCTAACTCACTTTTAAGCTCAATGCAAGTGAGCTCTTCTAACAACTTACCCATTTTCGCTGTATATAATTATTATTTTTCTTTTTACTTTTTTTTTTTACACTTTACTAGTCAAATAAGTTTTATTTACACTTCTGACACCAATGTAACGTGCGCTTAGTTCGCAAAATAAAACTTCACTTTTCTATTTATTTCTACCACTTTATTCAGTATCTATACTTTATTCGAACTCAACTCGACTATTGGACTATCACTGGTTAACAACATTTCACTCTTAACTTTATCACTCTATAATCAAAAGTGACTGCTCGTTTTTTTTTTTTTTTTTTTTTTTTTTTTTTTTTTTTTTTTTTTTTTTTTTTTTTTTTTTTTTAACGATTTTAACGATTTTTATTGAACAAAAGGATATATACAATTGATACTTAACTATAATACGTTTCTTAATAATATGATTAATTTTGCTGTGTTGGCACATAAGGGGCCTAACGATATACATTGTCGGTTATTTAAATTAAGGGTAAAGCTTAAGTTTATGGTTATTAAAAAAAATTTAATAATTTGTTAGATTTATATAACTGTAGGAGTGTTCAGTTCCTGTTGTCCTTGGGGTTAGTTTTGGTGGAGGTGGAGGTGGTGGAGGATGGTGGTGTAGGAGTTGGATTGGGCGGGGCGGGTGATGTGGTGATGGGGCAGCTAGCCACGGTGGTGGGTTGACGCTGCCTCAGCGTAGAAAGCCATTGCCTCATCGTTGATGAATGTGTCGTCTTCCATCAGTGTCATCGCATCGATGTATCTCGGGTCCAGGTGTCGATCTTCTTCTGTTATCCTTCTTACTAAGGGGTTCGGATGGTTGGCCAGGTTTTCCAGTAGGCGTCTTCCAGATTGCACCAAGTATTTGTCTATGGGGATGACCCTTGCTTCTTCATAGAGCTTTCTGTTGCTAACGTTTTTCCTGCGTATCGGATCGTAGCCAAGCCCTGTGCATATGCGCAGAACCTTCCCCTCGAATACAGCCAGTTTTTGCATTTTCGTCTTGGATATTGTGAACCAGACGGGAAAGCAGTATGTGATTACAGGTCGTATTAGCTGCTTGTACAGCAACAATTTTGTATTTTGGCTTAGTCCATTTCTTTTGCGCATCAGCGGATGGACGCGATGAAAAGCAAAGTTAGCTTTTTTGGCAACTGCAGTGGCGTGCGGGTTGAAACGCATCAATTCGTTGAAATGGACTCCTAGATACTTGACCTGCTTTTTCGGCCTGAGTTGTGTACCGTCGGGAAGGTTTACGCAGATGTTGTGGCAGTTTGCGGCTGATCTTGAACGTCTCCGTCCTTGTGTTGGTCTTCTTATGCAAATTAGCTCCAATTTCGCTGAATTTATTTTGATTCCCCATCGATTGTAGAACTCGAAGAGCTTCTTTACGTGGTCTTCAACTCTACGAGCAGCGATCACAGGTGACAGTGAGTGCGCGTAGGTCAGTGAGTCATCCGCAAAGAGAAGGTTGGTGGTGCTTTCTGGTTGAGGTTGGTCGGAGGTGAAGATGCTGTATAGGAAGGGACCTAGCTTCGATCCTTGAGCAACCCCTGCTCGGATGGGTCTGGTTTAAGATACGGTGTTATCTACTTGCACGTAGAAAGACCTGGAATGAAGAAAATTAAACAACATTTTAATTAATGAACCTGGAAAGCGTAAAATGGTTAGTTTGTGGATAAGTCCGTTTATCCAGACACTGTCAAATGCCTTCTCAACGTCCAAGAAACATCCAACTGTTGTTTGGTGGTTTTTGAGTTTCCTTATAACGTCCCCTTGGAGCTTCAAGAGCGAATGAATGGTAGAATGTTTCTCCTGGAATCCAAACTGCATATTCGGGATGATGCTGTTGTCATTACAGAATGCCTTGAGCCTTCGGAGAACCAGATCCTCCAGAATTTTGCTGACGTTGCTGAGTAGGGATATGGGCCTGTAACCGGACACAATGTTTCGGTTTCCTTTTTTGGGAATGGCCACGATCTTCGCCATCTTCCATCGCTCGGGAAAGTGGCAGTTTTTGAGGCAGTTGTTCATCACAATGGCCAGGAAGATCATCACTGTTTGAGGAAGTATCTTAAGAGCGAATTTTGAGATTTTGTCCGGCCCAGCTGATTTTTTGGGGCGCCCAGTTTGGATCAAATCTAGAATATCTTCTGGAGTAATAAAAATGGTGCCTTCACTGGGATCACATGAAGGGTTTTCGTCACTGAAAACGGTTTCTTCGATTGTGCTTCCTTCAATCAGCTGGATGGTTGAGTCCACATCATTTAGGAATGCGGGGTCAGGAGGAGGAGTTGACACGAAGTTTTCTTCAAAAAATTCGGCAAATCCTTCTGCTTTGTCCTCGGATGATGAAACTTCTCCTCTGTTGGTGGTGATCTTGTCTGGCATATCTGGCCTTTTGCCGACTATCCTGTTGATGTTTTTGAAGGTATCCGGACCAGGTTTGAGGTTTTGCAGTCTCTTTTGGAATTGTATGTTGTTGTGGTGTTGAACTGCATTCCTGAACATTGTGTTGGTACAGTTGAGCTCGCTCAGCCAAGACTGGTAATCGGAATTACTTGTGTTGAGTTTTCGTTGCCGAATCCTCTGAAGTCTTTTCCTCAGTCGTTGTCGATGGTGGTACAAGTTCTGAATGTAGGCTGGTAGGTGCTGGTATCTATCCTTGGATGTTTTAGGCTTCTTTTGGCTATCTAAGGCATTTCTGATGACTGTTTCTAGGTCCTCGATTGCAGCATCAATTTCCGTGTTTTGCAGGTTTCTATTGGTTGGGGGGATGGTTATGCTGTCCTCGACATCTCTTTGAAGCTTCTCAACATCCAGCTTCGTGTAGTTGATGAAATACTCTGGTGGTGGTTCTGAAATGATAAAAGGTGCATTAAGGTTAATAGAAATTTGTACCGCTTCGTGGTCAGAGTCACTGGGTATTGCCGTGCAAACAAAGTTTCTAAGCTCGGGCAGTACATGCACAAGGTTGGATGTTGCTAGGAAGAAATCCAATGTTGAAGGTGTCCTAGGGAAGGTCGGCTTTGGTTGGGATATAACAACGAGATTGTGATTCTCGCTATTGTCGTCCAACCAATTGGTAATGGCCATTCCTTCAATACTGCATGTGGTGTCCATCCAAAGGGTATGTCTAGCGTTGAAGTCACCGCCTATCAGCCCGTATGTTCTTCCACTGATGAAGTTGTTGAGTTTTTGAAGATCGTCTTTGATGTCGTTGACGCTGGATGAGCACTTCGCGTAGATGCTCACTACTCCAAGTGTTTCATCGTGTCCAAGTTGAACGGTGATAGCCGTGGCCTCAATCGTCTTTAGCCCTTGGATGGTATGCTCGGTGGTTCCAGCTGAGATTTTCTCCCGGATGAAAATGGCAGTACCTCTATTTGTGTCTGTTTTGTCCTTCCTGAAAGTAAAATATTTATTCATATTAATATTGCTCCGTTTGGTTACGTTGGTTTCTGAAATGAGAGCAATGTCGGGGTTATGTTTTTTTAGAAATAGATTAAATGACGTCCTCTTTTCTAGGCTGTACAGCGAATTTACGTTGTACGTAATGATGCGGAGCCTCTTTACTTGCATATTTGGAATATGAAGGTGGCTAAGGCCACGGACTTATCTTCTTCACTCATGCTATCGTAGCTGGTGGGTATTGCCGTCTTGGCTTTTCAGGGGTACCAAGGTCGCTCCCAAATATTCGCTGTGCTTCGTTGTTGAGGTTGATAGGTGAGGTTGGTGTCGGTCTGGTGGGCATGGCTGGGGTCAACTTGGGAGTTTTGGCTGCAGTTGGTTGTTGCTTCGTGGATGTGGCTGACTTGGGCGAAGGTCCGCTTCTGAACATTGAGGCATAGCTGACGGCTGGGCGGGTTGCCATGGAGATGGATTTGGCGGCGAATGCCTGCTGGGCCTTCCTCTCGGCGACTTCCTTGTTCCTTTCAGTCAACTTGGCCTTAAGGGTTGGGCACCCCTTGAAACTTGCCGGATGTCCTTCCTTTTGGCAGTTTGCACACCACACATCCAGTCCTGTGTTGGTAGTGCGCTTGCACTGACCTGGCTTATGCACCTCCTTGCATTTCACGCAGGCGTATTGACGCCCACAGTTGGTGGCAACATGTCCAAATCGTTGGCAATTCCTGCATTGCACGATATCGTTGGACTTAAGTCTCTCCCAGTGGACCTTCTGGTTCATAATGAGTGTCTTTGTGTAGACCTCGCTGAGCTGGCAGGTTTTGTCCACTTCCACGACGAAGTTGTTGTAGGACTTTCCTTGTGCCCTCTTGGCTTTGAATTCGGTGACCTTGATGATAGGGAGGCCCTCTATCCTGAGTTCATCTTCGACTTCAATCGCAGCGTAGGAGTGGTGGATGCCTTTGAGGAGAAGCAGGTTCTTTCTATCTTCCTTCGGTGTGATGGAATTGAACTGAATCTTCCTCTCCTTGAGGAATTTCTTAATTCCTTCGAATGATTGGCGGCTTCCAGCGTTGATAATTGTTGTCTTTGTATTGCGGTTTTTGAACGTGACTGGCAATTTGTTCCCTTTGCAGAACCGGCTTATCTCAGCAATGTTTCCTGAGAAACAGAAAATTGGCGACATTCCGGGACCCTTGGCTGGCTCGCTTGTTTTTGGTGCTCTTGGTGTTGTGGAAGTTGATGGTGGGCTGATTTTGGCTGCGAGTATTTTCTTTGAAGTTGTTGGCGGTGGTGGCTGAACGGTTGGTGCTACTGCTGGCACCACTGCTGGCGCTGTTACGGTGATTGGGGTAGGTAAAGTCGAATTTACCGACCCGATTGGTGATGGAACTGACTGCTCGTTGCGTCAGCGGTCCTATTTATATAGAACAACACTCATCTAGAGCGTTCCAGTTTCTTCTCCATGGTTTCCACATTTGCTGTCAAGCATCTCTACACTCACACACACTGACTTCAAGCAATGCCTGTCATTTTATACCATTCCATTATAGCGTTGCCAGTTGTGTTTTCAGTTAAACGTCTTCGATTAGGAAATTGGTATAAATGTTGGGTGTTCATTACAGTATCATATATTCCACCTGACTCTAATATGAGTATTTATCAGATGCATATCAATAACATCCTTAAAGTCTTTAATATGTTAGGGCCTAGTTCTAATATAATTATTTTAGGGGACTTTAATCTCCCATATATAAAATGGATTTACTCTGAAAAAGATAATTGTTTACTTCCTTTCAACGTCTCAAATGAATTGGAGTCGAGTTTCATTGATTATATGCTGTCTTTTAATTTAAACCAGATCAACTATGTTTTAAACTTATTAGGACGAATTCTAGACTTAGTTTTTATAAATACTGAAGTTGAAGCAAATTTAGTTAAATCAGAAACTCCAATTTTTGAAAATAGAAAGCACCATTTTGCCTTGCAATTTGATTTAAAGTTCTTAAATTTCGATAAGCTTAATTTTGATAAACGTGAGTTTAACTATGTTCGGGATTTCAGCAAAGCTAATTATGATGAATTGAATAATTTTTTTAACGCCATCGATTGGGATGAAAGGAGTGTTACGATTCTTTCAATGCTGTAATTGAGGAAGCATATAATTTGTTTATTCCATTTAAAGAGAAAACATAAAAATAAGCCTGTCTGGTTTAATAATAGATTACGTAACCTTAAAAATAACACATAAAAATTACAGAAAAGATCCTAGCCTGCACCTTCGATATATACGATGTAGAAGAGAATATGAGACTGCAAAAAAATCTGTATATAAATGCTATATGCGTAATATTGAGAATAATATTAAAAGTGACTCTCGAGACTTTTGGAAATTTGTTAATTCAAAACGTAAGTCGTATGGGATTCCAACTTGCATTGCATGAATTACCTTGACCAGTCATCCAATAGTGAGGACGGTATATGTGATATGTTTGCGTCTTATTTTCAGTCCAACTTTGTTCTAGATTCCGTTCCTCATTCGCATGAAATTCGAAGTGGTGAAACACTAACTAATCTTGGAAGCTTAACTTTGTCAGTGGACCAGGTTTTGATTCAGCTTTCATCCTTGAAGTCTGATTTCAAACTAACCCCTGATAATTTTTGCTCGGCTTTACTTAAGAAGTGTTCCTTAAGTCTTGCGGCTCCTCTTACTAAAATTTTCAACTTATCGCTTTCCACTGGCAACTTTTTGGATGACTGGAAATTGTCGATGATAAGTCCAATTTATAAATCAGGTTCAAAACAAGAGGTTATTAATTACAGACCCATTTCAAAACTGAAGTTGATACCGAAAGTTTTTGAAGCAATTGTGAAGAAATGATGAGTTTTTTAGTTGAGATATTCCACGTGTATTTTAATCTAATAAATGAATAATAATATTTTATAAATCTCACTGACGATGGAAGCATTGCTTCTGAAATGTACATCTGAGGAAATAAAATAAGTGTTTTAACTGTTAAAAACTTTACTAATCTTTTCATTTATTGTGAAGAAATGTCTTTATGATGAGGTTATTATATATAATGAGTTTTGTGACCTTTTTAAATCTTAATAGGTTAATGAGGTTAGTTCAAGTATATCAGTAGATCAACATGGTTTTGTTAGTGGTAGGTCAACAGTGACTAATCTAGCCTTGTTTTCTAACTTCTGCATTAGAGGTATCAAACGTGGAAATCAGGTTGACGCTATCTATACAGATTTCTCCAAAGCGTTTGATAGAGTTCAACACGATATTCTACTAAAAAAACTGCAATTGTTAGGTTTTCACTCTAGCCTGCTTATATGGTTTGAAAGTTACTTGAGTTACTGATTGTGAAGAAATGTCTTTATAATGAGGTTAGTTCAAGTATATCATAGTATATCAGTAGATCAACATGGTTTTGTTAGTGGTAGGTCAACAGTGACTAATCTAGCCTTGTTTTCTAACTTCTGCATTAGAGGTATCGAACGTGGAAATCAGGTTGACGCTATCTATACAGATTTCTCCAAAGCGTTTGATAGAGTTCAACACGATATTCTACTAAAAAAACTGCAATTGTCTGGTTTTCACTCTAGCCTACTTATATGGTTTGAAAGTTACTTGAGTTACTGATTGTGAAGAAATGTCTTTATGATGAGGTTAGTTCAAGTATATCAGTAGATCAACATGGTTTTGTTAGTGGTAGGTCAACAGTGACTAATCTAGCCTTGTTTTCTAACTTCTGCATTAGAGGTATCGAACGTGGAAATCAGGTTGACGCTATCTATACAGATTTCTCCAAAGCGTTTGATAGAGTTCAACACGATATTCTACTAAAAAAACTGAAATTGTTAGGTTTTCACTCTAGCCTACTTATATGGTTTGAAAGTTACTTGACCAATCGCAAACAATATGTAAGAATTGGAACGGTTGTTTCAAAAGAAATTTTTAATCACTCAGGTGTTCCTCAAGGGAGTCATTTAGGACCTCTCCTCATTATATTATTTATAAACTATCTACCACCAAGAATTCGATATTCTGAATGTTTGCTTTTTGCAGATGATCTAAAGCTAAAGCATTTAAGTGTGAATTGGATTGTTATCTACTTCAACGTGATATAGATGAAGTGTCAGCTTGGTGTTTTGAAAATCGATTATTTTTGAATATAGCGAAGTGTAAGAGCATTACATTTACCAGGTCGCCTAATGCTATATGTATATGATCCCCAAGTTCTTACAGCAATAAACACCTTCTTTTTTTTGTTGTTGTTTATTTCGCTTAAAAAATCTACAAATATAATTTCTTTAACTTCAATTTCATTTTCATTCTATATGTAAATTACCTTAGTTCACAATTTAACTTTATCTTATTCTAACCGCATTCAACTATGTTCTTTAAAGAAATACGATCACGTTGCAAAAATGGCCGTATATGTACCCCGGAAAAATATAAAAAAGTTATGTCAAACGCATGTGCATTCCAGAGTGCGTTCCAGAGTACGTTACATGATTGAGCGCTACCTTACCATCACAGATAGATGGTGCTAACATACCCCCAGTAAGCTGACTGTAATCCGCGTCTGGCTTACTTTCCTGATCCTTGCCAGCAACATCTAACACAGCTAACTTCACGGCCGGTCGTTCGTACAGACCCGACTTCGTTTGAACTTTCGCTCGGCGAACCTGCCCGTCCTTGCCCAGGGTCACATCCACAATACGCCCCTTTGGCCAGCAGTTCCTAGGCATATCATTGTCCACTATGACAACCAAATCGTCCTTAGCGATTGGCTTAACTCTGCTAAACCATTTTGATCTTCTATTTAACGTTGGCAAAAAGGCTTTTACCCACCTTTTCCAAAAAAGTTGAGCCAATACTTGCGACTGCTTCCAGCTTTTCCTAAAGTCAACCACTTCTGGATCACAAGGTGGTTTTGACCCGTTTGACGTTCCAAGAAGGAGGTGGTTAGGCGTTAACGCTTCTTCATCAGCTGACTAAAGAGATACAAATGTTAAAGGTCTTGAATTTATAACGTTCTCAACCTCAATAAGTGCACTTCGCAAGGTTTCGTCTCCTAATTTTCTTGAGGGAAATATTTGGTAGAGTACGGTTTTAATTGATCGTACCAGCCTCTCCCATGCACCACCCATGTGAGGAGCAGACGGTGGGTTAAACTTCCACTTTAAATCCGCCGACATGAACTCATTAGCAACCTGACCCAAGTCAACATTTTTTAGCTCTTCACGAAGCACCTTTTTCGCCCCTCGAAAATTTGTGCCGTTATCACTATAAATTTCCAGCGGTGACCCACGACGAGCAATGAAATTTCTCAAGCACATGATAAAAGAATCTGTTGTCAAACTGTGGGCTACCTCTATATGCACCGCCCTTACAGTAAGGCAGGTGAATATGGCACCCCACCTTTTCTCGTTCCGCCTTCCAATAACAACATTAATCGGGCCGAAGAAATCCACTCCAACAAACGAAAAAGATTTAAAAAATGCTCCGAGTCTTGCTCTAGGCAAATTAGCCATTTCAGGTATCCGAGGACAAGCCCTTTGAATCTTGCAAAACTGACACTTTCTTCTTACCGACTTAAGCAGAACTCTCAGCTTGGAAATGTAAAACTTTTGACGTATCTCGTTCAGAACCGTTTCATGATTTAAGTGATGGTATTTTAGGTGGTAATCGTTAACTACTAGGTGAGTAATGTATTGCGACTTTGGTAGAATGATAGGGTTCCTGCAATCCATTGTAACGAAATCGGCGTAGGCAGTTCGCCCTTGCATTCTTAAAACTCCCTTTTCATCCACAAAAGCAGAAAGCTTATAGAGAGCACTACTTTTCGACAGAGAATGTGGTTTATCTGGACTTCTTTTCAAAGTATTTATTTCTTTTGAATACACATCCCTTTGAGATTGTCGATACAAGAGCATTTGAGATTTTAAGATGGCTTTAGATGATAGAACTACATATTTTATTTTAAAGTCGCACCTTTCCACATTTGCGGCATATGTAGCTTTTATAACATTAAGAGCCTCGAAATCTTTAAGTTTGCGTCTTTTTGCATTTAACATTAGCTTCTCCATATACAAGAAAACGTACGCCACTGATCGCCATAGCTTTCTCCGGGTTCCAAAACGATTCTCATCAACCAATTTGATTTCATTTTTAATTTGGTTGATCTGTAGCAAATGGGGGAACTCGTTAGTGTTAGTTTGGATTTGCGGCATCTGCGGCCATTCAATAGGATTTTTCAGAAGAAAACCAGGTCCTCTAAACCATTCATCTGAAACATCCCACTCAGGATTGGAACTCCATTTTGTTGCTTTATCTGCCACATTTAATTTTGAAGGGATCCATTTCCAATCCAAAACATTCGAGGATTCCAAAATCTCACCTACTCTGTATATTACAAACTGTTGAAAGTTGCGGGGTTCAGTGCGGAGCCAAGATAGCACAGTCTTGGAGTCAGACCATAGGAACCTCTGGCTAATGGATAAACTATGCGAATTACAAATAGAGTTCATAAGCCGCACTCCAAGTACGGCAGCTGTAGTTCGAGCCTAGGGATGGACAGCGGACGTCGAGGTGCTACTTTGGTTTTCGCACTTACTATAGATGTTTCAATTTTGTTTCCGTACTCAATTTTGAAATATGACACTGCAGCATAAGCATTTTCACTTGCATCAACAAATGTATGCAATTGAATACAAGTTCCAGGTTGGCTTAAATGCAGGCAATAACATCTTGGAATCTGAAGTTCTGTTACTCTAGGCAGCAGCTTTTGCCAGCGCACCCATCTCTCGTATAATGGTGCGGGAAGCTCATCGTCCCAGGCTAACTCGATTCTCCAAATATCTTGCAGAAGAATCTTCACAAAAACTAGGAAGTGAGATAGAAATCCCATCGGATCGAAAATTGACATCAGGATTTTTAAGACCTCACGTTTTGTTGGTACCTTCTTCTCAGAAAGTACTTTTCGATTTAGATTGTTGAAATTCAAAGCGTACGTAAACGTATCGGAGGTGGTATTCCAATGCATGCCCAAGACTTTTTCTGTCACTGGCATATCAGGGTCATTCATCCCAAAAACTTTGCTGGAACTCGACTTCTCACCTTCTTCCTGCAGTGCATCAAGAATATTTGTTGAGTTCGACATCCAGTTCCTGATATGGAAGCCGGCATTTGCGTGAATGTACCTTACGTCTTTTGCTAGCCGGATAGCTTCATCTATGGTGTCTGTGCTATCTATAAAATCATCCACGTAATGATGCTGAAGTATTGCCTCGACTGCTCTCGGCTTGCTGCTGGTAAAGCTCATAGCATTCTGGTTCTTTACATAGTGCGCAATACACGGAGAGCACGTTGCACCAAATGTTAAGACTTGCATCTCGTAAAAGCTGGGGTTTTCTTGTTCATTCGCATCTCTCCACAAAAAACGCTGCACAGACCTGTCCGACTCACGCACTCGCACTTGGTGAAACATTTCCGCTGTGACAACACAAACTGCATATCTACCACAACGGAATCCGTACAAGACAGATGTGATTGGAACTAACTGATCCGGTAATTTAAATAAAAAGTCGTTGAGAGACACACCCTCACATTTAGCGGCGGCATCCCAGACGAGTCTTACCTTTTTAGGCTTATTTGGGTTCCTGACTATAAAGATTGGCAAATACCAAACAGGTCCATTAGCATTCAACTCATCAGTCGTTAACTTCTTAGCGTAGCCTTTCGCCACCAAACTCGATATTTGTTCATTTAAACACCCACTCAGTTGAACATCTCTCCGAATTTTTCGATCTAGTATTTCAAAACGATGAAGTGCCATGCGATAGCTGTCAGGCAATTTATATTTATTGAACTTCCATAACAAACCGACTTCAAAATGTTTTCCTACTCGAACACATGTTTCCTCAAGGATACTAAGAGCTCTCTTCTCTTCTGCTGATACCATTTGGTGGGTTGGAATACGCACACCTATATTCTCTATTGAAAAGAATTTTTCTACGAGTTGGTGGAGATCGGTGTCGCTTTGGGTTTGGAATATATTTAATGCAAACTTTACATTTTCTTTTGCACTATTGTTTTCATTTTCAGGTCCATGTACGCACCATCCTAATCGCGTTTTCGTTGCCATCGGTTCTAGCCAACTGCCTTCAAAAATTTTTAATGGAACGCCAAGCTTCCAGTTATCCATACCAATAAGAATTCTTGGTTTTGCCATGTGGTATGAAGGAAGAGGTAACCCATTCATATATGGATAACGGGTTTTCAGGATAAGACCAGACACTGACTGCACTGGCAAACCCAAATTCTGCACTGTGCGCACGTTTCGAAGGGTGTATCTACGACCTCCCTTATGGGATCCTGAAATGCCTAAAGCGACTACTCGGGAATTCTTTTCAACGCGTGTAGTGTCGGATGTCCACCTCAAACAAAGCTCCTCGCACCTACCAGAAACATTGAGGTCATCGGCGAGAGTAGACGAAGAGTACCAATGTTAAAGATGAGCCTCCGTCTAGGAAGGCAAAAGTTTCGACCGATTTATTGTTACCGTATATGGTCACAGGTATTATACTGAAAAGTACATTTGTCTTATGCTTGCTATTATTTCGATCAGAATGGCATCCCAAAGTGGAGAACCCAGATTGCTGTCGGGTTGAATAACCTCTTACGTCATACTTGTGTAAAAGTGGATGATGTTTCAATGCACACCCATCCTTTCCACATAATGTGGTTTTCTTGCACCGGTTATGTGGGTGTTTCGTTAAGCATGCATGACACAGAGTATTTTTCCTAACAATTTGCCACCTTTCAGAACGCCCAGCTCTTCGAAATTCGTTGCAAGTATCAAGTAAATGATTGCTGTTGCAAACCCAACACTTTCTCGGATCATTGTTGTAACGATTGTCGTCCGCGGGAGCTTCTACCACTTCATGAGAAAACAAACCATTAGCACGTCTATCTCTTTTTTTCCATTTTTTCAACTTGCTTCACGTACGGTGTTGTGACGGAACAGGCAGCTTTGGCAATTTCGCCCAACCAATTAGAAAACTCTGGCAAAGTTGGGTTTCTTAAATTTTTTGCAAATATCGCCCAGTTCAAAAGAAGGTGTGGTGTCAACTTATCAACAAACTCTTTAAGAAGAGTGGGGTTGTTCAAGTGCGCTGTCATCTGAGATGCTTCCATTGTGGCACATACGTTCTGAATTGCAAGTGCGTATTCAATAAGCGTTTCCATCTTATCTGCTTTTGGAGGTGCTTGGATTTTAGCTTTAGCAATCATTGCGTGAAGTATGAGCTCTGGTCTACCGAATCGCATGCGAAGTGTTTTTATAATGTCTGGTACCATGGCCGGCAGCATCAGCCGGTTCTTAACCGCATCGAGAGCGGTACCTCGAAGACATTTCTGTAAACGCATCAAGTTTTCAGCATGCGTGTACCCAGCGATGATTGTGCTGTGTTCAAATGAGCTGATGAACATCGCCCAGTCTGCCGGATGGCCATGGAACAAAGGTAAGTCCTTCGATATCGCCTGTCGAGCTGCCAACTGGGATTGTGAAAGTAATTTGACTTGCGTAGGTTCTGCTCTGGTGGACGGAGCGTCAGGTTGAACATTAGTGTTTATGGTTTCAGTCGCAGTTTGTGCTTGAGCTTGAGTTCGCGACGGTTGACTTTGGACTTGATTAAGGTTGCATGGGTCAGGCTGCCTCTGAGGCACAGGGACAGACTTAGAAGGGAGTTCATTTATTAAATTTTGCGCACCAGTTTCGAGTGCATTTTTATTTATATTGTTTACCCACATTTCAGTCAATTGGCTACGATCTACCGACTTACCTTCCGTGGATGGGGCCGGAGCCGACTTGGTTGACGAGGTTTGTAGGATCGATTGGGCTGATAGGGCTGATGGGACGTGACGGTGGATGTGATGATGGACGCGATTGTTGAGTCGTAGGATGACGACAGGTTTCGCAAGTCCAACTTGTGTCATTCACAGCGGTGTCTACGTTGACACATATAAAGTGGAACCAGGCATCGCATTTGTCACACGCTACCATTTCTGGTATGTCGGGCTCAGAACAAAGCTTGCAGTTATATTTCTGCACTGGTGATGATACTGCATTCGGCTTATTTCTTTTTGGCGGCATAGTTGCAGCAAGTACATAAGATTTTTTAAGAATGTATATGATCCCCAAGTTCTTACAGCAATAAACACCTTTTTTTTTTTGTTGTTTATTTCGCTTAAAAAAGCTACAAATATAATTTCTTTAACTTCAATTTCATTTTCATTCTATATGTAAATTACCTTAGTTCACAATTTAACTTTATCTTATTCTAACCGCATTCAACTGTGTTCTTTAAAGAAATACGATCACGTTGCAAAAATGGCCGTATATGTACCCCGGAAAAATATAAAAAAGTTATGTCGAACGCATGTGCATTCCAGAGTGCGTTCCAGAGTGCGTTCCATGATTGAGCGCTGCCTTACCATCACAGATAGATGGTGCTAACACTATAAATCATTCATACGTCATTTCGGACATTCAACTTGAATCAGTGGATAGACAAAAAGACCTAGGCGTTATTTTCGATTCAAAGCTATCCTTTAATTTGCATCTAGACTACGTTATTTCTAAGGCTAATAAATTAGTTGGATTCATCATGCGAAACTCAAAACAATTTGTGGATCCTTACACGATTAAATCTTTATATATTTCACTTGTAAGATCACTTCTTGAGTATGCATGTTGTATATGGTGTCCATTGTATAGGGTGGGTATAAGTCGTATTGAATCCGTTCAAAAAAAAAGTCTCGAGGTACGCTTTGCGTAAATTAAATTGGGTTGATAATATTTTACCTAGCTACAATGTAAGACGTCTGTTAATAGATTTAAAGACTCTCGAAGCTAGGAGGAAGTATTATTTAGTTATGCTTGCTAGAGATGTTCTCTGTTATCGAATTGATTGTCCTATACTTCTCTCTTCTTTCTCTTTATATGCTCCTTCAAGACAGTTGAGGACGAGGCCGATTCTGTTTTTTGTTCCCCGATCTTATACAAACTACGGTAGATCAGATCCGATTTCACGTTCTAGTCATGAATTTAATTGCGTTTCTCAAAATATAGACTTATGTTTAAGCAGAGATGTTTTCAAAACTATTGTCTTGAGTCTAGTATCGTAGCATGTTTGTATATATATGTACATATTATGTAAGATAATTCATTTTGCTGTTTATTGTTTAACATTTGCTCTTACTTTTCTGAATATAGTTTATGTAAATATTGTTAAGTCTAGAAGAGTTATGAATTCGATAATTAAAATAAATAAATAAATAAATAAATAAAAGAATGGGATGATGGGGTGATTCCTGATTATGACTATGCTAGAGAGACCAATAAACAGTTTATGTTAGTCGAGTGACTCGACTATCAGCAATCAGGCTTCAATCATTGAAGAGTGTATATGCGAGATTGAATGCTTGATCCAGCATACACTTCGTCAAAACACCGCTAAGCGAACATTCGACGTCACCGAGCGCGAAGTTTAATGGGGAAAACAACAACAACAATGATTGAAGACAAAAGCTTGAAGTGTTTATATCCAAGGTCAAATAGTATTTACTAATACACTCTCACTTGCTGGTCAAGCATTTGAGCAGTATATATGCCGCATAAGGTTTCCCTCTTACTGTTATGAGATAGACGCTGAAACAGAAATGTCAATAAAATGTTGGGTACGTTAAACAAATCTTGGCTCAGTTTTTGTTTTCGTTTCCAACACTCCAACAGGTTACATTAACTCATTAACTATCGGGACTATCGATAGTTTGGAATAAACTATCGATGGTCCCGATAGTTTGAAACAATCGAGTAATCGATTAAACTATCGATGTTTTAGGAACACTAGTCGAGTCACGAGTTGGCAACGACCGGACACTCTACTCCACGTTAACAGAAAAAAAAGGTTAAGTCGTATATAAGATACACCGCCGCGCCGTGACAATCATTATTATACAGTAGCAGGTAGCAGCCTTATTTATAAACTCGTATTATCGGCGGATTAGGTTTACTACGAATTTAAAACTCCTCTAATACTCCAAACCTTATTTATAAAAAAAAATACACCAGTATTAGAGGCGGATTAAGCTAATACTGGTTCATAGGAGTATTAACGGAGGATTAAGGTCGTATTAAGGTAAATGTCATTTTGTTCAAATTTTTGGAGGAAAAGTGGAAAATTATTTTGGCTTTGTGAATAATTTTAATTCTTTTTCCGCCTTAACTACGAGATATATAAATTAATAAATGAAAACTAATATTTCTTGTTTTGTTTTGTTTAATATCCATTTTGGAAAAAATTCCGCCAACCACAAAAAAAAAAAACAATCATAATGCTCTGGTTCGACGCAATTAAGTTTTCCAAATAATCTAACTTTTTTTGGCCTCTGATTGGTCAAAAGTCACGCATCAAAAGAAAATCTAAAACTCTGGCCAATCAGAGCCCGAAAGAAGTTTAGATTATCTGAAAAAACTTAATGCATTGAACGTGCAAAATGAAGTCAGCTGGGACTTGTTTACGTTTATAGTAACCAGAGCTATAGATGGGTAATTTTTTTGATGAAAAATTTGACATAAGCAAGTATTAACTAATACAGGTTGGAAAATGTTTTATAAATAAGGATTCGCTCGATCTGGCGTAAGGGAGTATTAAGTGCTAATACTAGTATTAACTAATACCTGGTTGAAACGAGTATTAGTGAAATCTAATAAATAAGGCTGTAGATTTATAAGAAAGAAAAAAAATAAAAAATTTTTTAGAATCTATGTATTAACCATTTGTGTTCTGAAAATAGAATTAAGATAATTTTTGAAAAATATAGTGTTCTGAAGTGGAACGTAAAGTTATAGTATTTGTAGATACACCTGTATGGCTCGAGATCTCGTTCGTTCTTGAATTTAAAATATAAGAAAAGACATTTTAGCTGCAACAGCAACAGATAGTGGTCAGTTTGTGGAAAGAAAGAAAGAAAGAAAATCAAGTAAAAAAAAAAAATTTTAATTTTTAGAATGAAATATAGTTTATAGTGAACTATTGAATAGTCTGATTCCCAAATTTAGGATATCCAGAGACTTCACCAGGATCGTGTATACTGGAAACTTGAACCTGATAAGGAACCTTGCGAGAAGCAATTCCCTGGTTAAGACCATCCGAACCCGGTCAACTGGTGGATGGTCGGAACAAGCACGTCACCTGGGTATCCCCCAAAAAAATATAAAAAAATTTTTTTATGTTGTACGTGTGAATAAGAATCCGTGCCTGAGCCTAAGCGTGGTAAAGTAAAATAAGCAACCGAGTTATCTCGAGCGAGATACAAATATACTTCCCTTAAGTTCTCGGAAGAGAGAACGTAGCTGGAGGAGGAAAAATTCGTCCATTGTTATCTACCCTTTGAGAGTTCTGGTACTATCAAGGTTGAGATACGTGAAGCTGAATAGACCAGACCATTTTCTTTTGTATTAAAAAGTGCTACATTTTATAATTACTTAATTGTTAAATTTCCATAACTCCGATTGTAAGTGATAGTTATTATTTTTTTTTTTTTTTATAGTTCCGCGTTAAGTGTTTAGTGTGGTGCTGATTAATAATAAACCTCCAATAACCAGGAACGTGCCTATACGAAGAGCTACCTAACCTACCCGACAAAAAAAAAAGGAAGAAAAATTTGCAATCAACAAAAAATCGCAATTTTTGTTTTGAAACTTCATTTTGTTTTTTTTGGTTTGTTCCATGGTAATTTTCTAGTTAGTAACGTAATATGTAGAGTAAAGTAACTTGCGGTAGCCTTGATTTTAGTGAAAAAAAAACTTAATGAAATAAAATTTCATCGTTATTGGTTTTAACTGAAATATTTTGCTTTTCGCTGGCGCATGACGAGATGATATTGCATGATTAGATCTGTTTCCCTACCTAATCCTTCTTTTTCCGGTTACCCCGGCATCACCTCCTTATCCTCTCCACTCTTACTAGCTAGCAACAAATTGCTTTAGCCAAAATAAAATATTTTTGATTGGATCTTTTATTACCAGGTTCAAAATCATAGACTTATTTTTATAAATCAAATATATTTATAATACAAATAAATTATTATATAAATAGTTTAAGACAGCTCTTCTTTTTGGTGCGGCAGTTCCTATTTCTAGGCTACGCTTGATAGATTAGCGGATAACTCTTTTTCACTTGAGATTGGCAAAGTCTTCTGATTCGGGTCCATACGGTTATTTGGAGCAGGTAGCAACGGTATTTATGAACCCAATATCTAAGTCCCAAATAGGTACTTCCAACTGAAGAAAATCTTTTAGAAGATTTTTTGATGTGAAATTTCTTCCAAACCAACTGCCGCTTTGGATTACGCAGGGTTAATGATGTGAACTTTTTGGCGCATTTCACCTTCCCATTTTAGATATTACGCTGTCAACTCGTAAGTATACTACAGACATGAACAGAAATACGATACGGGCACCACTGGCACCCAACGGATGTCCTAATGCAATAGCTCCCTTATTTAAGTTCAATTTATTGATATCGAGTTTTAAGCCATCTATACAGGCCAAAGTTTGTGCACTAAAGGTTTCGTTAACCTATAAAGTAAAGTACTTTTTGATTTTTGAAATTTCGGTATAATTTGTTATTAAAACTCACTTCAACCAAATCCATGTCTTCCAGTTTAAGACCGGTAGCCTTAAATACGTTTTGAATTGCTGGCACTGAACCGATTCCCATGATCTCTGGCTGAACTCCAACATATGAGTATCCATAACCAAACGTGCCAGTGTTTTTAAGCCATATTGTTTGAAGGCATCCTCTGAAAGTTGATGGCATCCTCTGATGTTTTAAACAGTGACGGTAGCTTGGCAAGGCCTTCAATTGTTGTTGCTGGCCTTGAAGTACATATAATTTTGTTTTGTTTATTATTCAATAATGTTTGTCTTTGTTTGTTTAATAAGAACTGACCTTGGATGTTCATCGACTGCAAAGTCGACTTCCTTTCCTTTAACCTTTATTTTAAAAGAGCTATTTCTGATTTGAAGAATCCGGCGCCTTGAGCTTTCTCCCAATTAACCTGTGACCTTAAGGCAAATTCATCAACACATTCTCTGGTAATTTTGTATTTGTCAGCTAAGTTCTCAGCTGTTAGGGCCATTGGCAATTTGGAGTAGGTGTCGGTGAGACCAACCCAGAGTCCGTCCTCGAAATCGTATTTGTTACGGAGTCCGGTCGAAAACGAATGTTTCTTACCACAAATGGGGCTTGGGACATATTTATCTACGCCAGAACCACAGAGTCGGTTAGCTCCAAGAGTCGGCTTTTCAATCGGCACTTCACAGTTGTGTGACGTGGAAAAAATACCATCTGAAGATGAATTCTACATAAAATAAACTCTTTGTTATTAAAGGGAAACGAATCGTTAAAAAATTCTTACTGAAAGAACGTTGCCCGTGACGGACGGTGGTATCTCTCCCTTCAGTCCAGCTGAATCAAGATCAGCTTTGGTTGCAGCTGTTTGCAATTGCGTGTGATGGACATTCTTTAAGATTCTACCGCATGTTCCAAAAGCTGTACGCTAAGCGCTGACAATAAAGACTCCTGAAATAAATATAAAATTCAAGTTATAGATCTGTGTCCTAGAAATGGAAATATATATATCTATTGCTATCAAAACAGCTCACTTTGATGACGATAATTGATAACATTTTTGCCGGGTACGAGCTGTCACTACGAGGGTACTTGTGTGGCTTTCTTTTTAGGCATTTCTAGTCTGCAAATGTTCTTATTTTTTAGGAATTTTAAGTAAAAGTGATGACAAGAAATTATGTTAAGTCATTTTGGCAGTCTACTGCAGCCATATCAAAAGATAAAGCCCAACTTGTTATAAAAAAAACTTCACTTGTTATTGAACACCAGAGATAAGAAATTAATTTCTTATCTCTGTTGAACACACTTTTGCCGGAGGACTTTGGTCATAGATGGTTCTTCAAGAGAGTTATCACATGTACGTTCATATATACTCGTTTGTATGTCTTCAAAGAGGGTTGCGGTTGAAATATAGAATCCCAAAATCCAGAATGCCGAAATCCAGAATGCCAAAATCCTGAATTCCAAAATCCCCAATCCCAAAATATCGAATCCCAAAATCCCGAATCCCAAATTGTCGAAAAGTACTATAATTTGCACTACTTTATGTTTTCCATATGATTTTACTATATCAAACGATGAGAATCAACAAGAACTAAGTTTTAGTACCTTTTTCATAAAATAAGGTGGCAATTTTCGAGTACTATTTAGCATGGCCTCAAAATGATGAGAAGCAACACATAGCGTGCAAAATTTTTTCATGCATTGGACGGGGTGTGGCTTATAATAATGCATTTTTATACGGTACCTGTTGATTCTCATGACTTCGAGTGGCATTTAATACATGAGAGCATTTTGTACGTGGAAAAATAAAGTGCATTTTTTAAGAAAATGTAGGACGTGACTTGCGTCACTTTGAAATTCTATTGTAAGCGTTCTACTAGCTCAAATCGCATGGGAATGGTTGGAAATGATAGATAGTATCTTCAATAACTTAATTTTGAGGGAAAAAAAAATAATATAAAAAAAAAAATGCAAAATTTGATGAATTTTTCTGAGCAGAAAAAACTTTTTTGTTTTTTGACTTTTTTCGGCCGGAAAGCGTTTAAACGTTTTGAAATGGCAATTGAGCAGTGTACACCAAAATTAAAAAAAAAAATTATTTTTCGAGTTTTTGAAAATATTATTTTTAAGTATTTTTAAGTATTTATTTAATTTTATGTTCGGCTTACACTGTAAGATATGATATCTTATTTATAGTGTAAGGTAAAATTGTACATTTGCTACTAAATTTGATAAATTTACATTATTTTGAACGTACATAATATTTTTCATATATTTGAAGAGAATGTCTAAACATAAGTAAAGTGAATTTTATGTTGGGTTTTAATTTGTGCTGTGCTACCTGTGTTTTTAATTAATTGCGGTAAGGAATTCCATAAACGCGTTGAATTTACAACAAACTGACGTTCGGAACTAAGGTTGTTAAGGTGGGGGATCAATAAAAGACACGATCTATCTGTTAGTATTCAAAAATTGTATTTCTTTAAAAAGTTCAACTGGTTGATGAGATAATAGTATACTCGAAAATAAGGTCAACGTTCGAAATTTCAATAGGTTTTCAAACGACATTCCCAAAAGTTTTGATGAATATTGTGAGATTCTGTCAAAGCGCCTCAATCCATAAACGTATCTTACTGCCGAGTTGAATGCAACAGTTAGTTTTCTTTTACTTTTTTGATCGAGGTCACAGTAGATTTCACAACCGTAGGTCATTATGGGTATAATAAGTGTTTTTACAAGTAAAGCACGGATTTTTGGTGGAGTGAAATATTGCGTGGTCCAAAGTGTGCGAGTTACGAAGGTACCACTTCTTCTTCTTTCCATTTCCGGCGTTACGAGTAGTGATCTTGAAGCGATCACAACTCTCCCACTTTTCTGCTTCACACTAGTGATCCGCCTGTGGGGTACGCCGCGAAACGAAGGTACCACTTAATGTACCAAACACGCCACAGTTGGTTTCTATTCAGATACCAAAACTTGCAACCCCAACGGTTTAAAGAAAAGATAAACAAATAAACAAATGATCTCATGATCTCTACAGAGACACATGAATTTGCAACCTCAACGGTTTTATGGTCTCATTGTAAACATCCGATGACCATCACCCTCATGAAAAATATTTTGTATGTAAACACATACTAGTAAGGCACAATAGAAGCATAGGTTTCATTAAAGATTGTATTTAGTTCTTAAGGGAGTTCATTTCTGAAGTTTAAATAAAGCGGTCGTCCAAGACCCCAAAAGATACATCTTCGTGTTTTCTTTGTTCCTTTTCGTTTTTCGCAAAAGTTGAGATCACCTCCAAGTTGGGAGGGTGGATCTTTTAATTTTTTTGGTTAACACTGGAAGTGGTTCGTTAACTGGCGCAGTCGGTAGGATACCCAGTATCCGCAACATAACGAGTAACACAACATAAATTGGTGTAAAAGTGAAAATCGGTTTAAAACTGAGATACAATAAAAAGAAGAACTGAAAAAAAAGTGAAATTTTTTTTTCTCACCTGTGTGTTTTGTAACCTTAAAATTCATATCGAAGGATGGAACAACAGATTGGTCTCCTGTTGAATGCAACAGCAGAACAAAAAGAACTCCTCGAACAACAGCAACAAATGCTGCAACAACAACAACAGCAACAGCAACAACAACAGCAGCAGCAACAACAACAACAACAACACCAGCATTCACAACAGCAACAAGACCAGGAGCTGCCAAAACAGCAACAACAGCAACAAATGCAAGAACAAACCCCACTTTCCATTGTCCTACCAGAAATGGAAATAATAAAAATCATACAAAAAATAAAACCATTCAGTGGCGAAGGGCCACGAGACGTGGCGTCATTTATCTATGATGTGGACATGAACATCCAATATCTAACACCAGCTACGTGTGCATTTGTAGTCCAGAACATAATAAAAGGACTCATTATGGGAAAGGCAAAACAAACTATTAGAATGCTTGGAGCATTCACAACATGGCAGACGATGAAGTCAACTTTAATTAGCCACTATGGACCACAGGAATCGTTTATAAATATTTACCAAAAGGCAGTAAGTGTAAAAAATAATAATTTAGATATAAACATATTATAATAGACTATGTGAGCTAATGGATAGGATAAATGTTAAGTATAACTTTGAACAAGTTAAACCTTTTGAGTTTTCACCACATAATGTGAGTGCAATGTTTTTTCGAATTTTCTGTTCTCAACTAAGTACCAACCAGGAAAGTTTTGTTCTAAGCAGAAATATTGATTCTATGCAAAAAGCATATGAACTACTTAATATATACAAAAATTCTAATCCAGTAAATGAGTTTTCGAGAGGTTATAATAACAATAACAGTGGTAGGAATTATTATCCGAATAATAATAGCGGTCATAATAATAATCATAGAAATTTTAATAGGACTATTAATTATCCAAATAATAATAGGAATCATAATAATAACCAAGGAAATTTCAACAGAGCTTCTAATTATCCAAACCACAATAATAATAATAATCGATTTAACAATAATAGGGACAACAATAACAACAGGAACAATAATAATTTTAGTTCAAATCAAACCCAAAATAACAGAGAATATGATAGGGACGTAAATTTTCAGGAGGAGGCCTCAGAGCACCTCTTCCCATAATAAATCTTACTATTAATAACGAAGTTATTCCAACATTAATTGACTGTGGAGCTTCAACATCCAGTATACATTTTAATTGTCTTCAAAATACACCAAGATATAAGTTAGAACAACCTCTTCAAGTTAACGGATTGACAGGTTATATAGTAGTTACCGAACAAATAAAAACTAACTTTCCTTCAGAATTTAAAGCCCCTAGTTCTTATAAAATGATGTGGAAAATCATAAATTTTTCTAACAAAAGTTTCAAAGCAATAATAGGACAAAATATATTGCACCCTCTAAATGCTACTCTCAATTTGGGAGATGATTTTTTAAATATACTTAATGAAACGATATAGGTACTTTAATTATGCTTGCCCACAAGAAATCTGTTGTCAGAAAGAATTCCTAGAAGTAGATAGTTTGGATTGCTTGTATGAAAACTTGAACAAAGAAGAATCAGATTCTTTACGAAAAGTACTCAAGAATAATGGTGATTTATTCTACAAAGAAGGCACTAACTTGAGCTGTACCTCTAATACAAAACATTCTATTTCAACCACTGATAATATACCCGTCTTCTCAAAAATATACCGGTTTCCTAAAATACATGAGGAAGAGGTAGAAAAACAAATTCAAGATATGCTTAAACAAGGTATAATCAAACCATCCAACTCTCCGTACAATGCACCCATATGGGTTGTACCAAAAAAAATTGATAATACCCAAACTAAGAAATGGCGAATAGTTGTAGACTATCGCAAACTAAATGAAAAATCTATAGAAGATAAATTTCCTTTACCAAATATTGAGTCAATTTTTGACAAACTCGGTAGAGCACAATATTTAACCACCCTTGACCTTGCTAAAGGTTTTCACCAAATTTTGATAAATGAAAAAGATCAACACAAAACTGCGTTTAGTACCCCTCAAGGTCACTATGAGTTTGTAAGAATGTCGTTTGGACTAAAAAACGCCCCGGCAACTTTCCATCCTGAGAAACTATATAAACAAAATTTGTGTTGTATACCTGGATGATATTCTTATATTTTCCACGTCACTCCAAGAAATGGAGAATAATATAAAACTTATTTTCAAAGAACTAAGAAATCATAATTTAAAGATCCAAATAGACAAATTTAAATTTTTTTCAAAGAATACTGAATATTTAGGTCATATATTAACAGACAAGGGAATAAAACCAAACCCAACCAAAATAGAAACAATTAGAAACTTGTGTTTACCAAAAACAGTTAAACAAATAAAATCCTTTTTGGGTATAACAGGCTATTACCGGAAATTCATAGAGAATTATTCCAAAATTACCATCCCATTAACAGGATGTTTAAAAAAAGGTAATAGGATTAACGAAAAGGATCCTAAATATATAGATGCCTTTGAGAAGTTAAAACACTTGATTACGAGTCATCCAGTATTACGATACCCCGACTTCAAGAAAAGTTTTACTCTCACAACCGATGCTTCAGATAAAGCAATCGGAGCTGTTTTGTCACAAGACAACCATCCTATTTCATTTGCATCTAGAACTCTCAATGAACATGAGATAAACTATGCAACTATTGAAAAAGAATTATTGTCAATTGTCTGGGCAACAAAATATTTTAGACCTTACCTTTATGGTATCAAATTCAAAATTAGAACCGACCATAGACCCCTAGTTTGGTTAAACAATCTCAAGGACCCAGGTTCAAAAATGATAAGATGGAAAACTAAATTAAATGAATACAATTACGAAATAGAATATGTTAAGGGAAAGGAAAATAAAGTAGCAGATTTCCTATCACGAATAAATACGAAAGAAAATTAAATCAATGTTAATGTAGATAACAGTAAGAATAAAAAAAATTAGATTATAGAAAATAAGGGGATAGTTAATAAGTTTAAAACCCGGTTAATTTTATTAAAAGAAAAAAATCAGTCTTACAAGAAAATATATAGCAAAAGGAAGATTTTTATTACAGAAAAAGAAATAAATGATGATTAAATGACAAATATTTTAAAAGAATATCTACCAGAAAAAGGAATTTTAGGTATTTACTCAGACTTAGAAGAAAAAACATTTAACATATTTAAAAATACTTTCTATGAAAATTTTGACAATAAAAATTTCAAATTAATTAAATGCGATCATCTAGCAGAAGATTTGTTAAGCAGAGATTCTTGTTTTGAAAAAATAAAAGAAATTCATGAAAACACTAATCACCGAGGAATTCACGAGAACTACAGTGAAATGAAACTGAAATACTACTTCGTTAGGCTTTATGAAGTAATCACAGAATACATCAATAATTGCGATGTATGTAATTTAGCAAAATATGATAGAAAACCACCAAAACCCAAATATAAACACACATTGACGAAATAAAAGAAAATTTTATAGGATTAAATGAATTAAAAGAAATAAAAATTAATATTTTTGGAAAAGATAATTCAAATACTTTCATTATTGTTATAAGTGTTCCCATATTTTTAAATAATGAATTTCCTACGTATTATTTAATATTTATACCATTTTCAAATGATACTATAATCTCAAATATAGAAGAGCAAAAAGTTATAAAATATCAAGATAAAATTTATCCTGTAAGTAAATATTTAAAGAATTTGAAAAATCCTATTGAATGCTCTCCATGTAAAACTTCTGAATATAAAGAAATGAATTATGTAGAAGAAATAAATAAAGGGCTGTTACTGGTAAGAAATTCTCAAGATGCCATAGAACACAACTGTAATGAAAAGGCATATAATTTCTATAAAAATTTCATTGTGAATTTTAATAATTGTACCATAAAAATAAATAAAAGAAGATATTTTAACAAAATCAAAACTTTTGAACACAAAATTATTGTTCAACCAAATTTAAACATTAGTCTTGTTGATTCAGAAATAGTAATAAAAGACCTATTATTACAAGATATGGGACACCAAAGTAAAATTGAACTAATTGAATATAAAAACAATCGTAATACGATTGCATTTTCAACTGTAATAATCATAAGTATAGTAATAATTATTTTGTACTGTTTAATTAAGCATAAGAACAAGAAATTAGAAATCTTATATATAAAAATGAATCGCAAAATGTGTTGGTAAGCGCATAAGTCAACAACGCCTGGACCAATTTGGTCAATTCTTTTTTATTTGTGTTTGTTATTGTCAGGAAAAGGTTCTTATGAAAAAAAAAATTAAAAAATTGCGCGGATATTCCCACAGGAACGGGTTTGGGAATGGAAACTCAGAAACTACTGGACAGATTTTTATAACCCTTCCTGCATTAGGAGTGCTACATTATCTCCCTCCATCAGTAATTTAGATTATATTTCATCCCTATAATCCCACGGGAACAGAAACGGGAACCAGAACCGAAACCTTATATTTACTTGACCGATTTCAAAAAATCTTTCAACTCTAGGATGTTATATCATCCCTCAGTGACATAGACTTATAAATGGTTCCAGTCAAGGCTTGATCCCAATATTCCCACAGGAACAGGGTTGGGAACGGAAACTTAGAACCTACTGGACGGATTTCTAAAACCCTTCCTGCATTAGGATTGCTTCATTATCCCCCTCCATTAGTAATTTAGATTATATTTCATCCCTATAATCCCACGGGAATAAAAACGGGAACGAGAACGAGTAGCTTAAAGTTACTTGACCGAAAAAATTTTTTCAACTCTTGGATGTTACATTCATCCCTCAGTTATATAGACTAAAAAATGGTTCCTGTCAAGGTTTGATCCCCATATTCCCACAGAAACGGGGTTGGGAACGGAAACTTAGAAACTACTGAACAGATTTCTAAAATTCTTTCGGCATTAGGAGTGCTACATTATCCCCCTCCATCAGTAACCTAGACTATATTTCATCCCTATAATTCCACGGGAACAGAAACGGGAACGAGAACCGAAACCTTAAAGTTTCTTGACCGATTTCAAAAATTCTTTCAACTCTAGGGTGTTACATTATCCCTCAGTGACAATGACTTATGAATAGTTCCTGTCAAGGTTTGTTATCCATATTCCCACAGGAACGGAATTTAAGAAATTGCACGGATATTCCGACAGGAACGGGTTTGGGAACGGAAACTTAGAAACTACTGGACAGATTTCTAAAACCCTTCCTGCATTAGGATTGCTACATTATCCCCCTCCATTAGTAATTTAGATTATATTTCATCCCTATAGTCCCACGGGAACAGAAACGGGATCGAGAACGGGAACCTTAAACTTACTTGATCGATTTCAAAAATTCTTTCAACTCTTGGATGTTACATTCATCCCTCAGTGACATTGACTTATAAATGGGTCCTGTCAAGGTTTGATCCCCATAATCCCACAGGAACGGGGCTGGGAACGGAAACTTATAAACTGCTGCACAGATCTCAAAAATTCTTTCGTCATTGGGATACCACATAATCCCAAAGTAAAAACGATTGTTTTTCGTCCCCAAGTTCCAACTTAAGCGGAAAAACGAGAACGGGAACCTTAAAACTATAGACCCGAGCAACGCCGGATGGCTCAGCTAGTTTTTAATAAAATCATATGTGCCGATAAAAATAAAAATGATAAAAATTGTATACGTATGAATGAAATTGTAAAAGTGAAGTCTCAGTAGAGTCTTCAATCTAAGGAGGGGGGAGTTACGAAGGTACCACTTAATGTACCAAACACGCCGCAGTTGGTTTCTATTCAGATACCAAAACTTGCAACCTCAACGGTTTAAGGAAAAGATAAACAAATAAACAAATGATCTCATGATCTCTACAGAGACACATGAGTTTGCAACCTCAACGGTTTTATGGTCTCATTGTAAACATCCGATGACCATCACCCTCATGAAGAATATTCTGTATGTAAACACATACTAGTAAGGCACAATAGAAGCATAGGTTTCATTAAAGATTATATTTAGTTCTTAAGGGAGTTCATTTCTGAAGTTTAAATAAAGCGGTCGTCCAAGACCCCAAAAGATACATCTTCGTGTTTTCTTTGTTCCTTTTCGTTTTTCGCAAAAGTTGAGATCACCTCCAAGTTGGGAGGTTGGATCTTTTAATTTTTTTGGTTAATACGGGAAGTGGTTCGTTAACTTGCGTAGAACACCATAAGTTTTCCCAACAACAGAGTTTACATGGTTAGTCCAAGTCAGATTTCGGTTAAAAATTACACCCAAATTTTTCGCAGATTGTACTTTTTCAATTGGAACACTGTTCAACACAACAGGGGGGAAATATGAAAGATCTGTCTTATTTTTTGAAATTATAATATATTTAGATTTTGTTGGGTTGAGTATTAAACCATTTTTGTTTGACCAGTTCGCGATTCCAAGTAGATCTTCATTTATACATGAGGCAGTGTGCTCAATCAACCCCAATGGACAGCTTACGTATAGTTGGACATCATCAGCATATAAATGAATTGAACAGTTCTTCACAATCGTAGGAAGCTCATTTACATATATGGAGAATAGTAACGGACCTAAGATGGATCCTTGCGGGACTCCACTAGGATTTGGAAGAAAATCGGAGAGCTGCCTTTTAAACTCAACCGCCTGTGTGCGTTCTGCTAAATAAGAGAAAATTAGATTAACTGCATCGATAGAAAGCCAATAAAGATAATAGAGCTTTTCACAAAGAATAGAATGGTTAACCAAATCAAAAGCCTTTGAAAAATCTAATAGGACTAAGAATGTAACATTTTCATAGTCAATATTTTTCCTGATATCCTCTGTAACTTTGATTAAGGCTGTTATGCAACTATTATTCTTTCTGAAACCAGATTGTTTTGGTGTGAATTGTTTTCGCTGTGAAAGAAACTAAGTACTTGTTTTTGAATAATTTTTTCGAAAGCTTTTGATCAAAATGATAGTATGGTAATAGGCCTGAACTCATAACATTTTGAATTTTTAGGCACAGGTACAATTTTTGCCATTTTCCATTGTTTCGGAAACTCGCTAGTATAAATAATAGTGTTGAAAATGTGACTTATGTATGGTAAAAAGACAGGAAGAAGGAGTTTTAGAAACGAAGGATGAATTTCATCCAAACCCATAGCATTTGACTTTATACAGCTATAGCTTCAACCACATCTTCAGAAAAAATTGTTGAGAAGCTAAAAGAATTTGTATTTGATGCAATTTCTCCATTAAAAGTGGGTGAGACGTAAATGAGATTGTTATGCAAAGTTGAATTTGACACAAATTTTTGATTCAGTACATTAGTATCTAAATTATCACTTGAAATATTGAGGGGCTTACCAATGCCCATTTGCTTCAAATATTGCCAGGTTTGTTTACTGTTTTGGGAGCTTTGAAAACGACTAGAGTAAAGGGCAGCTTTTGCGTTTCGAAAAGCCAAAACCGTTCTATTTCGTAGAGAGCGGAAGTTTTGATGAAAACTATCAATTCGAAAGGTTTTCCATCGTTTGAAGGCCAAATCTCGTTGCTGTATTAGTGATTTGACTTCTCTAGTAAACCAAGGTTTACTTTTGTGACAGTTGATTTTACTTTTTAACGGAACGTACCTATCGAAAAAATCAAGTATCTTGCTATTAAGTAGATCTATCTGTTCAGAATAAGTAGTTTTTAAAAGAATATCATTCCAATTATATGATATTACGTCAGATTGAAGAGCGACATAGATAATATTCTTGAAATCCCTATATACATAGGTATCAATTGAAATATTTACATGAAAATCGAATATCATGAAAATAAGGTCATGTTTGGAAAAAACTTGGGCTGACAGCTGGTCATAGAAAATCACTTTGCTTTTGGAACTAACAAGAAATAAATCAAGCAATGTGGGTTCGAGGGCAGAGAAATGTATAGGGATTGAAGAGTTAACGATATGAAAATTAAGACTAATAAACTCATCAAAAAATTAAAAAAAAAAATGCAAAATTTGTATGGATTTTTCTGAGCTGAAAAAACTTTTTTGTTTTTTGACTTTTTTCGGCCAGAAAGCATTTAAACGCTTTGAAATGGCAATCGAGCAGTGAACACCAAAATTCAAAAAAAAAAAAAATTATTTTTCGAGTTTTTGAAAATATTATTTTTAAGTAGTTTTAAGTATTTATTTAATTTTATGTACGTCTTACACTGTAAGATATGATATCTTATTTATAGTGTAAGGTAAAATTGTACATTTGCTACTAAATTTGATAAATTTACATTATTTTGAAGGTACATAATATTTTTCATATATTTGAAGAGTATGTCTAAACATGACTAAAGTGAATTTTATGTTGGGTTTTAATTTGTGCTGTGCTACCTGTGTTTTTAATTAATTGCGGTAAGGAATTCCATAAACGCATTGAATTCACAAAAAAACTGACGTTCGGAAGTAAGGTTGTTAAAGCGGGGGATCAATAAAAGACACGATCTGTTAGTATTCAAAAATTGTATTTCTTTAAAAAGTTCAACTGGTTGATGAGATAATACATAGTATACTCGAAAATAAGGTTAACGTTCGAAATTTCAATAGGTTTTCAAACGACATTCCCAAAAGTTTTGATGAATATTGTGAGATTCTGTCAAAGCGCCTCAATCCATAAACGTATCTTACTGCCGAGTTGAATGCAACAGTTAGTTTTCTTTTACATTCTTGATCGAGGTCACAGTAGATTTCACAACCGTAGGTCATTATGGGTATAATAAGTGTTTTTACAAGTAAAGCACGGATTTTTGGTGGAGTGAAATATTGCGTGGTCCAAAGTGTGCGTAGAACACCATAAGTTTTCCCAACAACAGAGTTTACATGGTTAGTCCAAGTCAGATTTCGGTTAAAAATTACACCCAAATTTTTCGCAGATTGTACATATTCAATTGGAACACTATTCAACACAACAGGGGGGAAATATGAAAGATCTGTCTTATTTTTTGAAATTACAATACATTTAGATTTTGTTGGGTTGAGTATTAAACCATTTTTGTTTGACCAGTTCGCGATTCCAGGTAGATCTTCATTTATACATGAGGCAGTGTGCTCAATCAACCCCAATGGACAGCTTACGTATAGTTGGACATCATCAGCATATAAATGAATTGAACAGTTCTTCACAATCGTAGGAAGCTCATTTACATATATGGAGAATAGTAACGGACCTAAGATGGATCCTTGCGGGACTCCACTAGGATTTGGAAGAAAATCGGAGAGCTGCCTTTTAAACTCAACCGCCTGTGTGCGTTCTGCTAAAAAAGAGAAAATTTGATTAACTGCATCGATAGAAAGCCCATAAAGATAATAGAGCTTTTCACAAAGAATAGAATGGTTAACCAAATCAAAAGCCTTTGAAAAATCTAATAGGACTAAGAATGTAACATTTTCATAGTCAATATTTTTCCTGATATCCTCTGTAACTTTGATTAAGGCTGTTATGCAACTATTATTCTTTCTGAAACCAGATTGTTTTGGTGTGAATTGTTTTCGCTGTGAAAGAAACTAAGTACTTGTTTTTGAATAATTTTTTCGAAAGCTTTTGATCAAAATGATAATATGGTAATAGGCCTGAACTCATAACATTTTGAATTTTTAGGCACAGGTACAATTTTTGCCATTTTCCATTGTTTCGGAAACTCGGAAATAGTGTTGAAAATGTGACTTATGTATGGTAAGAAGACAGGAAGAAGGAGTTTTAGAAACGAAGGATGAATTTCATCCAAACCCATAGCATTTGACTTTATACAGCTATAGCTTCAACCACATCTTCAGAAAAAATTCTTGAGAAGCTGAAAGAATTTGTATTTGATGCAATTTCTCCATTAAAAGTGGGTGAGACGTAAATGAGATTGTTATGCAAAGTTGAATTCGACACAAATTTTTGATTCAGTACATTAGTATCTAAATTATCACTTGAAATATTGAGGGGCTTACCAATGCCCATTTGCTTCAAATATTGCCAGGTTTGTTTACTGTTTTGGGAGCTTTGAAAACGACTAGAGTAAAGGGCAGCTTTTGCGTTTCGAATAGCCAAAACCGTTCTATTTCGTAGAGAGCGGAAGTTTTGATGAAAACTATCAATTCGAAAGGTTTTCCATCGTTTGAAGGCCAAATCTCGTTGCTGTATTAGTGATTTGACTTCTCTAGTAAACCAAGGTTTACTTTTGTGACAGTTGATTTTACTTTTTAACGGAACGTACCTATCGAAAAAATCAAGTATCTTGCTATTAAGTAGATCTATCTGTTCAGAACAAGTAGTTTTTAAAAGAATATCATTCCAATTATATGATATTACGTCAGATTGAAGAGCGATATAGATAATATTCTTGAAATCCCTATATACATAGGTATCAATTGAAATATTTACATGAAAATCGAATATCATGAAAATAAGGTCATGTTTGGAAAAAACTTGGGCTGACAGCTGGTCATAGAAAATCACTTTGCTTTTGGAACTAACAAGAAATAAATCAAGCAATGTGGGTTCGAGGGCAGAGAAATGTATAGGGATTGAAGAGTTAACGATATGAAAATTAAGACTAATAAACTCATCAAAAAATTAAAAAAAAAATAATATAAAAAAAAAAAATGCAAAATTTGTATGGATTTTTCTGAGCTGAAAAAACTTTTTTGTTTTTTGACTTTTTTCGGCCGGAAAGCATTTAAACGCTTTGAAATGGCAATCGAGCAGTGAAAAAAAAATTATTTTTCGAGTTTTTGAAAATATTATTTTTAAGTAATTTTAAGTATTTATTTAATTTTATGTACGTCTTACACTGTAAGATATGATATCTTATTTATAGTGTAAGGTAAAATTGTACATTTGCTACTAAATTTGATAAATTTACATTATTTCGAAGGTACATAATATTTTTCATATATTTGAAGAGAATGTCTAAACATGACTAAAGTGAATTTTATGTTGGGTTTTAATTTGTGCTGTGCTACCTGTGTTTTTAATTAATTGCGGTAAGGAATTCCATAAACGCATTGAATTCACAAAAAACTGACGTTCGGAAGTAAGGTTGTTAAAGCGGGGGATCAATAAAAGACACGATTAGTATTCAAAAATTGTATTTCTTTAAAAAGTTCAACTGGTTGATGAGATAATACATAGTATACTCGAAAATAAGGTTAACGTTCGAAATTTCAATAGGTTTTCAAACGACATTCCCAAAAGTTTTGATGAATATTGTGAGATTCTGTCAAAGCGCCTCAATCCATAATCGTATCTTACTGCCGAGTTGAATGCAACAGTTAGTTTTCTTTTACATTCTTGATCGAGGTCACAGTAGATTTCACAACCGTAGGTCATTATGGGTATAATAAGTGTTTTTACAAGTAAAGCACGGATTTTTGGTGGAGTGAAATATTGCGTGGTCCAAAGTGTGCGTAGAACACCATAAGTTTTCCCAACAACAGAGTTTACATGGTTAGTCCAAGTCAGATTTCGGTTAAAAATTACACCCAAATTTTTCGCATATTGTACATATTCAATTGGAACACTATTCAACACAACAGGGGGGAAATATGAAAGATCTGTCTTATTTTTTGAAATTACAATACATTTAGATTTTGTTGGGTTGAGTATTAAACCATTTTTGTTTGACCAGTTCGCGATTCCAGGTAGATCTTCATTTATACATGAGGCAGTGTGCTCAATCAACCCCAATGGACAGCTTACGTATAGTTGGACATCATCAGCATATAAATGAATTGAACAGTTCTTCACAATCGTAGGAAGCTCATTTACATATATGGAGAATAGTAACGGACCTAAGATGGATCCTTGCGGGACTCCACTAGGATTTGGAAGAAAATCGGAGAGCTGCCTTTTAAACTCAACCGCCTGTGTGCGTTCTGCTAAATAAGAGAAAATTAGATTAACTGCATCGATAGAAAGCCCATAAAGATAATAGAGCTTTTCACAAAGAATAGAATGGTTAACCAAATCAAAAGCCTTTGAAAAATCTAATAGGACTAAGAATGTAACATTTTCATAGTCAATATTTTTCCTGATATCCTCTGTAACTTTGATTAAGGCTGTTATGCAACTATTATTCTTTCTGAAACCAGATTGTTTTGGTGTGAATTGTTTTCGCTGTGAAAGAAACTAAGTACTTGTTTTTGAATAATTTTTTCGAAAGCTTTTGATCAAAATGATAATATGGTAATAGGCCTGAACTCATAACATTTTGAATTTTTAGGCACAGGTACAATTTTTGCCATTTTCCATTGTTTCGGAAACTCGGAAATAGTGTTGAAAATGTGACTTATGTATGGTAAGAAGACAGGAAGAAGGAGTTTTAGAAACGAAGGATGAATTTCATCCAAACCCATAGCATTTGACTTTATACAGCTATAGCTTCAACCACATCTTCAGAAAAAATTCTTGAGAAGCTGAAAGAATTTGTATTTGATGCAATTTCTCCATTAAAAGTGGGTGAGACGTAAATGAGATTGTTACGGAAAGTTGAATTCGACACAAATTTTTGATTCAGTACATTAGTATCTAAATTATCACTTGAAATATTGAGGGGCTTACCAATGCCCATTTGCTTCAAATATTGCCAGGTTTGTTTACTGTTTTGGGAGCTTTGAAAACGACTAGAGTAAAGGGCAGCTTTTGCGTTTCGAATAGCCAAAACCGTTCTATTTCGTAGAGAGCGGAAGTTTTGATGAAAACTATCAATTCGAAAGGTTTTCCATCGTTTGAAGGCCAAATCTCGTTGCTGTATTAGTGATTTGACTTCTCTAGTAAACCAAGGTTTACTTTTGTGACAGTTGATTTTACTTTTTAACGGAACGTACCTATCGAAAAAATCAAGTATCTTGCTATTAAGTAGATCTATCTGTTCAGAATAAGTAGTTTTTAAAAGAATATCATTCCAATTATATGATATTACGTCAGATTGAAGAGCGATATAGATAATATTCTTGAAATCCCTATATACATAGGTATCAATTGAAATATTTACATGAAAATCGAATATCATGAAAATAAGGTCATGTTTGGAAAAAACTTGGGCTGACAGCTGGTCATAGAAAATCACTTTGCTTTTGGAACTAACAAGAAATAAATCAAGCAATGTGGGTTCGAGGGCAGAGAAATGTATAGGGATTGAAGAGTTAACGATATGAAAATTAAGACTAATAAACTCATCAAAAAATTAAAAAAAAAAATGCAAAATTTGTATGGATTTTTCTGAGCTGAAAAAACTTTTTTGTTTTTTGACTTTTTTCGGCCGGAAAGCATTTAAACGCTTTGAAATGGCAATCGAGCAGTGAACACCAAAATTCAAAAAAAAAAAAATTATTTTTCGAGTTTTTGAAAATATTATTTTTAAGTAATTTTAAGTATTTATTTAATTTTATGTACGTCTTACACTGTAAGATATGATATCTTATTTATAGTGTAAGGTAAAATTGTACATTTGCTACTAAATTTGATAAATTTACATTATTTTGAACGTACTGTGACGTGTTTTTAGTTTTCCAGCCGAGGTATCGCTCACGGCTAGCCAAGGTCAGGTGAAGAAAAACACCAAACTTCACAAAGGTCAAAGAAATTCTCTTTTATTAGAACTTAATAGATTTTTTTTATATTATAATTGACAAAGAGGATATATGTATATTTTGGGTATCGTTCGTTGCGGTGCCTTCGGTTTATGGAGCACCGTTCTGGAATTTGGGATGTCCGGGATTTTCTCAGACTCAGGGCAGATCCACGACTGTCGGCTGGTGGCTTCACTAGTCTCTGATATCTGCGGGGGAGAAAGGATTAATATGTATTACGTTAGAGGGGATTACTGCCCCTAGCTGGTCAATACCTCACGGCGCATTCGCCCTATAGGCAGCCGGAAGTGAGTCAAAGTTCGTAGTCGTCCAAAGACCCCGAGCGTCCGAAGACCTCGGCAGGTGAAACACGAGCGTCCGAAGACCTCGGTAGGTGAAACACAGGCGTCCGAAGATCCCGGTAGGTGAAACACAGGCGTCCGAAGACGCCGGTAGGTGAAACACGAGCGTCCGCAGACCTCTGTAGGTGAAACACAGGCGTCCGAAGACCCCGGTAGGTGAAACGCGAGCGTCCGGAGACCTCGGTAGGTGAAACGCAGGCGTCCGAAGACCCCGGTAGGTGAAACACGAGCGTCCGAAGACCTCGGTAGGTGAAACACGAGCGTCCGAAGACCTCGGTAGGTGAAACACAGGCGTCCGAAGACCCCGGTAGGTGAAACGCGAGCGTCCGGAGACCTCGGTAGGTGAAACACGAGCGTCCGAAGACCTCGGTAGGTGAAACTCAGGCGTCCGAAGACCCCGGTAGGTGAAACACGAGCGTCCGAAGACCTCGGTAGGTGAAACCCAGGCGTCCGAAGACCCCGGTAGGTGAAACACGAGCGTCCGAAGACCTCGGTAGGTGAAACACAGGCGTCCGAAGACCCCGGTAGGTGAAACACAGGCGTCCGAAGACCCCGGTAGGTGAAACACGAGCGTCCGAAGACCTCGGTAGGTGAAACACAGGCGTCCGAAGACCCCGGTAGGTGAAACACGAGCGTCCGAAGACCTCGGTAGGTGAAACACAGGCGTCCGAAGACCCCGGTAGGTGAAACACGAGCGTCCGAAGACCTCGGTAGGTGAAACACAGGCGTCCGAAGACCCCGGTAGGTGAAACACGAGCACGTCCGAAGACCTCGGTACAGCTGTAGCTGTGGGATCGCCAAGTACTATTCTTTGCCCTTGGTGGCACAATACTTAATAAATATATTGAGGCAAAAAGAACTTACTATCATACAACATACACCCTTTATACCTTACTCGGTTTCCTGGATTCCTCTTGGTCGCTTTCCTGGTTACTGTAGGAGATGTGTGTCTCTTGGCAGACACCGGCAAACTGTTTTTTTCCATGCGCTGAGCCGCTCTATTTATACCCGCAGCTCAGTGTGGTGCCGTGTGCGCATCCCATATAACTTAATGGGGAAATGCCTTACTCCCATATAATCTTCCCATCTGTTATGTTTTGTTTGCACATAAATGCTATTAATATCTGCTGTATAATGTATATTCATATGCTCGCCCTACATGATATTGCTGTGAAAACAAATACAACTCACCATCGAGCTCTGTCGACCGTCGTCGCATGCACTGCTTGTGCATGGGGAGTTGGTTGTTGGGTGGTATTACCACCTACCCAATATCCATGAGGTTAGCTTTTCACCTCCATGGTACAACCTTGAGTATTTTCCACCACAGGTGCTATGTCTTGGCTACGAGATTACTTTCTGGTTGGTGTATCGGATGAGGGGTGTCTTTCCATTTTAATGCGCTAGATGGCGGCACACCGGTGTTGAGGAGATGAATTCAAAGCATGTAACGAGGTTCTCAAATGCCTCGTTACATATCCTCCCCCTTTTGGAGACGAGGACCTCCTCGTCTAATCCTCATACGGTAGTACAAAAAAGGTATTGTATATATTTTTTCCAATTACTTTTTTTTTTATAAATACAATGGTCATTTGCAAAAAAAATTAATTTCATTTTTCTTCTTAGATATCTAAAAAACCAAAAAAAAAACTCCTCTTCTTCTCACGAACAAAAAAAATGTTCGCCTCCTTTTTTTTTTGTTTGCATACTACGGGTGGTAATAAATCTTTTGCTTCTGGCCGGTCGGTCTGTGGATTAAGATAGCCTCTCCTCTTTTAATGATGCGGCAGTCCACTAAGTCACTCTTTCGGACAAAGAAAAGGCGCTGGCAACGTCTCCCTGCTTGGTACTGGTCGTGCCGTCGAACGTTGATTCCCAGGAACGGGTCCTCCTTCTTCTTTGGTCGTGGCTGCGGCACATGGTTCGGCGGTTGACTGCCTTTTGCAGCTGCTAGCGTAGATTCTGGGTCCATCGTCTTCTTATCCCATGACCGTGGATCTGTGCGGTGTTGTTCGATTGACATGGTCACGTTCGGCTTCCTAAATCCAAATGTTTTCGGTGCGGTTGTGATGGGGTCGGTTCTTTTTTTCATTTGTCGTACTTGGCTTCTTGGCGGGTCTTGGTTCGGCGAGCTAGTTGTAGCGGTAACGTTGGCTGGCTTACGGGTAACGGTCGGGGTTCGTCTGGTGGTGGCCTTCTTATTGGCGGCGGCGGCGGTGGTTTGCTTGGTACGGGCCTCCACGGTAGTATTCTGGCTGGTACTGGCGAGGGGTGTTCTGGACCTGACGGTAGTTCGGCTGGCTACGGTGTGCGGAACTCGGGATACTCGTCTTTAAGGTCACTCCCTGTAGTCTGGATCATGATTGGCTCGGGCTGCGTGTTACTGTTAGTAGGCAGCTTTGGTAACGAAATGGTGCCACATGAGCAAGTAACCCTCCTAGGCATCTGATTGCTGGGACTGACTAACGACGGCGGTTTTAGAGCTGATATTCGAAATCCGGGATACTTAGCGGGGTTGAGCTCCACTTGTCTGGCACGTCGTCCCTTCCAATCATACACGGGGCTACACCGAATCAACAGCTCATTCGGGTTAAGTGGTATAGTGTCTCTTGGCTGCGTTGGTACAGGCGACGGCGGCGGTGTGCATGAAGCGATTAACTTATTGTACCTGGGACGTCGGTATTTAGGTCTACGGGTCTGGCTGTACATGATTGCAATTCTATGCGGATGACAATTACAATCCCTCGTCAATCGTCCATCTTCTCCGCAGTGAGAGCAAAACAGACGGAAGGGTCTTCCGCAGTTACTCCTAGTGTGACCGCGCTGTTGCAGTTCCAGCAGTGAGTTCTCCGGTCGTACTGATAAGCGTGCGATAGCATCTGAATCTGGTCGGTACGGTTAAAATTCGGTAGCGGTGGCGGCAATACAGCGCGGCGGTCGGTTACTGGTCGGTCAGGAAAAATAAATCGGTTAGGTGTAGGAGCAGCACGGGGCAGTGCTTGGCGGGAGGTATGATCTTCCCTTCGTATGTACTCATACTCCTCTGCCAGCTTCATGAGTTCGTCCAGCGTCTCGAAATCGCGTCTTTTTATGTATAGGTGATATTCCGGTCGCAAACTATCATAAATGCGATCAATACTATCCTCGAGGCTGATACGCGGGTGTCTGTGGATCAAATATTGTGTGGCTTGTATAAAATCTTTTGCCTTTTCGCGTGGCCCTTGCCTTTTCCGCAATATATCCTTATCTAATTTGCAGAGGTACCTAGCTGGCAAATAATGGTCTAGGAAAGCGGTGCGGAACTGCGTCCAGGATTTCATACGATCTTTGTTTATGCGGAACCACTCTAGGGCGGTGCCGCGTAGTATTTCCGGTAAGGCCTTGATAATATCGTCAGGGCGTATGTCATAGCATGCGGTTAATTCTTCGAGCCGGTCCATAAATTCGATCGCGTTCCCTGATGAGTCGAACCTTAATCCCCATTTGCGGACATTATTCATCAGCTCAGCCTCGTAGCTGAGGATGAACCGACCGGTTGGGCGGAGAGCTGGCCTGGTGGCCGTTGGTTCGACAGGGGGTGGGGTAGCGACTGCATTGGGGAGCACGGCCCTTGACGATGCCGAGTGCGTTGCCAGGTCGTCTTCGGTGGACGGTGCGGCGGTAGTTGGTACATAGGACGGTACCTGGAAGGAGATCTCGGTGTACATCGGTGACTTTGGTTCGGTTTCGATTTCTTGGGTTGGTACAGGTTTGTACTCCCGCTCCGTTACGGCTTTCTCTTGCGTGGATTTCCGGAGTCTAACTTGTTTGATGTGACTGCTGAATCGGGCTCGTAGCGTAGCTAAAGTGCCTTCAGCGTCGAGCCCTAACTGACTCATACGTGTCACCAGTTCTGGCTTGCTGGGCAAGTATATTGCCCCTATACTGGCGAACACGTCGAAGCCTTCTTCGGAGTCTGTCATGTCTGGATTTTTTTTGTTTCTAGCTTGTTTTTATAGTTCTAAGAGAATTTCTTTTACAACGGTGGACCTTAATAGTCCCTGCTCGGGCGCCAAATTGTGACGTGTTTTTAGTTTTCCAGCCGAGGTATCGCTCACGGCTAGCCAAGGTCAGGTGAAGAAAAACACCAAACTTCACAAAGGTCAAAGAAATTCTCTTTTATTAGAACTTAATAGATTTTTTTTATATTATAATTGACAAAGAGGATATATGTATATTTTGGGTATCGTTCGTTGCGGTGCCTTCGGTTTATGGAGCACCGTTCTGGAATTTGAGATATCCGGGATTTTCTCAGACTCAGGGCAGATCCACGACTGTCGGCTGGTGGCTTCACTAGTCTCTGATATCTGCGGGGGAGAAAGGATTAATATGTATTACGTTAGAGGGGATTACTGCCCCTAGCAGGTCAATACCTCACGGCGCATTCGCCCTATAGGCAGCCGGAAGTGAGTCAAAGTTCGTAGTCGTCCAAAGACCCCGAGCGTCCGAAGACCTCGGCAGGTGAAACACGAGCGTCCGAAGACCTCGGTAGGTGAAACACAGGCGTCCGAAGATCCCGGTAGGTGAAACACAGGCGTCCGAAGACCCCGGTAGGTGAAACACGAGCGTCCGCAGACCTCGGTAGGTGAAACACAGGCGTCCGAAGACCCCGGTAGGTGAAACGCGAGCGTCCGGAGACCTCGGTAGGTGAAACGCAGGCGTCCGAAGACCCCGGTAGGTGAAACACGAGCGTCCGAAGACCTCGGTAGGTGAAACACGAGCGTCCGAAGACCTCGGTAGGTGAAACACAGGCGTCCGAAGACCCCGGTACGTGAAACACGAGCGTCCGCAGACCTCGGTAGGTGAAACACAGGCGTCCGAAGACCCCGGTAGGTGAAACGCGAGCGTCCGGAGACCTCGGTAGGTGAAACTCAGGCGTCCGAAGACCCCGGTAGGTGAGACACGAGCGTCCGAAGACCTCGGTAGGTGAAACACAGGCGTCCGAAGACCCCGGTAGGTGAAACACGAGCGTCCGAAGACCTCGGTAGGTGAAACACAGGCGTCCGAAGACCCCGGTAGGTGAAACACGAGCGTCCGAAGACCTCGGTAGGTGAAACACAGGCGTCCGAAGACCCCGGTAGGTGAAACACGAGCACGTCCGAAGACCTCGGTACAGCTGTAGCTGTGGGATCGCCAAGTACTATTCTTTGCCCTTGGTGGCACAATACTTAATAAATATATTTAGGCAAAAAGAACTTACTATCATACAACATACACCCTTTATACCTTACTCGGTTTCCTGGATTCCTCTTGGTCGCTTTCCTGGTTACTTTAGGAGATGTGTGTCTCTTGGCAGACACCGGCAAACTGTATTTTTCCATGCGCTGAGCCGCTCTATTTATACCCGCAGCTCAGTGTGGTGCCGTGTGCGCATCCCATATAACTTAATGGGGAAATGCCTTACTCCCATATAATCTTCCCATCTGTTATGTTTTGTTTGCACATAAATGCTATTAATATCTGCTGTATAATGTATATTCATATGCTCGCCCTACATGATATTGCTGTGAAAACAAACACAACTCACCATCGAGCTCTGTCGACCGTCGTCGCATGCACTGCTTGTGCATGGGGAGTTGGTTGTTGGGTGGTATTACCACCTACCCAATATCCATGAGGTTAGCTTTTCACCTCCATGGTACAACCTTGAGTATTTTCCACCACAGGTGCTATGTCTTGGCTACGAGATTACTTTCTGGTTGGTGTATCGGATGAGGGGTGTCTTTCCATTTTAATGCGCTAGATGGCGGCACACCGGTGTTGAGGAGATGAATTCAAAGCATGTAACGAGGTTCTCAAATGCCTCGTTACAGTACATAATATTTTTCATATATTTGAAGAGAATGTCTAAACATGACTAAAGTGAATTTTATGTTGGGTTTTAATTTGTGCTGTGCTACCTGTGTTTTTAATTAATTGCGGTAAGGAATTCCATAAACGCATTGAATTCACAAAAAACTGACGTTCGGAAGTAAGGTTGTTAAAGCGGGGGATCAATAAAAGACACGATTAGTATTCAAAAATTGTATTTCTTTAAAAAGTTCAACTGGTTGATGAGATAATACATAGTATACTCGAAAATAAGGTTAACGTTCGAAATTTCAATAGGTTTTCAAACGACATTCCCAAAAGTTTTGATGAATATTGTGAGATTCTGTCAAAGCGCCTCAATCCATAATCGTATCTTACTGCCGAGTTGAATGCAACAGTTAGTTTTCTTTTACATTCTTGATCGAGGTCACAGTAGATTTCACAACCGTAGGTCATTATGGGTATAATAAGTGTTTTTACAAGTAAAGCACGGATTTTTGGTGGAGTGAAATATTGCGTGGTCCAAAGTGTGCGTAGAACACCATAAGTTTTCCCAACAACAGAGTTTACATGGTTAGTCCAAGTCAGATTTCGGTTAAAAATTACACCCAAATTTTTCGCAGATTGTACATATTCAATTGGAACACTATTCAACACAACAGGGGGGAAATATGAAAGATCTGTCTTATTTTTTGAAATTACAATACATTTAGATTTTGTTGGGTTGAGTATTAAACCATTTTTGTTTGACCAGTTCGCGATTCCAGGTAGATCTTCATTTATACATGAGGCAGTGTGCTCAATCAACCCCAATGGACAGCTTACGTATAGTTGGACATCATCAGCATATAAATGAATTGAACAGTTCTTCACAATCGTAGGAAGCTCATTTACATATATGGAGAATAGTAACGGACCTAAGATGGATCCTTGCGGGACTCCACTAGGATTTGGAAGAAAATCGGAGAGCTGCCTTTTAAACTCAACCGCCTGTGTGCGTTCTGCTAAATAAGAGAAAATTAGATTAACTGCATCGATAGAAAGCCCATAAAGATAATAGAGCTTTTCACAAAGAATAGAATGGTTAACCAAATCAAAAGCCTTTGAAAAATCTAATAGGACTAAGAATGTAACATTTTCATAGACAATATTTTTCCTGATATCCTCTGTAACTTTGATTAAGGCTGTTATGCAACTATTATTCTTTCTGAAACCAGATTGTTTTGGTGTGAATTGTTTTCGCTGTGAAAGAAACTAAGTACTTGTTTTTGAATAATTTTTTCGAAAGCTTTTGATCAAAATGATAATATGGTAATAGGCCTGAACTCATAACATTTTGAATTTTTAGGCACAGGTACAATTTTTGCCATTTTCCATTGTTTCGGAAACTCGGAAATAGTGTTGAAAATGTGACTTATGTATGGTAAGAAGACAGGAAGAAGGAGTTTTAGAAACGAAGGATGAATTTCATCCAAACCCATAGCATTTGACTTTATACAGCTATAGCTTCAACCACATCTTCAGAAAAAATTCTTGAGAAGCTGAAAGAATTTGTATTTGATGCAATTTCTCCATTAAAAGTGGGTGAGACGTAAATGAGATTGTTACGCAAAGTTGAATTCGACACAAATTTTTGATTCAGTACATTAGTATCTAAATTATCACTTGAAATATTGAGGGGCTTACCAATGCCCATTTGCTTCAAATATTGCCAGGTTTGTTTACTGTTTTGGGAGCTTTGAAAACGACTAGAGTAAAGGGCAGCTTTTGCGTTTCGAATAGCCAAAACCGTTCTATTTCGTAGAGAGCGGAAGTTTTGATGAAAACTATCAATTCGAAAGGTTTTCCATCGTTTGAAGGCCAAATCTCGTTGCTGTATTAGTGATTTGACTTCTCTAGTAAACCAAGGTTTACTTTTGTGACAGTTGATTTTACTTTTTAACGGAACGTACCTATCGAAAAAATCAAGTATCTTGCTATTAAGTAGATCTATCTGTTCAGAATAAGTAGTTTTTAAAAGAATATCATTCCAATTATATGATATTACGTCAGATTGAAGAGCGATATAGATAATATTCTTGAAATCCCTATATACATAGGTATCAATTGAAATATTTACATGAAAATCGAATATCATGAAAATAAGGTCATGTTTGGAAAAAACTTGGGCTGACAGCTGGTCATAGAAAATCACTTTGCTTTTGGAACTAACAAGAAATAAATCAAGCAATGTGGGTTCGAGGGCAGAGAAATGTATAGGGATTGAAGAGTTAACGATATGAAAATTAAGACTAATAAACTCATCAAAAAATTAAAAAAAAAATAATATAAAAAAAAAAAATGCAAAATTTGTATGGATTTTTCTGAGCTGAAAAAACTTTTTTGTTTTTTGACTTTTTTCGGCCGGAAAGCATTTAAACGCTTTGAAATGGCAATCGAGCAGTGAACACCAAAATTCAAAAAAAAAAAAATTATTTTTCGAGTTTTTGAAAATATTATTTTTAAGTAATTTTAAGTATTTATTTAATTTTATGTACGTCTTACACTGTAAGATATGATATCTTATTTATAGTGTAAGGTAAAATTGTACATTTGCTACTAAATTTGATAAATTTACATTATTTTGAACGTACTGTGACGTGTTTTTAGTTTTCCAGCCGAGGTATCGCTCACGGCTAGCCAAGGTCAGGTGAAGAAAAACACCAAACTTCACAAAGGTCAAAGAAATTCTCTTTTATTAGAACTTAATAGATTTTTTTTATATTATAATTGACAAAGAGGATATATGTATATTTTGGGTATCGTTCGTTGCGGTGCCTTCGGTTTATGGAGCACCGTTCTGGAATTTGGGATGTCCGGGATTTTCTCAGACTCAGGGCAGATCCACGACTGTCGGCTGGTGGCTTCACTAGTCTCTGATATCTGCGGGGGAGAAAGGATTAATATGTATTACGTTAGAGGGGATTACTGCCCCTAGCTGGTCAATACCTCACGGCGCATTCGCCCTATAGGCAGCCGGAAGTGAGTCAAAGTTCGTAGTCGTCCAAAGACCCCGAGCGTCCGAAGACCTCGGCAGGTGAAACACGAGCGTCCGAAGACCTCGGTAGGTGAAACACAGGCGTCCGAAGATCCCGGTAGGTGAAACACAGGCGTCCGAAGACCCCGGTAGGTGAAACACGAGCGTCCGCAGACCTCGGTAGGTGAAACACAGGCGTCCGAAGACCCCGGTAGGTGAAACGCGAGCGTCCGGAGACCTCGGTAGGTGAAACGCAGGCGTCCGAAGACCCCGGTAGGTGAAACACGAGCGTCCGAAGACCTCGGTAGGTGAAACACGAGCGTCCGAAGACCTCGGTAGGTGAAACACAGGCGTCCGAAGACCCCGGTAGGTGAAACGCGAGCGTCCGGAGACCTCGGTAGGTGAAACACGAGCGTCCGAAGACCTCGGTAGGTGAAACTCAGGCGTCCGAAGACCCCGGTAGGTGAAACACGAGCGTCCGAAGACCTCGGTAGGTGAAACCCAGGCGTCCGAAGACCCCGGTAGGTGAAACACGAGCGTCCGAAGACCTCGGTAGGTGAAACACAGGCGTCCGAAGACCCCGGTAGGTGAAACACAGGCGTCCGAAGACCCCGGTAGGTGAAACACGAGCGTCCGAAGACCTCGGTAGGTGAAACACAGGCGTCCGAAGACCCCGGTAGGTGAAACACGAGCGTCCGAAGACCTCGGTAGGTGAAACGCAGGCGTCCGAAGACCCCGGTAGGTGAAACACGAGCGTCCGAAGACCTCGGTAGGTGAAACACAGGCGTCCGAAGACCCCGGTAGGTGAAACACGAGCACGTCCGAAGACCTCGGTACAGCTGTAGCTGTGGGATCGCCAAGTACTATTCTTTGCCCTTGGTGGCACAATACTTAATAAATATATTGAGGCAAAAAGAACTTACTATCATACAACATACACCCTTTATACCTTACTCGGTTTCCTGGATTCCTCTTGGTCGCTTTCCTGGTTACTGTAGGAGATGTGTGTCTCTTGGCAGACACCGGCAAACTGTTTTTTTCCATGCGCTGAGCCGCTCTATTTATACCCGCAGCTCAGTGTGGTGCCGTGTGCGCATCCCATATAACTTAATGGGGAAATGCCTTACTCCCATATAATCTTCCCATCTGTTATGTTTTGTTTGCACATAAATGCTATTAATATCTGCTGTATAATGTATATTCATATGCTCGCCCTACATGATATTGCTGTGAAAACAAATACAACTCACCATCGAGCTCTGTCGACCGTCGTCGCATGCACTGCTTGTGCATGGGGAGTTGGTTGTTGGGTGGTATTACCACCTACCCAATATCCATGAGGTTAGCTTTTCACCTCCATGGTACAACCTTGAGTATTTTCCACCACAGGTGCTATGTCTTGGCTACGAGATTACTTTCTGGTTGGTGTATCGGATGAGGGGTGTCTTTCCATTTTAATGCGCTAGATGGCGGCACACCGGTGTTGAGGAGATGAATTCAAAGCATGTAACGAGGTTCTCAAATGCCTCGTTACATATCCTCCCCCTTTTGGAGACGAGGACCTCCTCGTCTAATCCTCATACGGTAGTACAAAAAAGGTATTGTATATATTTTTTCCAATTACTTTTTTTTTTTATAAATACAATGGTCATTTGCAAAAAAAATTAATTTCATTTTTCTTCTTAGATATCTAAAAAACCAAAAAAAAACTCCTCTTCTTCTCACGAACAAAAAAAATGTTCGCCTCCTTTTTTTTTTGTTTGCATACTACGGGTGGTAATAAATCTTTTGCTTCTGGCCGGTCGGTCTGTGGATTAAGATAGCCTCTCCTCTTTTAATGATGCGGCAGTCCACTAAGTCACTCTTTCGGACAAAGAAAAGGCGCTGGCAACGTCTCCCTGCTTGGTACTGGTCGTGCCGTCGAACGTCGATTCCCAGGAACGGGTCCTCCTTCTTCTTTGGTCGTGGCTGCGGCACATGGTTCGGCGGTTGACTGCCTTTTGCAGCTGCTAGCGTAGATTCTGGGTCCATCGTCTTCTTATCCCATGACCGTGGATCTGTGCGGTGTTGTTCGATTGACATGGTCACGTTCGGCTTCCTAAATCCAAATGTTTTCGGTGCGGTTGTGATGGGGTCGGTTCTTTTTTTCATTTGTCGTACTTGGCTTCTTGGCGGGTCTTGGTTCGGCGAGCTAGTTGTAGCGGTAACGTTGGCTGGTTTACGGGTAACGGTCGGGGTTCGTCTGGTGGTGGCCTTCTTATTGGCGGCGGCGGCGGTGGTTTGCTTGGTACGGGCCTCCACGGTAGTATTCTGGCTGGTACTGGCGAGGGGTGTTCTGGACCTGACGGTAGTTCGGCTGGCTACGGTGTGCGGAACTCGGGATACTCGTCTTTAAGGTCACTCCCTGTAGTCTGGATCATGATTGGCTCGGGCTGCGTGTTACTGTTAGTAGGCAGCTTTGGTAACGAAATGGTGCCACATGAGCAAGTAACCCTCCTAGGCATCTGATTGCTGGGACTGACTAACGACGGCGGTTTTAGAGCTGATATTCGAAATCCGGGATACTTAGCGGGGTTGAGCTCCACTTGTCTGGCACGTCGTCCCTTCCAATCATACACGGGGCTACACCGAATCAACAGCTCATTCGGGTTAAGTGGTATAGTGTCTCTTGGCTGCGTTGGTACAGGCGACGGCGGCGGTGTGCATGAAGCGATTAACTTATTGTACCTGGGACGTCGGTATTTAGGTCTACGGGTCTGGCTGTACATGATTGCAATTCTATGCGGATGACAATTACAATCCCTCGTCAATCGTCCATCTTCTCCGCAGTGAGAGCAAAACAGACGGAAGGGTCTTCCGCAGTTACTCCTAGTGTGACCGCGCTGTTTGCAGTTCCAGCAGTGAGTTCTCCGGTCGTACTGATAAGCGTGCGATAGCATCTGAATCTGGTCGGTACGGTTAAAATTCGGTAGCGGTGGCGGCAATACAGCGCGGCGGTCGGTTACTGGTCGGTCAGGAAAAATAAATCGGTTAGGTGTAGGAGCAGCACGGGGCAGTGCTTGGCGGGAGGTATGATCTTCCCTTCGTATGTACTCATACTCCTCTGCCAGCTTCATGAGTTCGTCCAGCGTCTCGAAATCGCGTCTTTTTATGTATAGGTGATATTCCGGTCGCAAACTATCATAAATGCGATCAATACTATCCTCGAGGCTGATACGCGGGTGTCTGTGGATCAAATATTGTGTGGCTTGTATAAAATCTTTTGCCTTTTCGCGTGGCCCTTGCCTTTTCCGCAATATATCCTCCTCTAATTTGCAGAGGTACCTAGCTGGCAAATAATGGTCTAGGAAAGCGGTGCGGAACTGCGTCCAGGATTTCATACGATCTTTGTTTATGCGGAACCACTCTAGGGCGGTGCCGCGTAGTATTTCCGGTAAGGCCTTGATAATATCGTCAGGGCGTATGTCATAGCATGCGGTTAATTCTTCGAGCCGGTCCATAAATTCGATCGCGTTCCCTGATGAGTCGAACCTTAATCCCCATTTGCGGACATTATTCATCAGCTCAGCCTCGTAGCTGAGGATGAACCGACCGGTTGGGCGGAGAGCTGGCCTGGTGGCCGTTGGTTCGACAGGGGGTGGGGTAGCGACTGCATTGGGGAGCACGGCCCTTGACGATGCCGAGTGCGTTGCCAGGTCGTCTTCGGTGGACGGTGCGGCGGTAGTTGGTACATAGGACGGTACCTGGAAGGAGATCTCGGTGTACATCGGTGACTTTGGTTCGGTTTCGATTTCTTGGGTTGGTACAGGTTTGTACTCCCGCTCCGTTACGGCTTTCTCTTGCGTGGATTTCCGGAGTCTAACTTGTTTGATGTGACTGCTGAATCGGGCTCGTAGCGTAGCTAAAGTGCCTTCAGCGTCGAGCCCTAACTGACTCATACGTGTCACCAGTTCTGGCTTGCTGAGCAAGTATATTGCCCCTATACTGGCGAACACGTCGAAGCCTTCTTCGGAGTCTGTCATGTCTGGATTTTTTTTGTTTCTAGCTTGTTTTTATAGTTCTAAGAGAATTTCTTTTACAACGGTGGACCTTAATAGTCCCTGCTCGGGCGCCAAATTGTGACGTGTTTTTAGTTTTCCAGCCGAGGTATCGCTCACGGCTAGCCAAGGTCAGGTGAAGAAAAACACCAAACTTCACAAAGGTCAAAGAAATTCTCTTTTATTAGAACTTAATAGATTTTTTTTATATTATAATTGACAAAGAGGATATATGTATATTTTGGGTATCGTTCGTTGCGGTGCCTTCGGTTTATGGAGCACCGTTCTGGAATTTGGGATATCCGGGATTTTCTCAGACTCAGGGCAGATCCACGACTGTCGGCTGGTGGCTTCACTAGTCTCTGATATCTGCGGGGGAGAAAGGATTAATATGTATTACGTTAGAGGGGATTACTGCCCCTAGCAGGTCAATACCTCACGGCGCATTCGCCCTATAGGCAGCCGGAAGTGAGTCAAAGTTCGTAGTCGTCCAAAGACCCCGAGCGTCCGAAGACCTCGGCAGGTGAAACACGAGCGTCCGAAGACCTCGGTAGGTGAAACACAGGCGTCCGAAGATCCCGGTAGGTGAAACACAGGCGTCCGAAGACCCCGGTAGGTGAAACACGAGCGTCCGCAGACCTCGGTAGGTGAAACACAGGCGTCCGAAGACCCCGGTAGGTGAAACGCGAGCGTCCGGAGACCTCGGTAGGTGAAACGCAGGCGTCCGAAGACCCCGGTAGGTGAAACACGAGCGTCCGAAGACCTCGGTAGGTGAAACACGAGCGTCCGAAGACCTCGGTAGGTGAAACACAGGCGTCCGAAGACCCCGGTAGGTGAAACACGAGCGTCCGCAGACCTCGGTAGGTGAAACACAGGCGTCCGAAGACCCCGGTAGGTGAAACGCGAGCGTCCGGAGACCTCGGTAGGTGAAACTCAGGCGTCCGAAGACCCCGGTAGGTGAGACACGAGCGTCCGAAGACCTCGGTAGGTGAAACACAGGCGTCCGAAGACCCCGGTAGGTGAAACACGAGCGTCCGAAGACCTCGGTAGGTGAAACACAGGCGTCCGAAGACCCCGGTAGGTGAAACACGAGCGTCCGAAGACCTCGGTAGGTGAAACACAGGCGTCCGAAGACCCCGGTAGGTGAAACACGAGCACGTCCGAAGACCTCGGTACAGCTGTAGCTGTGGGATCGCCAAGTACTATTCTTTGCCCTTGGTGGCACAATACTTAATAAATATATTTAGGCAAAAAGAACTTACTATCATACAACATACACCCTTTATACCTTACTCGGTTTCCTGGATTCCTCTTGGTCGCTTTCCTGGTTACTTTAGGAGATGTGTGTCTCTTGGCAGACACCGGCAAACTGTATTTTTCCATGCGCTGAGCCGCTCTATTTATACCCGCAGCTCAGTGTGGTGCCGTGTGCGCATCCCATATAACTTAATGGGGAAATGCCTTACTCCCATATAATCTTCCCATCTGTTATGTTTTGTTTGCACATAAATGCTATTAATATCTGCTGTATAATGTATATTCATATGCTCGCCCTACATGATATTGCTGTGAAAACAAATACAACTCACCATCGAGCTCTGTCGACCGTCGTCGCATGCACTGCTTGTGCATGGGGAGTTGGTTGTTGGGTGGTATTACCACCTACCCAATATCCATGAGGTTAGCTTTTCACCTCCATGGTACAACCTTGAGTATTTTCCACCACGGGTGCTATGTCTTGGCTACGAGATTACTTTCTGGTTGGTGTATCGGATGAGGGGTGTCTTTCCATTTTAATGCGCTAGATGGCGGCACACCGGTGTTGAGGAGATGAATTCAAAGCATGTAACGAGGTTCTCAAATGCCTCGTTACAGTACATAATATTTTTCATATATTTGAAGAGAATGTCTAAACATGACTAAAGTGAATTTTATGTTGGGTTTTAATTTGTGCTGTGCTACCTGTGTTTTTAATTAATTGCGGTAAGGAATTCCATAAACGCATTGAATTCACAAAAAACTGACGTTCGGAAGCAGCGTTGCCGCAGTAAAATTTTTCAAGGTGCCATTTTCGGTAACCAAAGGTGCCAACCGGGTGCCACCAGCTCTTCAAAGGTAGAGAGATATTTAAAAACACAAAAACAAATACTTTCCCATTAAGTATCATTACGATTATTTGGGCATGAATTAGTACACACACACACACACGATATGTATGTTTCACTACTTGAAAAAAAAATCCCTTTCATTGTTTTTTGAATGACTTTATTAAGTTTTCCTCATTAAAATGTATCAAGCTCTTAAGGTGCCAAAATGAGAGCTAAAGGTGCCAAGGTGCCAATCGAGACTGAAGGGTGCCAAAATGGCACAATTGTGCCACTTCGGCAACGCTGTTCGGAAGTAAGGTTGTTAAAGCGGGGGATCAATAAAAGACACGATCTGTTATTATTCAAAAATTGTATTTCTTTAAAAAGTTCAACTGGTTGATGAGATAATACATAGTATACTCGAAAATAAGGTTAACGTTCGAAATTTCAATAGGTTTTCAAACGACATTCCCAAAAGTTTTGATGAATATTGTGAGATTCTGTCAAAGCGCCTCAATCCATAAACGTATCTTACTGCCGAGTTGAATGCAACAGTTAGTTTTCTTTTACATTCTTGATCGAGGTCACAGTAGATTTCACAACCGTAGGTCATTATGGGTATAATAAGTGTTTTTACAAGTAAAGCACGGATTTTTGGTGGAGTGAAATATTGCGTGGTCCAAAGTGTGCGTAGAACACCATAAGTTTTCCCAACAACAGAGTTTACATGGTTAGTCCAAGTCAGATTTCGGTTAAAAATTACACCCAAATTTTTCGCAGATTGTACATATTCAATTGGAACACTATTCAACACAACAGGGGGGAAATATGAAAGATCTGTCTTATTTTTTGAAATTACAATACATTTAGATTTTGTTGGGTTGAGTATTAAACCATTTTTGTTTGACCAGTTCGCGATTCCAGGTAGATCTTCATTTATACATGAGGCAGTGTGCTCAATCAACCCCAATGGACAGCTTACGTATAGTTGGACATCATCAGCATATAAATGAATTGAACAGTTCTTCACAATCGTAGGAAGCTCATTTACATATATGGAGAATAGTAACGGACCTAAGATGGATCCTTGCGGGACTCCACTAGGATTTGGAAGAAAATCGGAGAGCTGCCTTTTAAACTCAACCGCCTGTGTGCGTTCTGCTAAATAAGAGAAAATTAGATTAACTGCATCGATAGAAAGCCCATAAAGATAATAGAGCTTTTCACAAAGAATAGAATGGTTAACCAAATCAAAAGCCTTTGAAAAATCTAATAGGACTAAGAATGTAACATTTTCATAGTCAATATTTTTCCTGATATCCTCTGTAACTTTGATTAAGGCTGTTATGCAACTATTATTCTTTCTGAAACCAGATTGTTTTGGTGTGAATTGTTTTCGCTGTGAAAGAAACTAAGTACTTGTTTTTGAATAATTTTTTCGAAAGCTTTTGATCAAAATGATAATATGGTAATAGGCCTGAACTCATAACATTTTGAATTTTTAGGCACAGGTACAATTTTTGCGATTTTCCATTGTTTCGGAAACTCGGAAATAGTGTTGAAAATGTGACTTATGTATGGTAAAAAGACAGGAAGAAGGAGTTTTAGAAACGAAGGATGAATTTCATCCAAACCCATAGCATTTGACTTTATACACCTATAGCTTCAACCACATCTTCAGAAAAAATTCTTGAGAAGCTGAAAGAATTTGTATTTGATGCAATTTCTCCATTAAAAGTGGGTGAGACGTAAATGAGATTGTTATGCAAAGTTGAATTCGACACAAATTTTTGATTCAGTACATTAGTATCTAAATTATCACTTGAAATATTGAGGGGCTTACCAATGCCCATTTGCTTCAAATATTGCCAGGTTTGTTTACTGTTTTGGGAGCTTTGAAAACGACTAGAGTAAAGGGCAGCTTTTGCGTTTCGAATAGCCAAAACCGTTCTATTTCGTAGAGAGCGGAAGTTTTGATGAAAACTATCAATTCGAAAGGTTTTCCATCGTTTGAAGGCCAAATCTCGTTGCTGTATTAGTGATTTGACTTCTCTAGTAAACCAAGGTTTACTTTTGTGACAGTTGATTTTACTTTTTAACGGAACGTACCTATCGAAAAAATCAAGTATCTTGCTATTAAGTAGATCTATCTGTTCAGAATAAGTAGTTTTTAAAAGAATATCATTCTAATTATATGATATTACGTCAGATTGAAGAGCGATATAGATAATATTCTTGAAATCCCTATATACATAGGTATCAATTGAAATATTTACATGAAAATCGAATATCATGAAAATAAGGTCATGTTTGGAAAAAACTTGGGCTGACAGCTGGTCATAGAAAATCACTTTGCTTTTGGAACTAACAAGAAATAAATCAAGCAATGTGGGTTCGAGGGCAGAGAAATGTATAAGGATTGAAGAGTTAACGATATGAAAATTAAGACTAATAAACTCATCAAAAAATTAAAAAAAAAATAATATAAAAAAAAAAATGCAAAATTTGTATGGATTTTTCTGAGCTGAAAAAACTTTTTTGTTTTTTGACTTTTTTCGGCCGGAAAGCATTTAAACGCTTTGAAATGGCAATCGAGCAGTGAACACCAAAATTCAAAAAAAAAAAATTATTTTTCGAGTTTTTGAAAATATTATTTTTAAGTAGTTTTAAGTATTTATTTAATTTTATGTACGTCTTACACTGTAAGATATGATATCTTATTTATAGTGTAAGGTAAAATTGTACATTTGCTACTAAATTTGATAAATTTACATTATTTTGAATATATTTTATATTTGAAGAGAATGTCTAAACATGACTAAAGTGAATTTTATGTTGGGTTTTAATTTGTGCTGTGCTACCTGTGTTTTTAATTAATTGCGGTAAGGAATTGAATTCACAAAAACGCATTGAATTCACAAAAAACTGACGTTCGGAAGTAAGGTTGTTAAAGCGGGGGATCAATAAAAGACACGATCTGTTAGTATTCAAAAATTGTATTTCTTTAAAAAGTTCAACTGGTTGATGAGATAATACATAGTATACTCGAAAATAAGGTTAACGTTCGAAATTTCAATATGTTTTCAAACGACATTCCCAAAAGTTTTGATGAATATTGTGAGATTCTGTCAAAGCGCCTCAATCCATAAACGTATCTTACTGCCGAGTTGAATGCAACAGTTAGTTTTCTTTTACATTCTTGATCGAGGTCACAGTAGATTTCACAACCGTAGGTCATTATGGGTATAATAAGTGTTTTTACAAGTAAAGCACGGATTTTTGGTGGAGTGAAATATTGCGTGGTCCAAAGTGTGCGTAGAACACCATAAGTTTTCCCAACAACAGAGTTTACATGGTTAGTCCAAGTCAGATTTCGGTTAAAAATTACACCCAAATTTTTCGCAGATTGTACATATTCAATTGGAACACTATTCGACACAACAGGGGGGAAATATGAAAGATCTGTCTTATTTTTTGAAATTACAATACATTTAGATTTTGTTGGGTTGAGTATTAAACCATTTTTGTTTGACCAGTTCGCGATTCCAGGTAGATCTTCATTTATACATGAGGCAGTGTGCTCAATCAACCCCAATGGACAGCTTACGTATAGTTGGACATCATCAGCATATAAATGAATTGAACAGTTCTTCACAATCGTAGGAAGCTCATTTACATATATGGAGAATAGTAACGGACCTAAGATGGATCCTTGCGGGACTCCACTAGGATTTGGAAGAAAATCGGAGAGCTGCCTTTTAAACTCAACCGCCTGTGTGCGTTCTGCTAAATAAGAGAAAATTAGATTAACTGCATCGATAGAAAGCCCATAAAGATAATAGAGCTTTTCACAAAGAATAGAATGGTTAACCAAATCAAAAGCCTTTGAAAAATCTAATAGGACTAAGAATGTAACATTTTCATAGTCAATATTTTTCCTGATATCCTCTGTAACTTTGATTAAGGCTGTTATGCAACTATTATTCTTTCTGAAACCAGATTGTTTTGGTGTGAATTGTTTTCGCTGTGAAAGAAACTAAGTACTTGTTTTTGAATAATTTTTTCGAAAGCTTTTGATCAAAATGATAATATGGTAATAGGCCTGAACTCATAACATTTTGAATTCTTAGGCACAGGTACAATTTTTGCCATTTTCCATTGTTTCGGAAACTCGCTAGTATAAATAATAGTGTTGAAAATGTGACTTATGTATGGTAAAAAGACAGGAAGAAGGGGTTTTAGAAACAAAGGATGAATTTCATCCAAACCCATAGCATTTGACTTTATACAGCTATAGCTTCAACCACATCTTCAGAAAAAATTCTTGAGAAGCTAAAAGAATTTGTATTTGATGCAATTTCTCCATTAAAAGTGGGTGAGACGTAAATGAGATTGTTATGCAAAGTTGAATTCGACACAAATTTTTGATTCAGTACATTAGTATCTAAATTATCACTTGAAATATTGAGGGGCTTACCAATGCCCATTTGCTTCAAATATTGCCAGGTTTGTTTACTGTTTTGGGAGCTTTGAAAACGACTAGAGTAAAGGGCAGCTTTTGCGTTTCGAATAGCCAAAACCGTTCTATTTCGTAGAGAGCGGAAGTTTTGATGAAAACTATCAATTCGAAAGGTTTTCCATCGTTTGAAGGCCAAATCTCGTTGCTGTATTAGTGATTTGACTTCTCTAGTAAACCAAGGTTTACTTTTGTGACAGTTGATTTTACTTTTTAACGGAACGTACCTATCGAAAAAATCAAGTATCTTGCTATTAAGTAGATCTATCTGTTCAGAATAAGTAGTTTTTAAAAGAATATCATTCCAATTATATGATATTACGTCAGATTGAAGAGCGATATAGATAATATTCTTGAAATCCCTATATACATAGGTATCAATTGAAATATTTACATGAAAATCGAATATCATGAAAATAAGGTCATGTTTGGAAAAAACTTGGGCTGACAGCTGGTCATAGAAAATCACTTTGCTTTTGGAACTAACAAGAAATAAATCAAGCAATGTGGGTTCGAGGGCAGAGAAATGTTTAGGGATTGAAGAGTTAACGATATGAAAATTAAGACTAATAAACTCATCAATGAAAGTATTTTCTTCCAACAAATTGCAGTTGAAATCTCCACATAGGATTCTGTTCGGATATGAAGCAGATATTTTTTTCCAATAGTATTCAGTAGTGGTAGAATGCATATATTTTTGGAGGGTCTGTATATAGTACCGAGAAGGAGCTTTTCAGTTTCACTGTGTATTTCAACAAAGATAAATTCAATTTCACCGAATCCATCTGAAGAACCCTTAATCTTACACTGTATACCCTCTTTAACATAAATTGCTACTCCTCCGCCTCTGCAACGCTTCCTATCTGATCGAAAAAGCTTATACCCCTTCAGTGCGTATGCTTGACTCCTTTGATCGTCTTTAAACCAAGTTTCCGATACACATATAACATCAACCGTTGAGTTTTCAAAAGTATACCGAAATTCATCTTCATGGTAAGCTTTGTGCATTGAGATGACACATCCGAAAACCAGTTCCTTGTTGACCCAACACATAAATCATATAGCGCGTATTATATTCAGACATACTGTACAAACAGAATAATTAGCACAATGAGAAACAAATAGCACTACCAAACAAACAAAAAATTAAAAAGGTTTTAAGTTCAAATTAAAATTTTAGTTACAAATGAGAAAAAATTATAAAAGTAAAAATAATAACTATTAAATTGTATAAAGAAAAAAAAAAAAAGTTAATATTAAATGATCAACCTGGCATCCCTATTCAAATCTTCAATGCAGTCGATTGTCTCAGCAGCATCATTACTTAGACGTTTTACGTACACCACTCCTCGTGACGTATATACAGATGAAATTTTTTTCTGCTTTTTCAGTGTTAAAGCGTGCTTTAGTATGTTGTAGTTAGTTTTCGTTAAAGCTTCGCGCATGTAAAGAGAGCTTGTAGAGTTTATATCAATGTCTTGTAAACAAAGTTCTCTCTTTTTAAGTTTTCGGAACGAAGAGATAGATTTTAGTACAAAATTACGATCATAAAGAGAATGAACTTAAGAAGAATCGGAGTGTCTTTGGACTCAGTGCGAGTGGCCATACGATATATATTGACCATAGATGGTGGCTTAATTTTCAGAGAGTTGCATAACGAATTAAATAATGATTTCATAATTCCTTCGGGTATATGGGGTTTTTTCTTTTGTTGGAGGCTTTTAAAATACCAGCTGGAGCACTCAGACTTAAATACCGTTCCATTGTACTACCAGATAGCAACCTTCTATTTGTTATAGCTTTCCAGATGTTCGGAGAAAAGCCAAAAGACGCTGCCATGGTAAGGAGCCTAAGTTCCCAGCTCTCACCATGTCTGCGCCGAGTATCTGTAACCTCATGCGAGAAAAAGCAGGACATTCACAGAGGAAGTGCTCTGCGGTGTCCTCATCTTCTCCACAAGATTCACAGAGTGTGGTATCACTTAAGCCTAACACGTTTAAATGCTTGGCAAGAGAGAAGTGCCCGCTGGCAACGCCAATAAGCTTTCTACAGTCTTTTCTGCTACGAGCTAGCAAAAATGTTGCAGTCTTCTTACTAACGTTGGGGAGCATACGCTTGGTCTGTCTGCATCCAATGGAGGCATGTCATCTACGGTTGTGCTCTTCACTGATCCAATCGTTGATTGAAGCCCTCACTGAGGACGCTGGCAAACCTAGCGACGGTTCAGGTCCTGAGAAAGCTGTCTGAGATCCCTGCCTAGCGAGTTCATCGGCGATCTCATTTCCAGTTATGCCGTGATGGCCCGGAACCCAAATGAGACTCAATGAATTTAATCTTCCGATCGCATTCAGAGAGCTCTTGCATTCCTGGATCACTTTCGAAGTGGTTAGAGGCTTGAGAAGGGCCTTAAGCACAGCTTGGCTGTCGCTGCAAACAAAGATGCTTCTCTCCGTCCATCCATTGTTCGATACGTGGCTGAAGGCCATTAGGATAGCATAAGCCTCCGCTTGGAAAACTGATGCGTATGATCCCAAAGATGAGTGTAGTCGTATGTCGTCGTTCTCAACAAAGGCACCAGCACCAGAACCCTCGTCGGTTTTGGAGCCATCTGTGAAGATACGATAACAGTTCTTTCCAGGCTCAGATTCTGGAGCGAACCAGTCCTGAACCGAAGGAAAGCTGACTGAGTAATTTTGACGCAGTTTGAGCCTTGGGATCATCGTGTCAGACGGCATATCCATTAGAGTCAAAAGATATGCTGCTTGCGAGTTCCTCAAAGCTCCAGTGCGAATTGTGCCAGAGACCACATCGTTTTAAACGAGAAATGGTCTTGAGAGTACACCCCATGATGTAGGTATCAAGGGGAGGAAGATTCAACAGTGCGTCGAGAGCAGCTCCCGGTGTGCTGGGGAAGGCCCCCGTAACACCCAGACAAATTGTTCTTTGAAGTTTGGCAAACGAGGCAATAACGTATTTATGATTGGTGATTGGTCTTATCATAGCCGTATAGATCCAAAGGACCCTTTTCGGTGAAAGACCCCATGTCTTGCCAAAGGCTCCTTTACATTGCCAGAAGACTGACAGTGCTTTAGAAGTTTTAGACTCGACATGTTTAGACCAAAGAAGTTTGTTATCCAGGATTACTCCAAGATGCTTGACTTCATTTGAAAACTGGATGTTGACGTCTTTAAGCGTAAGTTGGGTCAGACCAGTCAGTTTTCTACGTCTCGTGAAGAGGACAAAGCGCAGCCTGTGCTAGGGAACAGACAGCTTGGAGGCTGGAGCCAACCGAGAGCACGGCGACGTCGTCTGCATATGCTTGGGCATAAACGTTAGAACCATTGAGCATTACAAGTAGAGAGTCGATCAACATGCACCACAGAAGAGGAGATAAAACGCCACCTTGTGGACAGCCCTCATTTACTCCCGTTGCAACATATCGTCCACAGTCCGCCTCAGAGATTACGGTTCTCTTCATTAGCATTGCTTTAATCCACAACACTAATGACTCGTTCACACCGTGTTCTCTGGCAGCATTGCACTTACCATCGAAGCTAGCATTGTCAAAAGCACCTTGAATGTCGATGAAAATGCCTACCGCAAATTCTTTCCTGTCAAGCGCGCATTCAATCCTGCTAACAAGATTTTGAAGTGCGGTCTCGCAAGATTTTCCTCTTTGGTAAGCATGTTGCATCTGAGACAGAGGGTGTAATTGGAGTGAGGTTTTACGAATGTAAATCTCAACCATTCTTTCCAGCATTCTTAAGCAGAAAGGAGGTAAGACTAATGGGTCTAAAGCTCTTGGTGAGTGAGTAGTCTTGTTTACCAGTTTTTGGTATGAAGGCGACTCTAACACTCTGCCATGGAGTTGGTATATACGCTAGGGCTAAACTACCAGTGAAAATATTTTTCAAAGTAGGAAGCAAAAGGTTTATACTTTCCTGCAACATAGCTGGGTAAACACCGTCAGTGCCAGGTGACTTGAAACTGTCAAAAGATGCCACTGCATATTTGATGGCTTCATCGGTAACAAATAACGATGACGTGTACCAGCTAAGTCGAGTGGATTTATCGGATTCACCTGATCTAAGGGAAATAGATTGCTGTGGTCCGATTGATATCTGGTTTCCTGGAAAATGAGTTTCCAGCATAAGACTGAGTGTCTCTGCTTTGGACTCGGTATAGAAACCGTCTGATTTCCTGAGCGTTTCTAGTTTGTTTACCTTGCTCCTTTTAAGGGCTTTAGTAAGTCGACTAGTTTCACTGAGTGTTTCTATACTTTCACAGAATTCTTTGTAAGAGGCATTCTTTGATCTTCGAATTAACCCTTTGAAGTCCTTCTGTTTAGATCGATACAGGTTCCAGTCGACATCTGATTCGGTCTTGAGAGACCTATTCAGAATACTTCTGGTTTCCCTGCGAAGTTTCTGTAGTTCATTGATCCACCACGGAACCATAGGTCTACTAGGTAATTGTCTAGCTGGACATGCCAGCTCGAAGCTACTTGTAAGAGCACAATTCACTTCTAGAACTGCATCTTCCACTTTTTGTGATGTTGAGAGCTTAGGTAGAGTTTTGACGAAATTACCGAGCTCATCGTTGAAAAGTGTCCAGTTAGTTTTTCTGGGATTTCTTGTAACTAAAGGAGTAGGAATTACATTTGCTACATGGAATTGAATGTATCTGTGGTCTGAGAGTGACACGTCCAGCAACACTTTCCAGTTGGTAATCTCCTTGACATATCTGTTAGATAGTGTCAAGTCGATTACGTCCTGTCGTATAGCCGTAACAAAAGTTGGCGTATTACCAACATTGTTAATGTTCAAGTCAGAAGACAGAATATAATTAAGAAGATGGTTGCCTCTCATGTCTAAGTGAGAAGACAGAATATAATTAAGAAGATGGTTGCCTCTCATGTTGAATTTGACGCTGCCCCAAACTATGTTTTGAGCGTTAACATCACAGCACATGATAAGCCCCAACTTCCGGTTTTCACAAAACTATATATGGGGTACACCAGAAAGAAGTGCATCACAAGCCACTGTGCGGTTCTCCTGTGTGTTTTGAAGTTTTTTAATCGCTTCGAGTTCGATTTGCACGCTTTCAGACTTTTTATTAGCATGATTTAGACTGTGTTTCACCTCTGAAAGTTCATTTTTTAGTGTGGTTATGTTCTTACATTCACTCGCGAAGTTCAATTCAAGAGCATTTGCTCTTGATTGTGTGTTGTCAATAGATTTTTTTAGTTCATTTATTTTGTTGTCAAAGTTGCTCACTGTTCTCTTTTCAGATTCATTTATGTGCTTGGCTAGAAGTTTTATTATATAATCACTTTGTTCTTTAAAACGTTGGTCCATCGATTTGGATTCTGTGTTGGTATTTGTATTTGGGGGGAAGGGGCGATAGAATTCGTTTCGACGTTTTTGCGTGAGGTACCAGAACGTGTCTGCGACATTTTAATAAAGAGAGAATCAAAATCACTTTGTATAAATTAAATGCTTGATTGTCATATATTTTTATTTAATAAATAATAAAGACCCTTTATCTTCAGCAGTGAACTTTTATTTTAATGAGATAGTGAAGCACTCGGTACTAGTAAAACAGCGAAAACTAACTTTTATATTCGATTTAATGCAGAGAAACTTAACAAAAAGAGCCAGACCAAAATATACGTCTACTCTGTAGCAGTCATTTCACACTCTCCAATATTAGCTCCAAATTCGCGCGAAACTCGAAAAACTTTCTCTTAAAGAAATTTTACAGAAGGCTTTTCGAGTTTTTGAAAATAATAGCTCCAAATTCTCGCGAATTTGAAGCTACTATTTCCAAAAACTCGAAGAACCTTCTCTTAAAGAGATTTGACAGAAGGCTTTTCGAGTTTTTGAAAATAATAGCTCCAAATTGGCGCGAATTTCGAATTTTCAAAAGCTGGAAAAAAAAATTCTTTTTTTTGAATTTTGCTACACGCTGCTCGATTGTCATTTCAAAGCTTTTAACACAAAAATCCCGAAAGTATCACAAATAAAAATTCGACATTTTGTCCACCTCAATTTTTGCTGAAAATTGTTCTAAGTTATTTCGGGATTTCGTCGATCGGGATCTTAGAATTCGACATTTTGTCCCTTTTCCGCTCGGTAAGTTTTGTTTTTTCTTCCTGAATTGCCTTGATTTCTTTGACATTCAAGTTAATTTTACGATTGCTTGCACAACCCACTGGCACTTCACCGGTGGCGGACTGCTATACGCTACTAACCATTATTTCAATCAAAGTAGACACATGTTTGTTGTCCAACTGTTCCTCATTGGGGCCAGGTTCTTCCAGGAGCAAGTCCGTCATACGTTCCCAGTCTTTTACCATAGCGTTGTTATCTGTGAAGGAGTCTACCAAATAAGCGCCATGTTCATGCAGCTCTGATTCAATGAAGAATTGAACCAAGTCACTAACCAGTGGTGTATTCGGGAGACGAATTTTGCGTTTTGTTTTGACCTCTTCCAAATCAGTGGTCAAATGAAAAAGACGTACATTTAAAAATTCAGCTGCTGCCTGTGCAATTCCTCGATGAGAAGAATAAACCAACTGGTACACAATTTCACAATCCATGTTGTCCTTGTTGTTGTCCATCCAAACGCCTATGCAGATTGCTCTGATGTCTGGTAAGGTATCTCTGATAAATAATAGAAGTTAAGCTTAAATACTTTTGTTTCATGTTTAAGTTTTAAAAGACAATGGGCGCGTTCGAGAACCTATCGGATAGCCTATCTCGGATAGCCGTATCTTGGATACCTTTTTGAACGATTCAGATATCCTTTTCCGGATAGCTGCAGTCAAGAGCTGTGAAATATTAAAATTCGACTTTTGAAAACAGAAAAACATTCAAAATATCATTGCTAGACGATTATAACATATTTTTTTCGATTTCCCATGCATTTTAAAAGACTCGTATGCTGAAATAAATGCACACCAAAACAAAAAATCAACATGAAAAGAAATAAAAATAAATTTTCTATATGTTTGTATCAGCTGTTCGCTAAGGTATCTGAGGTATACCGAAAATTCACAGATAGCTTTGGTTTCTCTATTTGACAGAAATGGTTTGCATCTTTGCTAAATGCTTAACACGTAAACAACAACAACAAGCTATCCGGATACCGTTCTCGATCGCAGCCATTCTGAAATTTTACATGTAGTCAATACTTGAAACGATTTGTTTTGAAGTTGAGGGCATTTTCAACAACATCTGTTACACTCGTTTATATCTGAAAAATAGTAAAAATTCATTAACCAACAATAACACTGTGTTTTTTGTTAAACTTACCTCTTTCTGTCACCGCGTTGTTTTGTATGAACGTTTTCATCAAATGGTGTCAACTCCACAATGTCTCCTGTTCCTTTTTTGTCCTTTCTAGCATTTGTTTTTACCAAACTATTCCTTCCTTCTGGTTGGAATAAGTTTCTCACTGAAATATAGAAAAAAGTACATAGCTGAAATTGAAAAGAATGAATTTATTAAAAAAATTGAGAAAATACCTGGCAAGATGGCAACGGCAATCAGGTCGTGGTCGAAGGTAGATGCTGGTGCTATGTGCTGTTGTAGTGTGTTGAATGAAAAGTAAATAGGAAAGAAAAAATGACAAGTATGAAAAAAAAGGCAGAAAATCCACGGGTAAGGCAATAGTGAATGTGTAGTTATGAAATTTTGTTTTGTGATTTTTAAAATGGATAGGAAGTGTAGTCTTTGTGTTTTTTTTTGGTATGGAAATTAGGCAATTTTATAATGAGGTTTTTGTTTTTGGTGTAGTACTACCTTCAGGCGGTCACCAGGCCAAACGCAAAAAGGTCGTGACCGTCCAACGTTCACAAACGGGTTGGAGCTGCACCGGCACTTTAAATAATAAATCAACGGGTTGGAACTTGCCGCAAAGCAAAAAAGAAATACCAACAACAACAAGAAGAGAAGAAAGCCCGTGGGAGTACCCGGGCTTCACAAGTAATACGTTTTTTTTATTATATTGTTTTTTCGTGTGCAAACCACAAAGTGGTAGAAGGAAGGTAGGCCGTGGATTTCAAATAATACGCGGTTATAGAAAAATTATTGAAAGCTGAAAGCGAGTAGCTTGAATTGAGACGAATCACAGTGGCGGCCCGATAAATCGCCGTCACCAAAAAGAAGAGAAGGCGAATCGTTGCGGATGCAGTATTTTTTTTTTTTGTTAATATTTTAATAGCGTGATAATTAATTTTATTGGTACATTTTTATTTTTATCGTTGGTTTTTTTTCTTATGTGATATCGAGGCGGCTCGAAGGGGTTTTCCGGTTCGTGTTGACTGGTTTGTTTTTTTTTTGTGTAAAATCTGGAGGTGAAAAGAAGACCCCCCCCCCCCTCCCCTTAAAGAGAGCTCTTTTTTTTGGTTAGGAAATAAAGTAGATTAGTGAAGGAGTGGTAGGTTTTCCCTTCAACAATCAGTGCCCTAGATTTTCAGAAACCCCATCAGCGTGGTCTCGTTGCGCAGTATTATAAAACGCCGAAATTGTAAAGTTTTGTTGAAACTATTTTAAAGTTAAATTTTTGTTCTGTAAGATTTCACTCGTGAATTAAAATTCACATACTTTTTTTTATTTTTGGTTGTTTTACTTGACAACCTTCTCATTCATTCAGTTTTTTTTATCATCTTTTAGTTTTTATTAGTTTGTAAGTCTAAATACCACTTTCTTTTCATTTTGGCTTTTTTTATTTCCTGTGATGTACTTGGTTTCTAGGTTGGAATGCGAATGACATCAATTCTTTATTCTTTTCTTTTCATTAATATATACATCTCTTTTTTCATACATTGGTATAATAGTATTATAGAATGATAGTATAAGACCAGAAGCTATAGGTATAAACCAATCTATATTTCACCTCCAGAGGGCACTACAACACAATGGTTTTATACCAAAAGCTATAGGTATAAACTAATCTATATTTCACCTCAAGAGGACACTACATCACAACTCCTACCCTAAGATGATACTACATACAATGAAAAATGTACTTATATAAAATGATAAAGTTTAATACTTTCCTTAATTACTTCAATCGGAACATTTTAAATCTATTGTCTATATCCTTATTATTCCTTATAATTAATACGTTTTAAATTCCTTAAATTTCTACTACCTGTAAGTTGCGTGCCTTGAACAAGCGCCTGCTCACTCTTCCCTCCATTTTCTGTAGCTGATAAAGCAGATTCACTGTTTGCCCACGGTGCTACCTGCTCACTTGAACTATGGCTTTCCTTTAACGCCGTATTAGTAGTTTGATCTTCTCCTACTTGTATCGATGTCGCAACTTCAGTCTGTTCTTCTTCAGGTAGACCGGTAATCATCTGATTTAAATGTCTTTTGATGGGTTTTTTGTTTCGAGCTAGTATGCACTGATATGACTGTGGTCCAATTCGCTCTTTTATCGAAGCTTGTTGCCATTTTGCTTTGTTATAATTTGAATAGTCGCGAACGAAAACATTTTCACCGACTTCAAAACTAGTTTTTCTTGAACCTTTATGATTTCTTGTGTTCGATAACTGACTCTCTAGAATTTTATTTCTTACTAAAGGCGGTCTTAACATAGTAAAACGATTTTTTAATTCCCTCCCTAAGAGTAGTTTTGCGGGTGTTTCCCCCGTTGCACAATGTTTAGTGCATCTATAATCGAACAAAAATGTATTTAGAACTTTGTCTAAATTCTTCTCAGGGCTTTCTTCTAAATTAGCTAAAATTGACTTTTTAAACGTTTTCACGAAATTTTCGACCTGTCCATTGCTGGCAGGATGGCCGGGAGCCGTCAAAATATGTTTAATATTATTTCTTGCTAAGAATTGACGGAACTGCTCTGACGTGAATTGTCGTCCATTGTCGCTGACTACAGTGTCTACCAGACCAAACCTACAAAACATTTCTCTTAATCTGTTTATAGTAAAATTTGAAGTTATATCTTTAGTTTTGAAAATTTCTACCCATTTTGAAAAGGAATCGATGACAATAAAAAAATTGAAATTACTGATTGGTCCCGCAAAATCTACATGGATCCGCGACCACGCGACATCGGTAGGGACCCATGGGTACAAAAATCCCTTTTCCGGACTAGGCTGAATGGTCTTTCATGGGACACATTTTGATATCAAAACTTCAATACTTTGATCTAATTTAGGCCACCACACATAACAACGAGCTTAAGCCTTAGTTTTGACAATACCTAAATGAGAACGGTGCAATTCTGTCAAAACTTTGTCACGTAACTTAGTAGGGATAATTACCCTGTAACCCCATAAGACACAGCCGAATTCGACTGACAGCTCGTCTTTTCGATTACGAAATGGTATGAATTCTTTGTCTCTCAAAGAAACTATACCTCCTATCTGGATTGCCTCGCGCAACTTCGCTAAAATAGGGTCGCGCCTCGTTTCCCTTGCAATCGTTTTAAAATTTAAATTAAGCTCATTATTCGAATCAATATAATTAATGTAGCTGAAATCATTGTAATCGTCTTAAACCGGATCCGACTTTTGCTGTAGTAGTCTAGAAAGCGGATCTGCAGGATTTGTTGATCCCTTAATATGACGCATTGTATAGTCGAAACCTGACAAAATAAATGCCCACCTCTGCATACGAGCCGCAGCCATAACAGGCAAGCCTTTATTTTCGCCGAAAATAGCTATGAGCGGTTTGTGGTCCGACTCTAGAATGAAATGATTACCCAGTAAATACTGTCTAAGTTTGGTAACCGAAAACACTATAGCCAATGCTTCTTTATGAATGGTGCTGTAACCTCTTTCCGCCTTATTTAAGGAACGTGAAACAAATGCGATTGGTTTTCGCGACCCGTCTTCATATAAGTGAGCTAAAATACCCGCTACTGCTTCATTAGAAGCGTCGGTAGACAATACTATACTTTGCCTGACGTCAAAATGTACCAAAATCTGATCAGATGTTACTTCTTGTTTGAGTTTATCATATGCTTCTTGACATAATTTTGTCCATCTAAATTTCTCATCTTTCCGGAGTAATGCATAAAATGGAGCCATTTTGTGTGCAAAATTATTTATAAATTTCGAATAATAATTCAACATGCCTACGAACGCTCTTAACTCGGACACATTTTTATGGTACCGGGGCATCTAAAATGGCGGAAACTTTGCTTTTATTCTTTTTTAAACCGTTTTGATCTATGATAAACCCTAGATAAGCTACCTGTTTTTGGAAAAACACACACTTGTGTGCATTTAAACGTAGACCTACCGATTTTAGTTTATTTAATACTAACTCTAACGTTTTTGCATGTTCCTGCCAATTTTTACCCGTAATGATTATGTCGTCAATATAATTGAATACATTTGGAATTCCGCGTAAAATATTTTCCACAGTTTTCTGAAATATGGCTGCCGCCGGCTTAATACCAAATGGCAAGCGCGTCATCTTAAATATACCTAAATGCGTACTCCATGCACACAACAGCTGTGAAGATTCATCTAGGACTAATTGGCTGTACGCATTTGACAAATCTAATTTTGAAAATAACTCTCCCCTTAACGATGCAAACAACTCATCAATACGTGGTAACGGGTATTTTGTGTCCACTAAATACTTGTTTATAAATGACTTGTAATCTCCGCAAATGCGAAGTTCACCGTTGGGTTTGATTATGGGCACCAATGGTGTTCCCCATTCGGAATTGTCCACTTGAACCAAAACTCCCTTTTTCACTAGTTCGTTTAACTGAATTTCAATTTTAGATCGCCAAGCTAACGGCATTGGCCTGGGCTTGCAAAAGATAGGCTTAACGTTTTCTATTAAATGTAATTTGACTTTACTCCCCGTAAATGCACCTAATTCTTGCTTAAATACCTCACTAAATCGTTTCAATATGTTATTAACACAATCAATGGATTGTATTGAATTTATTTGCGAGAGCCCGATACCGAAAACCGACATAAAGTCGCGCCCCAAAATTGGCGGCCCACTACTATTAGTAACTACTAATCTTAAATTTTGTACTTGGTCACGAACTCTTATCATTGCCATAAACTCACCGATCACCTTAATGGAATCCCCATTGTAAGAACAGAAAACATCCCGACATGGCTTCAAAGTCGTACGATCAAAAAATTAGTCAAACATAGTCTTTGGTATCAGTGAGCAAGCAGCGCCAGTGTCCACAACCAAATCGAGCAAAACTCTATTGACTTCCACCTTCATGGTGAACGGAGCATGGGAAGTATGTACAGACGCCTGTCCACTGGATATACTATAAATAGAAAAAACATTATCAGTTAAATCCGAATTTCTATAACTTTGAATTAATTTATGTTGAGACTGTTCCTGGGATACCACATTTATCTGCCTACTGGAACATATGCTAGCCAAGTGGCCCATGCGGTTGCATTTATGACATTTGCTGTTCTTATATTTGCACTTATCGCTTGTATGGTTCTTCCAACCACAATGTGTAGGTACATCTCTTTCTTTCCTTCTGACTGCCGTTACCACCTGATGTTATTTTGCAGTTGCCCCTGGAAACCGTTGCTCCGGAAACTGTTGTAGAACTATCGTAGCTGCTTTCACGGCCACGCTGTTGCTGTTGCTTCTTACGAACGTAATTAACCTCGTTATCCTGGTCCACCTTCTCCCGCGCTAGCACTTTTGCTTCTACTATTAATGCTTTTTGTAGAGCTCTGGCTAATGTCATCTCTTCATCTTCCTCACATAAACGCTCGAAAATTTTTCCTTCGCAGCCGGTTACAAATTTGTTCAATACAAATATCTCCAATTGCGCTCCAAATTTGCAATTCATAGCCAATCTTTTTAAACGGGCATACCACTTGGATATTGATTCACCATCCATTTTCCTGGCTTCGAAAAAATTCCTTCGCTCCCGGAAAATTATAACTGGGGGTGAATATTGTTGCTCCAACAACTTGCACAGATCGTTGTACCTTTTTGCAGCCGGCAAAACCGGATCGCACAATTCCCTCAGCAGGCCATATGCCTCCAGGCCGACGGTCTTCAGCAAAACTGAAGTTTTTATCGCTTCGTCTTCTATGGCTGACTCGACAAAATGCGAGTCCAAAATCTCTCTCCAATTCCGCCACTTGTCCAATGCAGGTCTATATTCACGTATGCCGGATGCCAATGAAATAGAACCCATTAACACGCTTTCGTTGTGACTTGATTTTTCTACTTCTCGTGCCATTTTTTTTTCTTTTTATATTATAAAAAAATTTAATTTTGACCTCGTCGCCAATGTGATGTACTTGGTTTCTAGGTTGGAATGCGAATGACGTCAATTCTTTATTCTTTTCTTTTCATTAATATATACATCTCTTTTTACATACATTGGTATAATAGTATAATAGAATGATAGTATAAGACCCGAAGCTATAGGTATAAACCAATCTATATTTCACCTCCAGAGGGCACTACAACACAATGGTTTTATACCAAAAGCTATAGGTATAAACTAATGTATATTTCACCTCAAGAGGACACTACATCACATTTCCTTTTTTTGTTTTTTTGTAATAAATGTGAATCACGCATGTATTCATTCATGAAAAGTTGCGTGTTTGGATCATTTTCGTTTTCGGGTGATAATGCTCACTGAAGAGTAGTAATCACTTGCGGTGGGTAAGAAAGTGGTGAGGATGCTGTGGTAGGGGTGTTTGGCAGTTTCTCAGGTTTTTTGGGGAATTCCAGACCATCGGCCGCCGGAGTTCCAGGCTGGGAGGGATATAGGCCATGCTGCACCAAGACCAGCAGCTCCTGGAGTGTGGAGTACATCAGTGGTGGTTTTTTTCTCTCCCTCCCTACATCTGGCGAGCTAAGCCGTGCTAGCCAGCATGCCAGACTTTCAGGCGTACATTCTGTCCCCTTTCCTTACCCTTCCTTACGTCCAGTTCCTCTTTTCCTACCTTTCCTTCTCCTAATGTGAAATTCCCTTCACTTACCTTTCCCGTTTTGTGTCATTCCAGTGGTGTTCCTGTTCCTTTATTCCTCTAATTTCCTACCCTTACTTACCGTTCAAAATTTCCTATTCCACCATACCTACCTTGTTCAATCCTTCCAATTCAACTTCCTATTTCCTTCTTCAAATCCTACCCTTCCTTACCCTAATTCTCTCCTTTTGCCTCGTATCAAATGGCACCCAGACGTGTTGTCCGTGTTTATATCCTATGTGTCGTATATCCTTACCTTTATTCGAAATCACTTACAACAACAAATCAGATCGTAAGTCATGATAGGGATAGCTTTTAAGCAGGCCCTATCATTTGCGACGAGACGTTTTGTTGTGGTTAGAGGAATTCATCCTATCCTCTTGTCGTAACGTTATCGGTCGCTGAGTTATGAGATTCTGTTTCAGGTATGTCTTCGAGGGGAAAGTCACAGACGAACCAATCGAAATGCGACCTGATACAAGATTTCATAACACAGCAACCGAACCTTTCCACTCCCATCCTGAAAAATTTCGTTGGGTATTCGAGTCTTAAGTAGTATCGTAAGTCGTGAACAAGGAAAGCTCCAAAGCATACCTGTTCACTAGCGACGAAGTATCTTGGACTTGAATAACCAACAATAATCCAGTTATCTCGCGTATTCGCTGATGATGGTAGGCCAATGCCTTCCGAAATGCATTCGGTATAATAAGAAACATTAATAAAACAAAATAAAAACAAAAATTCCTTTTTTCGTGTATTATTAGTTTTTCTCTTTCATTTTTTGAGGTCAATAAGGAAGATAAACACAAACAAATTAAAAATAATCCTGTAATTATTAATTAATGTCGTTTTTTTTCAATTAAATAACACCACACTCCAGAGTAGAGAGATAAACTTATAAAGGAAACCGAAACTGTCAACGATACCTCAACGATGAAAAAAAAAAAAAAAAACCACATGCACCAAAGCACATACCCCTTCAAACACCCCAGCATTTTTTAAGAAACAAAAAAAAATAACAACAAAAATACACACAATTTAAAATTACAATTGAGTTAGTAAGATTTTAGTAAATATTAGTTTTGTTAATTATATAATGTTCTACATGTTCAAAATTTTTTTTCGTGGGTTTTTTATAGGGTTGAGTGTCAACGGTCGTATAATCCCGACGAAGGAAGCCTGAAAATAATAACAAAATAATTCTACTTTAGTTAAATTTTAGGATATTGTAATGAACACCCAACATTTATACCAATTTCCTAATCGAAAACGTTTAACCGAAAACACAACTGGCAACACTATAATGGAATGGTATAAATGACAAGCATTGCTTGTAAGCCAGTGTGTGTGAGTGTAGAGATGCTTGACAGCAAATGTGGAAACCATGGAGAAGAAACTGGAACGCTCTAGCTGAGTGTTGTTCTATATAAATAGGCCGCTGACGTAACGAGCAGTAAGTTTTGAATATAGAGTGATAAAGTTAAGAGTGAATTGTTATGAACAAGTGATAGTCCAAAAGTCGAGTTGAGATCGAATAAAGTATAGATACTGAATAAAAGTGGTAGAAATAAATTGAAAAGTGAAGTTTTATTTTGCGAACTAAGCGCACGTTACATTGGTGTCAGAAGTGTAAATAAAACTTATTTGATAAAGAAAAAAAAGACAAGTAAAGTGTAAAAAAAAAAAGGTAAATACAGTGAAAATGGGTAAGTTGTTGGAAGAGCTCAACTACATTGAGCTCAAGAGTGAGTTAGGTAAGCGAAATCTTTCTAGAGCGGGATCGAAAAATGAGCTCGTCCTGCGCTTGCGCAACTATTTGGAACAGCAAGGGGAAGACGTAAGTACTTTTGTTTTTGAAACAGAAGTGGAGGAAGAGGAAGTAAGTGAAAGTGTAGATTTTTCTAGTATAATGAAGCTTTTATTAGAACAAAAGATGAAACAGCAGAAGGTTCTGGAACAACTTGAAGCACAACGAAACGAGCAAAAGAAGCTGGTTGAAGAACAACGAAGCGAACAAAAGAAGGAACAGCAGAATGTTCTTGAACAACTTGAAGCACAACGAAACGAGCAAAAGAAGGAACAGCAGAATGTTCTTGAACAATTTGAAGCACAAGGAAACGAGCAAGAGAAGGAACAGCAGAATGTTTTCGAACAACTGGAAGCACAACGAAACGAACAAAAGAAAGAACAACAGAATATTCTCGAAAGACTTGAGGCGCAACTGAATGTTTTGGAAGGTCAGAAAAACACTCTAGAAGATAAATTGGGTAACATTGAGAAAAATGTATGTGCCCTAGACGAACGCGTTGAAGGTGTGGAAAAACAGCTTTCTGTTGTAGAGAATCGTTTGGAAAGCCGATGTGATAAACAGTTCTCTGTTCTGTCCAAGGAATTAGACCAGATCCGGAAAATCAAAATTCGAGAATCTGCTGGAGAGTTTGCAAGGAAAAAGGAGATGAAACCCCCAACATTTGATGGACAGTCTTCCTGGCCAGTTTACAAGAGACAATTTGAGGCAGCCGCGACAACAAATGGCTGAGATGACGAAGACAAGTACATAGCACTGACTCTTGCTCTTAGAGGTCCAGCAGCTGAATTACTTCAAACAGTTCCAGCTGGTAAGAGCGGTGATTTCAGTTCTCTCGTGGCAGCAATAGATAAACGGTTTGGAGATAGCCACTTGAAAGAAGTCTTCCGAGTCCAACTCAATAACAGAGTTCAGAAAAGGGGTGAAAGTCTACAGCAGGTCCAAGCAGACGTCGAAAGACTGGTTCACCTGGCATACCCGGATGCTGGAGAAGAAATCATCAACCAGCTTGCTGTTGAGTCCTTCGTTCGTGCCATTTCGGATATAAATCTTCAGAGGTCTGTGCGAACTGCTAGAACACGTTCTCTTTCTGAAACTTTAGCATTCGCATTGACAATTGAAGCAGCAGAACAGGATTCTCATGGAGTACATCGACTTAGAGAAGCCATAGTCGAAGAGTGCTCGTGCCAAAGAGCTGAAATACAAAAGAACCAGCGGAGCGGACTAGCAAGATGTTGGAACTGCAACAAGACCGGGCACTTACAGCGTCAATGCCGACTACCACCAAATAAAGCCGCTTGTCAACATTGTGGAAGCAAGAAATCCAACCCAGAACAAGGTAACAACAACACCAGCGTTACGTATCAGCCCGTTTCCCATCAGGGAAACGGGTAAGAACCAACTTCGAGGGGCAGAGGCTGGTTTCTTGTATCGATGACCCCAGAACCACCATCCAGGTCTCTCAGACCAAACGAGACAACAAAAGTCTGACTGTGGAAACTACTATTAACGGGAACAAACATGTGGCTACCATCGACACCGGTGCCACAGCCTCCATAGTACGTCGAGACCTGGTAAAGATGACGTGGCTTCATAACACCAATAGCTACCGTCTAAGAACCGCAACGGGAGAAACAGCAAGAGTATATGGAGAAGTGTGTCTTAAGATCCGACTGGCCGATCTAGTGTTTACTCATCAATTCCTGGTGGCAGATATATGTGACGAGTGCATCATTGGAATCGACTTCATGAAACAGCACGGAGTTATTTTGGACATCGGTAATCAGGTTTTGAAGTACCAAAATAAGGAACTTCCAATGACCTATTCGAACGACAGTACGTCGACACTGAGGACTGTCATCACGGAAGATCTGATTCTGCCTCCTTCTTCTGAAGTGTTCGTTTGGACAAAACTGGAAGGTGAGTTTGGAAGACTTCGATACCTAATGGTGGAACCAGACTCAGAGTGTTCCTCCCAAAGCGTCATCATTGGGAAAACACTAGGAGCACCGAAAAACAAAATGGTCCCCGTACGATTACTAAACACCAGACCGTACGATGTAAGGTTGAAGAAAGGAGAAGTCGTTGGAAGTTGCGAATCGGTTGCAGCAATTACGAAGATCACAGATGAAGCCCCGAGAAAAACTATAACTCCGGAGGAGCTCAAAACCATCAGAGCTAAAATACTGTATTCATCCAACCTTGATCACCAACAAACAAGGATGGCTGAAAATCTCCTACAAGAGTACACTGACATTTTCGCATCGCAAAAGGGACAATATGGTAGGACACAGTTGGTGCAGCATCGCATCAACACAGGAGATGCAAGACCGATTCGTCAACCCGCAAGACGCCTTCCACTGGCCAAACAAGGTGAGGTTGAGGAAATGATAACAGCAATGAAGAAGGACGGTCTTATTGAAAATTCCAAAAGTCCTTGGGCTTCACCAGTGGTGCTAGTGAAAAAGAAAGACGCAAGCACTGGTTTTTGTGTGGACTACCGAAGGCTGAATGATGTGACTAAAAAGGACAGCTATCCCCTGCCGAGAATCAGTGATACCCTGGATGCTATGGAGGGAGCCCAGTGGTTTTCGACGCTGGACTTGAAGAGTGGATATTGGCAAGTTGACATCCACCCTGATGATCGGGAAAAGACGGCGTTTTCTACAGGTAATGGGCTCTGGCAGTTTAAAGTTATGCCGTTTGGGCTATGCAACGCTCCGGCAACATTCGAGCGTTTGATGGAGTGCGTTCTTCAAGGACTGACGTGGAAAGCGTGCCTTGTCTACTTGGACGATGTCATTGTTTACGGGAAAACATTTGACCAACATTGCGAGAACCTAAAAGCCGTGTTTCAGAGACTTCGAGAGGCTAACCTCAAACTGAATCCAGAAAAATGTGCACTTTTCAAAACCGAAGTTAAGTATTTGGGACACATCATCTCTTCCCAAGGAGTGAAGACTGATCCTGAAAAAGTTGACTCCGTCAAAAATTGGCCAACACCACAGGACAAACATCAACTCCGAAGCTTTCTTGGTCTTGCCACATATTACCGACGTTTTGTTAAGAACTTTGCTGGAGTTGCAAAAAGTTTGCATCAGCTCACCGAAAAAGGGAAGCAGTTCAAATGGTCAGGTGAGTGTGAAAAATCTTTTCAGGAACTCAAATACCGCCTCTGTAACGCTCCAGTGCTGGCACATCCAACACCTGGCAAAACATTCATCATCGGCGCAGATGCAAGCAACGTTGGAATCGGGGCGGTACTATGACAAGTGCATGATGGCGAAGAGAAAGTGGTGGCATATTACAGTAAGGTCCTCTCGAAGCCTGAAAGAAACTACTGCGTGACCAGAAGGGTACTGCTAGCTCTTATCTTGGCAACAAAGCACTTCCATAAGTACATCTATGTACAGAAATTCCTTCTGCGGACAGACCATGGTGCTCTGAACTGGCTGTTGAACTTTAAAAATCCAGAAGGTCAAGTCGCAAGGCGGATAGAAAGACTGCAGACTTATGATTACCAGATTCAACACCGCAGAGAAAAGCTGCACTCAAACGCCGACGCATTGTCCCGAAGATTGCAAGCATTGTAGGCGACAAGAAAACAAAGAAAATATTACCGCTCAGCGACTAAGAGCTGACCCCATATGCGGATGGAGCAATGAGGAAGTGAGGACCGCTCAACAGGAGGATCCAGATATCGAACCCATTCTCGCATGGAAAGAAAATGAAGAGAAACCTGAATGGGAAGACATTTCTGACAGGAGTCCAGTTCTCAAAGCCTATTGGGCACAGTGGGACTCACTATATGTGCAAGAAGGTGTCCTCAGGCGAAGATGGGAGTCCGCTGACGGTAAATCATATGTGATGCAGCTGATCGTACCGCAATCGAAAGTCAGTGAAGTTCTTCGGGAGATGCACGACGGACCTTCTGGAGGTCACCTGGGAGTTAACAAAACACTGGAGAAGGTGCGACATCGGTTCTACTGGTTACATGCTAGAGATGACGTGGAGAAGTGGTGCCAAACATGTGACAAGTGTGCTGCAACCAAAGGACCTGGTAGGAAGATTCAAGGTAAGATGCATCAGTACAACGTTGGATCGCCTTTTGAGAGGATTGCAGTAGATGTGGCTGGGCCTTTTCCAGAGACCAACGCTGGAAACAAGTACATTCTGGTTGTAATGGACTATTTTAGCAAATGGCCTGAGGCGTATGCCATCCCAAATCAAGAAGCCAAAACGGTGGTCGACCAGATTGTGTTTAACTGGGTAAGTAAGTTTGGCGTACCTATGGAACTCCATTCCGACCAAGGGAGGAACTTCGAGTCAAACATCTTCCAAGGAGTGTGCGGACTACTTGGCATCAAGAAGACCAGAACCACACCGCTTCATCCACAATCTGATGGGATGGTTGAAAGATTCAACCGGACCTTGAAAGAACACCTCACCAAGGTCGTAGGCGACTACCAAAGAGACTGGGATAGGCACGTCCCGCTATTCCTGATGGCCTACAGAAGTGCAGTACATAGCTCGACAGGACAAATACCAACTGACATCCTGTTCGGGAAAACCATGCGGCTGCCCAGCGAACTTAAATTTGGATGCCCCACAGAGGAGCCACAGGACACGAACGAGTATGTGGATGACCTCAAGGAGAGACTCGCTGACATCCATAAAAGAACAAGGGAACGGATGAAAACCTACAGCGACCAGATGAAGACACGGTACGACACAAAAGCGACAACGGCAGGATTCCAAGCAGGAGATCGTGTGTGGCTTTATAATCCTCATCGTCAAAAGGGATTGTCACCGAAACTTCAGCAGAACTGGGAAGGTCCTTAAACTGTTGTCACGAGGATTAATGACGTGGTTTACCGCATCCAAAGAGGATTAAGAGGCAAGTAAAAAGTAGTTCATTGTGACCGGCTGCATCGATATAGTGGCGAGGCTGCAGATGGAATTATTCGGGACGAACAATCTTAAGGAGGGGGCAGTGTAATGAACACCCAACATTTATACCAATTTCCTAATCGAAAACGTTTAACCGAGAACACAACTGGCAACACTATAATGGAATGGTATAAATGACAGGCATTGCTTGTAAGCCAGTGTGTGTGAGTGTAGAGATGCTTGACAGCAAATGTGGAAACCATGGAGAAGAAACTGGAACGCTCTAGATGAGTGTTGTTCTATATAAATAGGCCGCTGACGCAACGAGCAGTCAGTTTTTTTTTTTTTTTTTTTTTTTTTTTTTTTTTTTTTTTTTTTTTTTTTTTTTTTTTTTTTTTTTATAATTAACGCGCACATCAAGGGGTTATGACTACCCTTATAATGTTATTAAACACAGTGCGAGCATTTAGGAAAATAGGAGAGGATTTGTAAGGAGACACCGATGCACGTTGCTTTTGAATCTTTGTAAATCGTAATGCAGGGGAAACACAGAGCCAGGTAAAGCATTCCACATTCGGGTGGTGCGACTAAAATAAGAATCTCTATACTTGACTGTACGCCCGAAGTTGGGCTCAAGGCAGAACTGATGAGCATTCCTAGCGAGGCGGGTGTTGCGGCTAAATTGTTTCAAGGGAGGAATGCAGCTGGCTATTTCACTAGAGCACTGTTTGTGGAAAAAGCGATAAAAGAGAGAGAGACAGGTGACGTTTCGACGATGTCCAAGAGAATCAATCGATTCTACGATTGAACTATCACCTATCAATCTTAACGCTCTATTTTGTACCCTATCAAGTAGGCGCAAAGATGTTTGAGAAGCACCTAACCAGATATGAGAGTTATACTCCAGTTTTGGGCGGATGAAGGCCTTATAAATTGTAGCCAGATCAGAAGGGGTGAAGAACTTCCTGCAGCGTCTCAAGAAACCTAAGCATTTAGCAGCGTTTTTGGCGACTTCAAATATGTGGTCATTCCAACGAAGATCATCGTTTACACACATACCAAGTACTGACAGCTTTTCGGTTTCTTCGATGCAGGTACCATTCATGGATAATGGCAATGGGGGAATGTTAAGCTTCAACGACAAGAGACAGCATTGAGTTTTCGAAGCATTGAATTCTACTCGGTTCATAAGATCCATGCAACAATGCTGTCAAGGTCAGAATTCAATGAGCTTATCATACGCAACCGTTCCAGTTCCACATCCGAAGAGCAGGGACGTGAATTTGGAAACGAATATGAAAAGCTGAGGGTCGAGTCGTCAGCAAAACAGTTAAGTGGATTAGAAGTTTCAGACAAGAGATCATTGATGAAAATGAGGAAGAGAGTCGGAGACAAAACGGAGCCCTGGGGCACACCAGCATTTATTAAGTGGGTATCAGACTTGAAGCCATCCAACACAACTTGTATTGAACGGTCGGAAAGGTAATTTCTAATCCAACGAAGAAGAGACTCATCGATACCAAAAGCACGCATTTTCGATAAAAGAGCCTGATGCCAAACTCTATCAAATGCTTTAGAAATATCAAGCGCAATAATCTTACTTTCTCCGAAACAATGTAAAGATTGGTTCCACTTTTCGGTGAGATAAGCCATCAAATCACCAGTGGACCGTTTGCTACGAAAGCCGTACTGACGGTCATTAAGAAGCTTTCGTTCTTCAAGATATTTCATAAGTTGACGGTTTATCAACGTTTCCATGACCTTGGAAAGAAGGGACGTTAGTGCAATTGGACGGTAATTGGAAGGGGAGGAAGATTCGCCTTTTTTAGGGACGGGCTGGACAAATGCAGTTTTCCATCTGCTCGGAAAAATCCCAGCAGAATAGGAAAGATGGAAAAGTTTACGCAGAGGTTTTGCCAGCGTAGAAGAACACCTCTTCAGAATAACGGCGGGGATACCATCTGGACCAGCGGATTTATGTATGTTGAGATCTTTGAGGACTCTCGCAACCGAGCGAGTTCGAAAAAATATCTGCTTCATCAAAGAATTTGCAGAATCGAGCTCAGGCGGAGCCAATATGCTATGAGGAAGTGTCGAGTTGGCAGCAAATTGAGCTGCTATCAAATTGGCTTTGTCGATGGAACTTGTGAAGGAGTCACTGCCAACGACCTCGTAATGAAATGCTCTATTATTACCATTAACAGGTTGTCAACCCTCGGCTGTACCTCGATATCCGATCCTCTCACATTCAGTCAAATGCATTACACTTGACTTGCATGTGTATCCATAGAGTGCATTGTACTCGGAACAATATGACTCCCAACGGCAGGCCACTGCCAGCCGGCAGAAGTAATAAGGGATCATATTGCTTTGACTGCATGCGCTCTGTATATGTCACAGCAATAGTCTTTGGGTATGAGCATTTGTTTATGATATAGGTCATTGGCGCTCACCCAAAAGAATGTGATGATGAAGCGTTTTAATCGGATATCGAAGTGTAGTCGATTGTTCGATAACCAGAACTCGAGCATAGTAGCTTTTTATAAATAGGGTATGAATTTGGAAATAAAGTGGTATTGTGATCGTGGAGTCGATCGGAAGAGTAATCCATTCTTATTATTTGATATATGGCAATTAGCCTAAAAATATAAGCGTGACTTGTCTTCTTCTTTAGTCGTCTTCGGTACCACCCTCAACTTTGCATTAGTGCGAAAGAGGTTTGAGCGACAGCAGTGAATGCTAAGCGATTGGTGCTGAAGTACAAGCGAACTTCACATGGCGAACCTGCCAGTCTTCAAAAGATAGCATAGTAAAAGCTAGTAGTCCTCCACGTTTTTCTTCAAAGTAAAATATAATATATAAATAAAATAAAAATGTCTAACGAACTCGAAGTCGTATACCTGAAGGTAACGGGACATGGTAGAATGATTGGCGTCTTAATGAAGAAGTACACGGTACTAAAGAAGCTGATGATCGCTTATTGCGAGCGCAAACGTCTTCCCATGTATGCCGTTAAATTTAAATACAATGGACGCATAATCAAAGAATTCGACACACCGAATTCACTGGAAATGGACCAGGATAGTACTATCAGAGTCCACCTAGAACAGGCGGAGGGTGGCTCACATTCACGTTAAAAATATATTACAAAACAATTCCGCTAAATAAATTTAACAAGAACTCAGAACAAACAACATCATGAGGGCGATCAAAACAAGCAGCACAAACAACGTTCTAAATTTTTCCCGAATACTACATTGCTTCCATCGCAAAGAGTTCCACAGGAAAAAGCGGATTTGTCTCCAAATTGATTAAATTATGTACTACAGTACTACTACTACTACATTTAAAATTAGTTATTTTAGAAAATAGTATATTTTTTTTTGTTAACGAAAGAAAAAACACAATAAACATTGCAAAATTATCAAAGATGAAAAATTTCCATTACCTATTACATATATACATATATATATATTGTCACACAGTACGTTTTCAAGGTTTCTATCAATATCGGGTCTAACATATTCAAAATGCTTTGTGTATCTTGACGATCTTATAGTATTCAAAAAAAAAAAGGAAAAATTTAGAACACCACAATAAAAATTTAATTGAAGTATTCGAAAGATTGAGAGAAGTAAATCTCAAACTACATCCAAGTAAATGTGCTTTCCTTAGAAAAGAAGTTTTATATCTAGGTCATATAATATCAGACAAAGGTATTATACCAGATCCATCAAAATCCATAGTAATGAAAAATTATCCAATCCCACAAAATGCAGACGAGGTAAGGAGATTTGTAGCATTTGCTAACTACTATAGAAAGTTCATACCAAATTTTGCAACACTAGCAATTCCCTTAAACCGTTTATTAAGAAAGAACGTAGAATTTAAATTTTCCGAAGATTGCAATACCTCATTTAATTTGCTAAAAGAATTCCTAATAAGCCCAAATATTTTACAGTTTCCAAATTTTGAAAAAAGAATACTCCGAACAGACGCCTCTGGATTTGCCTTAGGTGCTGTTATATCAAATTTTGATGATAAACCCATCGCACACGCAAGTAAATCATTAAATAAAGCCGAAAAGAATTACAGCACTATAGAAAAAGAATTGCTCGCTATAGTATGGGCAGTAAAACATTTCAGACCTTATCTTTTCGGAAGACGTTTCAAAATACTAACGGACCATAGACCACTAGTATATCTGTTCTCACTAAAAGAACCTTCAAGTAGATTAACGAAATTTAGGCTTATATTAGAGGAATATAACTTTACTGTGGAGTATTCACCAGGCAAAGACAACTGCACTGCGGATGCACTAAGTAGAATACAACTAAAGTCAGAGGACTTACAGAATTTATTTGTGTGTGTCACAACAAGAGCACAAGCTAGAAACTCAAATTTAGAGGAAGAAAACCCAACAACTAGTAAATTAGAGAAAGAAAAAATCATAGTTGAACTTCTTAAACCGCCAGAAAAGGGGCTAAAAATAGTCGAGTTAAAAATATTAAATAGCTTCAAAGATGAAGACAAAGATTACAGTTTATTAAAAGGTACCAGAGTTATAAGTCCAAACCTCATTGTAGGATACATTCCAGGGAATAATTGTTTGATATTAAATAGGTCAAAGATAAGCACTATTACCCGATCAGCATCATTTGACAAAATGTTGTTGAGGGACGTGCAGAATATCAAAGAACCATTTTTAAATAATAAAAGGGAACCCAGAAAAAGCACTACTGCCCGATCGGCATCATTTGACAAAATGTTGTTGAGGGACGTGCAAAATAACGGTGAACCATTATTAAATAATGAAGAGGAATCCAAGAATAGCACTATTGCTCGATCGGCATCATTTGACAAAATGTTGCTGAGGGACGTGCGTTCAATTTGCGGACCTCTATCAATTAAAGATATTTATATAACTAAAGAAGAGTTAGGTAAACTCTCAGACGGCCGTCGTAAAGAGAAATTATATATATTAAAGAAAAAGATAGAAGAATTATTCAAAGGAAATAAAATAAAAGTGCACATAATTGAAGATAAAATAAAAGTAACGGACCCTGGAAAACAAAAAACTTATACTCAATGATTACCACATGTTACCGACAAGTGGACATGCCGGAATAAATCGCATGTTGCGGAATATTAAGAAAAAATATTTTTGGACAGGAATGCAAAACGATGTGACGACATACGTTTAGCACTGCCCAATGTGTCAGCGAAACAAACACATACAACCAAAAAATCAACCGATGACTATTACTACAACAGCAGAAACATGCTTTGACAAAATATACCTTGATTTAGTTGGACCTCTTGACGAGACGGAAGATGGATCAAAATATATATTAACACTACAAGACGAACTTACGAAGTTTACAGAAGCCATTGCTTTACCAAATAAAGAAGCTAATACGGTAGCTAAAGGCCTTGTAGAAGGCTTTATCCTAAAGTATGGAGTCCCTGCTACCATAGCATCTGACCAAGGTACAGAATTTATAAATAGAGTTTTCAAAGATCTATGTAAGTTATTAAAGATAGAACAATTGCAATCCACCGCTTATCACCATGAAAGCATTGGAGCACTAGAAAATTCTCATAAAGTTTTAGGAGCATACCTTAGGAGTTATGTAGAAGGAAAACATACAGATTGGAACAACTGGTTGCCATACTATGTTTTCTGTTACAACACTTCAGTACATTCAGAAACTGGATTCACCCCATTTGAATTAGTATTTGGAAGACAATGTAATTTGCCTTCAAATCTTACAAAGAAAGTTGAACCAGTGTACAACTACGAAGACTATGTGATAGACTTAAAACACAGACTACAAATTGCTCATAAGGATGCTAGGGATACTTTAATACAAAAGAAAATTTCTAGGAAAGATAGGTACGATTCTGATAGAAAAGCAAAAACTCATGATTACAACGTAGGTAGTTTAGTCTTGTTAAAAAACGAAAGCAGAAAGAAGTTAGATCCAATATATATAGGACCATATGAAGTCTTATCACAGGAAGGAGTAAATTGCGAAATTAAATGTGAAAATAAGAAAATGATTGTTCACAAAAACAGATTAAAACCATTTTATATATATATGTTATTATTATTATAATTTGTAAACTTATGCAACTGGAATTTCAATACACCGAGACTACACTAGAGCAGCAAGGGAAAAGCGCAAGCATTTAATTAGAATTAAATCGGACATATTAACAAAAAACAAGCACATAAAGGTTTTTATTCGTGGTCAAACACTGCAAATTAATAATAAAACATTTTATCTGGATCATGACTACAACTTGAAGTCTGATGAAGAAGGCGGAATGTGTTTGCTAGAGCATTTGATTAATGGCAGTGACAGATCCAAGATGATACAATTGATAAGGGAGAAAACACAGTCTGCTGTCGTCGATACTGCAGTGATAGGGCCCAGTGCCGTCGCAAGTAGTGGAAATTCTTGTTTTTAGTACTATAGCCGTCTGCCAATCAAATAGTAGTATAAGCACAAATAATATTTTAAGTTATAAACAAACAAAATTTAAAATATTATCTTATAATGTATCAGGGCTTGTAAATAAATCACTCTTTAGTGAATTTTACAAATTTGTTAATGACTTCGATCTAATATTTCTATATGAGACTTTTGTAACCGAAAATAACTTTGAAAATATCCAAAATAAGATGTTAGAATATACTTTTATGTGGATTCCGGCGAAGAGAACATTCACGAGAGGAAGAGCAAGCGGAGGTTGTTTTTTTGGTTTCAAAAAATGCCTAAAAACTTTGAAATGTGAATTTCTCTCACACAACGCAACACCTTACGTTGAATTAAAAATCGACAACAATTGCCTATGGATACTTCCCTTTTACATAAACTGTAACAAGTGGGACAGTGATTTTGAAAAATTAAACGAGATATTGAGTTTAAAACCGACTTCAAAGGTCCTATTGATTGGAGATTTCAATGCGAGAATTGGTGAAGAGACAGGAATGATGAATTCAATTAAGGGAATCGCAAGACAGTCGAATGACAAAACATGTAACACAAGAGGAAGGAAACTGATTGAGTTATGTGATTCATTTGGCCTTCGCATTCAAAATGGTACCAGTTTAAGCGATATGGCGGGAAACTTTACGTTTGTTGGTGGTCAAGGGTCATCAGTAATTGATTATGGAATACTGGGTGAGGAGTGGGAGTCTTTCGTCACGGACTTTGAAATCAAGGAATTACCATACTCGGACCATTTCCCGGTTGTCCTCACTTTGCAACATCGAGTACACTCAAACGAGGAAAATTCAGACATGCAGTTACTTCCTAAATTGAAATGGAAAAATTCATGGGCTCCGGCTTACAGACAATCGATCGATTTAAAACTAGAAACGCAGCAAGTTGTGAACTTTGATGCATTAGAGATGATTATAAAATCATCAATACCACAACAGCATTTTAACAATCAAGAGAATGAACGCAGAAGAGACCCTTGGTTTGACGAAGAATGTCAACGGGCGCGTGAATTGTCTTTCAAATGGCTTAAGATTTTTCGTAACTCTTCGGAAGGCTTATTCAGGAAAAACTACATTGAGGCCAATTTAAACTACAAAAACCTATGTAAAATTAAAAAAAGGAGCTTTGGCGAACTACAAGCGTCTAATTTGGCAAAGTGCAAAGATGCAGCGGAGTTTTGGAAGCTTGCGTGGAAGCTTAGTGGCAAAAAATTTACGCCTACCACAAAGCTCTGCAAAAACGTACTCCATGATCATTTCAGGGACTTACTTAATCCGCTAACAAGCTCATTAAAGTGGCAATTTGCAGTACCTGGATTTACTGACGAAATTCTTGACTCTGCAATCACACTTCAAGAAGTAGATTTAGTGTTTAGAAGTTTGAAAGATGGAAAGGCGGCCGGATCGAATGGTATACCAGTTGAATTTTATAAATATGGGTCTGATAAACTCAGAAGAATGCTGGTTACACTTTTTAATAAAGTTTTAGAGGGTGATCTTTTCCCAAAGGAGTTCCAGAATGCGGTTATATTCCCAGTGCACAAAAAAGGCTGTTTATTTGATCCAGTAAACTATCGAGGAATATCATTCCTGAATGGAACATACAAAATATTTACATCTGTTCTACAAAAACGACTAACAGCGTGGATAGAGTCAAGGAACCTGTTGAAAGAGTTTCAAGCTGGTTTTAGAGCAGGGTATTCGACAGTGGACAATATTTTTATTTTGAGGAGTGTAGCTGAGAGCTTTCTTATACAAGGGAAAAAACTTTACGTGTTTTTTATCGATTTCAAGGCAGCTTTTGATACCATTGACCGAGGAGCCATGCTTTACAAATTATATGGTTTGGGACTATCTCTGAAGTTTGGTCGTGTACTAGAAGAGATGTATAGAGCTACTCAAGCGGCAGCCTGGAACGGTGCTGAACTTTCCGAGTGGTTCGAAACAAAATCGGGTGTTAGACAAGGATGTCCATTGAGTCCAACCTTGTTCGCACTCTTCATTGATGACCTTATTGATTATCTACCTGGCGGAGTTGACTTTGCTGGTACGCGTATTAAGGCTTTACTTTTCGCGGATGATATAGTCATGTTTTCATATTCCCCGGAAACGCTACAGCTCATGATAAACAGAGTGTGTGAATACTGTCGGTTATGGAACTTAATAGTCAACACACAAAAGTCAAAAGTAATGATTTTTAAAGGAGGTGGTGGACGAAGAGCGGCGAATGAAAAGTGGTTTTTTGATGGAGAAACTCTAGAGTGTGTCAACGAATACAAATATCTTGGTGTATATTTTTCAAAAAACCTTAATATGGAGACACATTTCAAGGAGAAGCTGCAAAAGGCACAAATGGCAATAAACATCTCGTGGAAAAAAATATTTATGAATAAAAATATCGCGCATAGCAGCAAATTCAAGATATTCGAAGCAGTAGCGGAATCGATTCTTCTGTATGGTTCTCAGGCTTGGGGAGGCCAAAAATTTAACGCTGTTGAGAAACTGTTAAGGTATTATGTAAAGAGGATATTTCATCTACCACCAAGTACACCAAACTATGTAGTTATGCTTGAAACGGGATTGTCGCCTCTATACATAAAAACGCTAAAGTTACAAGCGGACTATTTGCTTAAAGTTTTTCAAATGCCCGAAACCCGGCTTATTAGAAAAATAGTTGTCAAAGCCATACAAAACAAAAGTAACTGGTTCAGCGAGTGGTTCGGACTAGCGCAAAGTTGCGGTATGATCTTGAGCATAAACGTCGAAGATTTAAGAAGCACTAAATTGCACCTGTACGAGATAATCAGAAGAGTAGATGAGCAATGCAGAACAGATTTTATCGCTGAAGCAACTGGGTCATTATTCAGATCAATTTATAGCCGTCTTAACCACAATCTAGCAGAGAAAAACTACTTTAGAGATTCGCATAGTGTTGACATGATTAGCACAATGGTTAGGCTTCGAAGCGAATTACTAAGCTTAAACTTTATACCGCACAGGACAGATTTACCATTGGAATGTAGTATTTGCAACTTAGCGGAACGGGAAGACGTTATTCACTTCGTCGGAAGGTGCCCAACTCTGAGAGAAACAAGGAGATGTATTTTTGGCTGTGACTTTTTATCGGAGGACCAGGTTCTAATGAAACTGGATGAGATGGATATACCAAGACTATATGAGTACTGCAAAATTTCTTTGAAATATAGAGAAAGAATAATCAATGAAGAGTTTTGAGAAATAAAGTAACTGAAAAGATTTTTACAAGTTTAAAAAATTATGAAAAGTAATAGTAAAAAACATTGTTTAAAAAGTTAAAGAAAAATAGCCATTTACAAATAATTATTTATGTTGTCAATCTGGCAGACGGCGTTACGCCATGCTATAAAGATTTTTGTACTATCAATTACATGTGTAAATTAATAATTTAATAAAAATCTAATTAACTTAAACTTAAACTTAACTTATGCAATTTGCGAAGTTCAGAAAGAAGATTTGAAAATAAAAACAAATAAAAACCATTTTTTGAATGAATATTGTGTAATTTGTGAAATTGTGAAAGAAAATGTAGAAATAAAAAATTACTTTTATGGATGTTATTGTGTAATTTGTAAAATTATGAAAAAAAAAAGAAAAAATATTAATAATAAGAAATTTATTAAATGTACGTTATTGTATAATTTGTAAAATTGTGAAATAAATGTAATTGATAAATAGGTTAAAACCATTTTAGACATATATATACTAGAATTGTAAATGAAAAAAAAAAAAGGAAAGAGAAAGAGACATATACATATTGCTTAATAATATAAAAATAATTGAAAAGTAATTCTAAGAATAGAATTAATATCACCTTGAACTAGTTATTATAAGAAACTATACTCAATGCATTGATCTAAGTATAGTAATCTAAAAAAAAAAAAAAAAAAGGTTTAGAAATACATAAAATTAAAAAAAAAAAAAAAAAAAAAAATATATTCTAAGACATATTAAATAAAATAGAAACAAACGAATATATGTACCAAATACTGAATAACAAGCAATGAAAATGTAAATATCCCAAATGATATCAGACACTGACTAATATGTAATGAGAAAGAGACTAAGCAAAATATAATAACTAATGTAAATATCACAAATATTAACTAAAAGTAAACATCCAGAAATAGCCACAATGTTCAATCCAATATGATAAAAGAAAATTTTTTTTTTTTTTTGGTTTGGTTTCATACTCCCGTATTTGTAAAAGAGTCGTGGAAAAGTAGAAATCAACACTCTTGTCTTGATTTCTTCTTTTTCCCCAGGAAGGGTGGTGTGAAGGAGTCACAGCCAACGACCTCGTAATGAAATGCTCTATTATTACCATTAACAGGTTGTCAACCCTCGGCTGTACCTCGATATCCGATCCTCTCACATTCAGTCAAATGCATTACACTTGACTTGCATGTGTATCCATAGAGTGCATTGTACTCGGAACAATATGACTCCCAACGGCAGGCCACTGCCAGCCGGCAGAAGTAATAAGGGATCATATTGCTTTGACTGCATGCGCTCTGTATATGTCACAGCAATAGTCTTTGGGTATGAGCATTTGTTTATGATATAGGTCATTGGCGCTCACCCAAAAGAATGTGATGATGAAGCGTTTTAATCGGATATCGAAGTGTAGTCGATTGTTCGATAACCAGAACTCGAGCATAGTAGCTTTGTATAAATAGGGTATGAATTTGGAAATAAAGTGGTATTGTGATCGTGGAGTCGATCGGAAGAGTAATCCATTCTTATTATTTGATATATGGCAATTAGCCTAAAAATATAAGCGTGACTTGTCTTCTTCTTTAGTCGTCTTCGGTACCACCCTCAACTTTGCATTAGTGCGAAAGAGGTTTGAGCGACAGCAGTGAATGCTAAGCGATTGGTGCTGAAGTACAAGCGAACTTCACAAACTGACATACGGAGAGTCATTGAAGACGAGCGTTGGGACCGATGACGTGGTCGAGTTCTTAATGTTCTTGACAAAAGACCAAAAGTTTTTACTTCCTTTTGGACACAATAGTATTTTTGCCTTACTTTTTGGTCATGTAAAAACTTAGTCCTTTGTATTTGAGCATTACAGATATTTCTAGCCCTTTTGAACAAATTTCGGTTTTCTACAGTCGGGTTGTCTTTAAATTTTCGAAAACTACTTTCTCGGTCCCTAATCGCCTCTTTACAGCTTGAATCAAACCACGAATTCTCTTTGGGGATGATACTTTTTAATCTGTGAGGAACAAAATTTCTCATGCCGTTGAGAATTACGTTAGATATCATATCAGCTGAGGCATCAACGTTTCCGTCGAGAAAGCACAATGACCAATTAAAATTTCGAAAGAAATTATTCAGGCCGTCCCAATTGGCTTTCTCGTATTGCCATACAGTTCTTTTGGGGACTTTCTCTTTTATTACCGTGACGGATAACGAAAAATCTACCGATATGACACAATGGTCCGATTTGCCTAAAGGAGATGATACTACAACCCTATATTTCTCGGGATGAGAAGTGAGAAATAAGTCAAGAGTGTTGGCCGCATGGCCTTCAATATCTGGAACCCGAGTTGGCTCATCAACAAGTTGAGTTAATTCGTTAAACTCAGCGAAGATCTCAACATATTTTCCTTCGGGTGTTAAAGTTCAGTTTTGAATATAGAGTGATAAAGTTAAGAGTGAATTGTTATGAACAAGTGATAGTCCAAAAGTCGAGTTGAGATCGAATAAAGTATAGATACTGAATAAAAGTGGTAGAAATAAATTGAAAAGTGAAGTTTTATTTTGCGAACTAAGCGCACGTTACAATATGTTAGAGTGCTTACTTATAGCTATAGGGTTGCAAAACTTCATTTGTCATTCTTGTAGTGCTTAGTCCGTCAGAAGCGGTTATATAGTCCAAGGACGGTGATCTGAAAAATAAAAACAAAAGGTTATATTAGTAAAGAAAGTAGTTAGAGCGTTGGGTCAGTATAGTGTAATATTAATATATTACTTATATATTAATATAAGTAATATTGTTAGTATTAAATTGACATTAGGTCAGGTTAGTGTTATTGGTAGTATAAGTGTCAGTTTAGTGTATCGTTAGGTTAGTGTTAGGTTATTGTTACATTATCGTTAGCGTTAGATTAGCGTAAGTAAGATTAGTGTTAGTGCTAAATTATCATTAGTGTTAGATTAGCGTTAGTGAGATTAGTGTTACGTTAGGTTATTGTTAGGTGAGATTATTGTTAGTATAGTATTAGTGTTTTTGTTAGTTTAGTGTTCGGTTATTTTTAGTTTATCGATAGCGTTAGATTAGTGTTAGTATTAGATTATCGTTAGCGTTAGATTAGTGTAAGGTTAGTGTATCGTTAGTTTAGTGTTACGTTAGGTTAGTGTTAAGTTAGGTTAGTGTTAGGGAAATTATTGTAATTTGTAGGTCTTAGTTTTTGGTTTGTTTAACAGTGTAATGTGTGAAAATAAGAAGAAAGAAACTAGTGCTAAACAAACTAGAGTAGTTACCCGTTCGATTGAGAAAAAGTTGCTAGGAGAAAATTCCAAAATGTCGTTTGCTGGACACTCTCCGAAACTGGCGGTTCAGCCAAAGGAGCCAAGTGGCAGCGGTAGTCATCCACCTCCAGCGAAAAACCCAATTACATCAGATCTGCAAAAGAAAGCAAATGATAGTCAGTCTGATCAAATTCCATCCAGTAGGACAGTGAGTTTGGACTCAGTTGAGAGGCCTGACTATAGTTTAATAAGTGCATTAGAAACAGCACGGAATACAGGAAGTAGGGGAGAAGAGAGACCCGATTACCAAGCCATTACCGGGGTAGAACAAGAAACAAATGCGATACAAAGTAATGTGAATAGTTTAGTGTCTGATGAGCTGAGGTCAGTGATCAATTCAGCGGTAGAGAGTGCGTGCGACGCCTATTGTAACTCTCTTGGGGACAAGTTATCCTTGGCGATGCAGGAGCTAGTGAAAACTAGTCTGCTGGACCTAAGAAGAGAGTTTAGTAACTCGACGCGCCCGAGGTCAAGGCAAAATGATAGGTCCCCACAGTGGAATGATAGGTCGTACCAAAGACTTGAAGAGCAGTTTTCCGGTCCGCAAGCAAGGCAGACTCAGCTGAACCAGTCAGCGAGACCGTTTGCACCGACAGCGAACCACGGGTCGAGGGCTACATTCCAAGCGAGCTATTACGAAGAACGAGCTCAATTTTCATTGAACCAAAACAGTAGGTGGAATCATCAAGGATCGTATCCTTATCATGAAGGTCCAAGGGGGAAACCTATAAAAATAGACAAATGGGGATTAAAGTTCAACGGCCATCCGGAAATACTCACAGTAGAAGATTTCGTTTTTCGGGTGGAAATCTTACAGAGCCAACATGTATGCTATTGGGCTGAGGTTTTGAGGAATTTTCATCTGCTGCTCTCAGGTGCTGCCAACGATTGGTACTGGCAGTTCCAACATGACAATTATCGACCGGATTGGCCGGTACTGAAAAACGCGATAATGCGGCAGTTTAGGAACGCCAAAACTGATTTCGATATATTGCGCGAAATTATGGATCGAAAGCAGGGCACCTGGGAGTCTTGCGATGATTTCTTCGCAGCGATCTCCAAGTTAAAACATCAGCTCAGGATGCAGATACAGGAAGAAGAGCTGGTAAGGATCCTGAAAAGAAATCTCAACGAAAAGTTAGGAAGCTTGGTGTACCCTCAAGCGATTTATACGCTGGATCAGCTGAGGATGTCTTGTAAGGAAGCGGAGTCAGCTTTTCCTGGTCGGGTGAAAGAAGCCCCAAAGCAGTTCAAACAGCCGATTAGGTATAAGGTGAATGAGTTGGAAGTGAAGGAGGAGTCCTCATACGCGGAAGAGCAGTTAGCTGCTTTCCAACACACGGGTGCTCGGCCTAAGCAGAACCAGGTTGCTACAGACACTAGAGTGGTAAGGTGCTGGAATCGCAAGTCAACAGGTCATTTTTATAAAGACTGCACAGCGGATCGGACCTTATTCTGTTATAAGTGTGGAAGAGAGGGGGTAATTACACCCAAATGTCCGGTATGCAATCCGGGAAACCGGAACGCGAGGTCACCGGGGGAATCGCGTTCGACCCAAACAATGGTTTAGTACCCCGAATAGAAGAAAAGACAGAAACTAGAAAATTAAAACTGTTAGTAAGAAGTAAAGAAGATGAGAAGATTGAGAGGAAAAGATTCGAGATCGTACCTCTACATATAAGACTAAGAAATTATGAAAAGGTTAGAGACAGGATTTTTGGAAAAAGAGTAGGGGAAGTGTCAAATAGAATATAGAAAACGAGACAAAGGTTTCAGCTACGAAAACAAGTTCGAAAAAGTATAGTGGCGACGGTGATCGGAATGGATTCAGATCCTAGGCCGTACGCCAAAGTAGTAATAGGAAAAAAAGAAGTCATGGGGCTTCTTGACAGCGGCGCTAGTGTTAGCATATTCGGTAAAGGTTGTGAAGAGTTTGAGGCCGAAAAAAAGATACCCTTTTTGCCACACATATCTGGAGTTAAAACTGCCGACGGGAAAACCCAGGCAATAATAGGAAAAATTTGTGTAAATGTGAAGTATAGGTGTTTAACAGAAAGAATTATGTTGTATTTGGTACCAAATTTGGATCAAAATTTGTATCTAGGTGTCGACTTTTGGAAAGCGTTTCATATCGCTACAAGTATAGTGAGTTCTATGTCGATATTAAGTGAAGAAGCTGACTTGGATTGTGCCCATCAGCTGTCTTTACAGCAAAAAGCGAAATTGGATGCTGTTAAGCAGAGATTTCTCGACCACGAACGTCATGGTTTGGGAAAAACTTCGATGATGGAGCATGTAATAGATACCGGGAATGCTGACCCTGTCAAGCAGCGACACTATCCAGTATCTCCAGCGGTGCAAGCCTTGTTGTACAAGGAAATCGATAGGATGCTGGAGATGGGTGTGATTGAGGAAAGTGAAAGCCCTTGGTGCTCACCCGTTACACTTATAAAAAAAGTTGGTGCAGTTTGTTTAAATTTTTTTCGAGGTAAACAACGCGTATTATTTCGTGGATTTCTTTTGCGAAATTAACATAAAGTGTGAGTTACGTGGTTTTTAAATGCATGTAGTGCAATTGCAAGACATTTTATTGCAATAAAAAATATGATTGCATTGAAAAGTGGTGGTGCATTTTGTGATTTTGTTATTGATATGATTCAAGTGCAGCTCGGCGCGTAGTTATATTGAAAATGTAAATAATGAAACAAACAACCGCGCACTTGTATGGTCTAATCACAACTCGACTTATCGTGTCATAGAACCGATCGCGAACTCCAAGTTCAACATTGGATAGCCGATGCGTTTGAAAACTCAGCACAATTTGGTGACTAGAATGCATACACGTTTTACCCAATGCAAGGCATTGGGCAATCGATGTGCAACGAGTCAACTCAAATTGCATTGAGTTCAACGCACGACGACTTCCTCTGAAGGTGTGGGAAATTAAAGCATAACATCCCTCCCTACCTGGGAAAAGTTCGCGACCAGCCGAATGACAATCGATAATCGACTTACTTTTATTACAAAAATAGATATTATGTCTATATAATAGTATATAATATAATACATAATATAATATATAATATAATATATAATATAATATATAATAGTATAATAATATTATGTCTTATAATAATTACAAAATAAATAATTACTTAAATCTAAATTTAAACTTTTAATTTAAATATTTGGTATTCATAATTTAGAATACACTAATTGCTATATAATTTTTAATAATTTTTTTTTTTTTTAATAATTTGGAATATCTCACATAATATTATGTATCTATTTTTTTAATTTCAAGTCTTACAAAACATTTCATCAAAATATTACCTAAAACTAATTCCGAATTTCTATACTACCTTAAACCAATTCTAAATTTATAAGTTTCTTATTTTTATATTGCTTAGTTACTATTTAATCTAATTTGAAGTTACATAATGAAATTTTTAGACTATTTAAATCTTTTTCCGAAATTTATAAAACAACAAATTTTTTTTTTTTTTTTTTTTGAATTTAGTTCTAAAAAATTAAAAGTTTTTTTATTACTTAAGTATTTTATGTTTATACTCGGGCAAACGTTACTCCTTTCAATGATTTTCTTGTTGAAGACTGTCGAACGGGTAGGGCCTCCATCTCCATCTCGACGGCATCTATATTGAGAGCATCAGGTCTTTCAGGGACAACGTTCGTAATATTCGTCGTAACGTGATTTGGGCTGGTAGGTGTGCTTCTCGAGTGGTAGTGTTTAAATAAAATGTTTAGTATGATGATACCAACAATTATAGCTCCAATTGTCATTAATGAGTAGCGATGAAACTCGATTTCTCGAATTCGGCTGATTACACTATGCCGGTCCTTATTCTGCTCTGCTTCTAGCTTCAAATCTTCTAGCGACTTCTTTCCTTCAGCGAGGCTAGATATCAAGTCGTTATGGCTACCTAGAGATAGTAGCGGCCTCTTTTTAATTGTTCCTACAGTCAAATTGCCGTATTTTGTCCTCAATACTCGTGTTAGTTCCGAGTGGTCAACTTTTGGCTGATGAATTCTGAAGTTAGCCGTCCAAACCTGCTCATACGGTAGCCGCATTTTTTTGGAACTTATTTCACAGGGACTAAAGATGTGAACTATTCCAAAACCTTTCAGCTCGGGCGCATACAATTTTCCTTCACAATAAAAATTTAGAGTAAGTGGTTCCCTGACATTAAACAACCACTTGTTTCTCGTAAACATCTTCGTGATCACCCCCTTGGAAGCTGGTGGAGCGACGTAATTGCAGTTGATCTGCGATGTAGCGGAGTGTTGTAAAAGCTCTACTAGGCACTCGGAACTTCCACTGGTATGTATCGGTTTGTGGTGCCTACATACCTTTATCGATATTGATGAATTGTATACGACATCGGAACATTGCGTTAACTCTGTATGGGACATAGTAACAAACGAGGTATGATCATCTGATTCCGCGATATACTCAGTTTTAATGTCTAGAACCAAATCCCAACGATGGTCGAGCTCTGTACTCACTGGGTATATTTAATGTATAGAGAAAATGGTGGCTTCGGGGAGCGGCACGGTGATTTTCAAAACAATTGACTCTCCTTTGTGAAATGTCAACAGCTTGACTGCTTGATACAATTCGTCTGGATTAAGGATTGATCTTTCGAATGTGTAACTCTTCAGCAGTGTTGTTAAATTATTTGCGTCTAAAATGAAAGGGTGAAGCTTATTTTGGTTAAGATCAACGAAAATGGACAGTTCGGTGGCTTGACGGTTCTGTACTTCAAGTATTTTTGAGGTTATTAAAGAAATCAATTCATTAACCTCCACTTTCAGTTTCAACGCGGTAACTTCTTTGATTGTTGCTGTAGCAAAGTTTTCGAAATCCGTCGTAATGTTGTCCACGCTTCTCCCGATTTGTTCGACCTCTGCTGTTAGCACTTTAATTGGTTTACTGAGTCTATCGAAGTTGGAGCTTGCCACAGTTATTTGTTTCTTCAAGATGTTAAAGGTCTCTGTTTCGGTGCTGTCCAAAGTATTGAGCTTGTTGTAAATTTTCTCGGAGTCTTCGTTGTCCATAGTTCCAAAAGCCCAATGAAAGAAATGTCCGATTGTTTCTATGGCTCTTTTGTGTCTTCGGGGGGAAACCAGGTGCTTCAGTCTAATGTTGTTTTGACGTAGGTTTGTTACGATGACTTCTAGTTCGTTAGTTCTCCTATTGCAATTCAAACGGAATGCGGTCTCTAACGGTTCACATAGCTGTTTGATCTTGGCGTCACACTTGTCAATGAAACTCAAAACCTCAGAAAAATCCAATGGTGTTATTTTCGTAAAGATGGTCCATTTATTTCGATAGAACACTGCATTCCCAATGCCTTCAAATAGTGCCGGAGTTACTGGTAGGTTTTCGATTCTGTATGGTGCTGTTGATGATGCAGTGTCGGTATATGCGTGTGCCACGAGAAAAACGTACATTGTATAAATAAAGAATTTTGTTAACATTTTTACAGTTTAAGTTAAACTCCCTTTTTTTTAATTTATAAGAAATATAAAACTTAATTTTGCTTAGAGATATAAAATTTAAATTTAATTTAACAAACGTTATTTTGTATTCGTACAGTATTTTTATTTTTTTTTTTATTTTTCTTTTTTCAGCTTCTTTTGGTGAACCCTTTTTTCAAATTCTGGAAAGATAAAAAGAATTAGTGAGATTGTACGGATTGATGATAATAATTTCCCATTAAAATTAGGTCATAAATGATGGAATGCTTTTAGCTGGTTGTTGTGAACTCTTTTTGTATGTTTTCCTACTCTTATGTGGGTATTCACCTCTCCGCCGACAGACAACACCTCATATGGTCCCAACCAAATTGAAGAAAACTTGTTTTTACGGGCCGGGTTTTTCAATAATACCTTTTGCCCTGGAGCAAATGATGCGGAGTTAACATGCCGATCGTAAAACTTTTCAGACATAAGCTTAGCATTGTCCAAATTTTTTCTAGCTATTTCATGCGATTTCTGTATTTGAAATCGCAGCTGTTGCGGATAGTCTTCGGTATTATATAAAGGGACGGGCTTTTTTTCAAGTTTGTAGGCATTTCGAACTCAAAGCCGTAAAGACTGTTCAATGGTGTCAATTTAGTGGAAGAATGCTGTGTATTGTTATGTAAATGCATGGCCTGACTAAGCCATTGATCCCAATTTCGGTCGTCATTGTCAACGAAACTCCTTAGATATTCCGCTAAGGGTCTGTGACTCCGTTCTAACGAACCGTTGGCCTGTGGGTGGTAGGCGGTTATATGGACTTTCTTAACTAACAACAGTTTACATGTTTCAGAAAACAATCTGGAAGTAAAGTTAGAGCCATTATCCGTAACGAGCATTTTGGGTATACGAAAACGTGTAATTATCTCCGAATAGAAAGCTCTGGCCACTGTAGATGCCTCTGCATCCGGGATCGCCACGCAAGCCATGTACTTAGTCAGGTCATCTTGGAATGTTAATATGTACCTATTGCTAGAATAAGTTAGTGGCAAAATACCCACCATGTCCATATATACCTTGTCGAAAGGGCGACTAGGAGTATCAGTCAGTTGCATGGGCATTTTGGTAAGTTTCGAGAACTTATTCTTTTGGCACTTTTCGCAATTTTTTATGTATTGATTAATATCTTTTTGCATATGTTTCCATCTAAACTGATTTCGTATACGCATATATGTCTTCTTTACTCCCTGATGTCCACCGAGTGCAGACTCATGAAAATCATGAAGAACAGTTTCAATTTCAGCAGGATCCGTTAAGGTAATGAACGATGACTCCTTTGTACAGTCTGTTTTTGTTTTTTCACCTTCAGGGATTTGCTCTGTCACAACAATGTCATTCTTGTTCATTTCGTCTGTATGTACCTTTGTGCTTTCTATGTTCAATTTCGCTTTACCCCTTGTCTGAACCACCTTAATTTCTTCGGGATCCGTCTGAATTCGGCTGAGTGCGTCCGCATTACAATTGGTTCTGCCTGGTTTGAAAATAATTTTGTAATCATACTCAGATAGCTTGTGATGGAATCTAATAAGTCTAGTAGCTGGATCTTTTACATTGAAAACTTCTTGGGTACAATGAGCAATGGAGAATTCCAAGGAGACTTACTTTCAGAAATTATGTCTTGAGCAAGCATATCCTGGACTTGCCTCTCTATTTCTTTTTTATGCACCTCTGGAGTTCTATATTGCTTAGTATTTATAGGTGCTTGATCAGACTTGATACATATGCTATGTGCCAAAACGGGTGTGTAAGTGAGAGGATCGCCTTCTAGTAAAAATACATCATTGTATTGTATGCATAGCTGCTCTACGGACTTCTTTTCTTCGTTGGTTAGGTTTTCGTCCATATTTAAGGAATTCAACAGAAGACTTATCCGTTCATTTTCGCATTTTCTTGTAAAATTTGCCAATATTTTGTTTCCCGGACTATTATCAACAAATTTATAGTTTTTAAAATTGGAGTAGCTCGGGAGGAAGTTGTTGTCCAAGAAGTAGTCTCTTGTTGTACTATTCATGACAGGGACATGGACGTAATTGTTCTTCGCTTGAACAATTGTGTTTCCCAAATAAATTCCGCAATCTATTTCTTGTGAAAGAACTAATAATTCATTCGATTTAGAATTGGGAATTTCGAGCTTAACAATTGTTTGTGTACGAGCTCCAATTTTGCACTGCTTGCTTTGTTCATTTAATGGGGACAAGAAAGTTGAATTCGAAGGTAAACACTTAAGAGGTAATTCAATCAAAACTCTATCACCTTCCAAAAATTTAATTTTCTTGGATACCGCATCGATAATCGTGTGATTCCAGAGAATATCACGGCCTAGTATACCATCAGCGGGCATGTGGTCTAAGCCGTCGATAACGTTCCATTTTGTAAAAATTTTCTTTGGGAAAGGTAAACAAGTCTTAACCGAACCAACCGTTGTGCCTACTCCACCAAAAACACCACCCAATTGCTTAGTATCTCGGGTATTTATATTGCATGCATTTGCTAAACAACTTCGTTTTATTAAGTTCGATTCTGCTCCTGTGTCTACAAGCACCAGAACTTTTCCCGACTTGGCCAATGACATCGGTAATTCAACAAAGACATCGTGCTTACGAATGTTCTTCTTCTTCTTCTTTCCATTTCTGGCGTTACGAGTAGTGATCTTGAAGCGATCACAACTCTCCCACTTTTCTGCTTCACACTAGTGATCCGCCTGTGGGGTACGCCGCATCGTGCTTACGAATGTTGTTGTATGCAAATACATTTTTGTTGCCTTTCTGTCCCTTGTTCGCTATACCCCAAATCAACCAACTATTAGAAAATAAACCAACAAAAAACCTAAGCTTATCAACTGCTTGTGTTAATAAAGTTCTAATTTTAACGCAGCACTCATTCAAAACCAAGCAAACACTCACAACGAGTAACCAGAGATCAGCCTGACCTAGGTTAACTTTAGCTTCAGATACTGACGCTTTAGCTGTGTGTTTGGTTTTACGAACTGACTGAAAGGTGAAGAAATTTGACTCTCGGTCGTTTACCTTTGAGTCGCTGTTCCCTTTCGGATGTTGTTCGTTATTTGAGCGCTGTGTTGGCCCTTTACCGTTGGTTTTTGATTTATTTTTTATAGAAGTCTCTTCTGCTTTTGATATCGTAGGCAACTCATTATTGCATATTTCTGACGATATCAACGAAGCTGGAGAGTAACTTCTTTGTTTTCTTAATGAGGAGGATACATTTTTTGGGGCACAGTCTACCTTCTTGGACTGACCCCCGGGTCGTTTCCCGAATGCTCTCGAAGGTAATTTTTTTTCGAAAAACACTCATCCTCCACATGTCCCAGTCTAGAACACCACTTGCACTTCACTTGCGGCTTTTGCGTCGTGCGTTTTATGGTGAAAATATGGGACTTTGGGCACACATCTCTACTGTGCCCATAGGAGGCACACGCTTCACAATAAGGTGTGCTCCTTCTTTGCCGGCATTCTGCATAAGTGTGATAGGCCTTATTACAGAATCCGCATTTTACTTTAAAATCTTGCCCTTGTGTCCTGGAATGTTTTTCCTTGACCTGGGCAGTTTGAAAACAGGGGCTGCCGCTTGTCTCAGGTGACACACCGGGCAAGGGAGTTGCAATGTACGCAGTTGAGTGTGTAGTTGGAGATGCATTCGGGAAAGGATACATATGAGGGTCGAATAACTGTTGAGGTGGATACTGTACTGGGTGATGTGATGATGTCTGATGCATTGTCTGGAAATGATTATTGACGTTAGGTAAAAACGTTTGAAAGGTAGCAGTAGGCGCGATCAAAAGATAAGTTTGTTGCGCCGTTTCAGCAAGTTTTTGAATGTCGGTCTCTGATGTAGTCAGCATGTGTTGGCGTAAACCGGGGTCGTTAAGACCTCTCTTAAATGCCACTACAGCAGAGCTCATCAGTTCTTTTTTTAAACCCTCGGATTCCGTGGAGGAATACCTGGAGTTGATTATTTCATTAGCCTTGGTCTGTAGGCACAGGAGACGCCTTGCAAAAGACTGTATGTCTTCTGTGGAAAATGGATGGGTCTGTTTCATTTCCATCAGTACGCTATCCAATGTCGTGATTGGCAAGTAGGCACCTTTAATAACCAACTCCAGTTCCTTTAGGGACTTCGGAGAGTTGTTACGTACTAACTCGAACGCATCACCTGTTAATTTTGTTGAGAGCAACTCAACGTAAAGTTGTTCGTCAGTGTCCTTGAGACATTTGAAACCCAGTTGACACGCATTCAAGAACTCGTAAACTCTCGTTGATAGTTCGGGCGTCCGTAAACCCGAAAATTGAGGAACCACACGGGCAACAATCTTACTAATCGCTTCGTTGTTCATATTTTTTGTATAAAATTGCTTTCTTTTCCTATGGTTTGAACTGCCCTGCTAATTTGTATTTTTCTCACTGGTCTTATTAGGTTGTGTTGTGTATTCTTTTTGATTACACAGAAAGTTTTAGAAAATTGTTAAGAACTTTCGTTCTTAACTTAGACGGACACTACAAATGTAGCGTCTTATCGTCTTCCTTAACTGGGGATTGGGATAGGGGGTTTGTTTGGTGGGTTTTAAGGGCGCACCATCCCGGAATACTAGGCTAAAGAGCCAGATTTAATTATACTCACCTTAATTGTTCAGCAAAAGCAAAAGTCCTCTTCTTGTTTCAACAGTTTATCAGCAAATAAAACTTCTGTGGTTAACTCACTTAGTGTTTACTTTATTACTAATGTCTCTCATTCATTTTTCCTTTACTATTTATACCTTAAAATAGCTTACATAGATTGACTTAAACTATGTCATGAAATGTTGGTAAATTCATGATGTCGAAATCATGACATTTCGACATCGGTATTTCTTAAATGTTTCTATACCTATTCCTCAGTCATCAAAACAATTTGTCCTATAAAATATTCGTCACACATTTCCTTTACCACTCGTCAGCATTATTTGTTTTCTGAAAGTTCATTCCAGTTCATTATTTGGCCGCAATAATTTGTTCGCATTTTTCTGATGACGCTTCAGTATATGAATTAACTGAATCGTCACCCAGAGGTTGCGTCATACACTTAGCGATCGAATGTTTGTTTACAATTCGAATGCTTTAGTGTTGACCTTGGCCTTGAAGCTGGAATGAAGTTAGGGTTGGTTAGGATTTTCTTGTATTATACAATACTACACAACACCTCCCCCCTTTAAAAGAGATAATTTTTTTTGTTTGGAAGAGACAAAAAATGCTAAGTTCGTCTTTCAAGTGGGATTGAAAATATGTGCGGTGACCAATTATTATTTTGTGCGTTTAAAGTTTGGGAACTTGGGAACTGTCGGTGACTCAGTCATAGGTTATAGGAACATTTTTTTTTTTTTTTTTTTTTTTTTTTAAATTAAATAGCAACATTTTTTTTTTTTTTTTTTTTTTTTTAATTATTTTATACAATTGTTATTGTTTTATCAATTTGTATTCTAATTAATTTTACATATATATATATTTTTTTTTTTTTTTCATTAATTTTGTTACTTTGCTATGTTTATATACATTTTTAGTATTTCTTATATACTCTAATTATTTGTTTATTGATTTCTAAAATTAGTTTTACATATATCTATATGTTATGTCTATATACTTTTTAGGAATTGATATCAACTTTCATTTTAGATTAAAAATCGGTTGTTATAAAATTGATTGGGGAATAAGAATTTTATTGAAAAAAGTTTTTCTGATGACTTACAAGAAAAATATTAACTAGAGAATAATTATATAATGTTGTGTACTTGAAAACAATATGTGTAAAATAAAAATGCCAGTTTACTGAATATTAAATCATAAGGTACAATTTTTTTTTTTTTTTTTTTATAAATTTAGAATTAAGATCTCTTTTTTTTTTTATATTGTTGTAAAGTGTTGATTGGAGTTTCCAGTAGTAATCTTTTGTGTCTCCTTAGTTGGGCAATTCAATGTTTTCCAAGATGATTTGTATTTATCGTTTTGCAGGATTTCGTCATAGGTGTGCGTCCTTGGTGAGTGTCATGGAACATGGGTCCTAGTTGAATTAAATTTTTGTTTGTCCTGAAAAAGTAATATAATTTGGATGTTGGGATTTATCCCTCTTTTTTTTGTTAAGTGGGGGTATTTCCCTCTTTTCAGAAAATTTTTATATTTTTTCTCTCTCTCTTTGTTTTTTTTTTTTTTTTTTTTTTTTTTTTTTATTGTGTTAGGGATTTATCCTTTTTTTTTTTTTTTTTTTTTTTTTTTTTTTTTTTTTTTTTTTTTTTTTTTTTTTTTTTTAAGTGGGGGTATTTCCCTCTTTTCAGAAATTTTTTTTTTTTTTTTTTTTTTTATCTGGTAGGTTTTTTAATTTTATATCTGAACTCCGGGTAGTCTTTTATTTCTTTGGTAAGTATAACTTCGAATTTTTGTAATTGGTCGATTAGCGGACTATTGGTGGAGAGTTGATTGGCCACCATACCGCATACTGACCCCTTGTCTAATCCCAAGAGAGATACTGGCGTCTTAACGTTTTTTATAGTGTACTGTGGATCTATTGTTGTTTGGTATATCCTCCTCCATTCTTTACACAGAAATTTATATATGGCCAACATTGCTGATGAACCAGATGCCCCAAGAGTATTATATTGTTTAATTGTTCTATTTCTATTGTCTACTGCTATTAATATCCAATGAAATCCAGGTACTTCTATTGGACACAACAGTAAGTCATATTTAAAAATGTTTAATTCTCCTAACCAGTCCGCACTGTGTTTTCCTTGCAGGATAGGTATTAGGAGTTGTTGGAGGTTCTTAATTTTTTCATTTTCAAGTTTTTTCAAGAAAAAATGCATTTTTTCTGAAGTTACGTATTCCATATTAAAAATTTTTTTTTTTTTTTTTTTATATTTTCTGTAATAATACAAAACATTTCTTATTAGTCAGACAATATGAGTTTTCTTATTTTTTGGGAATTCTTTCTATTGAGAGGAGTTATTTGTTTAGGGGCAGTTGTTGGAATTGGTGGTGGAGTTTGTTTTGGTATATTTTCTGGCTGTGGTGTTATTTGAATAATAGGATGTGATATTGTTGGTAATTCTGGTAAAGGAGTTTCGTATTTATGGAATGGTCTTCTGGAGGATTTTTTTTTGTTTTTTGTGTGACATTGTATATATTGTTTTATTGCTAGACCTATTATAATCAAGATTGTAATGGCACCTAAAGATGTTGATGTGATTGTGTTTATAGTGTAAGTTCTTCTATTTTGTTGGTTTGTTTCATATTCTCTAATTTTATCTTCGATTTCGTGGATTTCAACAACGGCGTTTTCCATGATCTGTTTGGCAATTCCGTGTTTTAGTATTATTGTTGTGTTGGATGTTTTGTCTTCCCCTAATATGTTTTGAACAGTTTTGTTCAATGATAGATCTGGTAATGTAAACTCTGGCTGTTGTATCTTTATATTTGAGTTTTCTGTATCTTCGTAATATATTATTTGGTGATTTATCGTCACGTGACAGGGCTCCGTTATATGTAATATTCCTGTCCCTTGTAAAGATGTTCCATGAAATTCCTGTTTGCATTGTATTTGCACTCTGGTCGGAATGGGTAGAGAGAACAGCCAAGCATTCTTCTGTGTCATCTTAATCAAGTAATTTTGTCTCCGGGTTGCATAGTTGAAATTACACTTATGTTCTTCATCATACGGATTAAATATTAGGGATATTGAACATAGTTGTGATTCAGTTCCTTTTAAAATGGGTGATTCTAGTGGACCTACAAACCAATTTTCGTACATGTGTATTGCAATCATTTTTAGCTGTGTAAACTCTTTTCTATTGATTATTACGAATTCTTTGGTTTTCATATTTTTTGCTATAAATTCCTCTTTTATGTTTAATACAGCAGATTTACTCTCTTTTATTAGAATTGGAAAAATATGAATTTGCTCAATTACGAATACGTCGAGATTAAATATTGGGAGTATAATTCTTATTACTAACTTCCCTCCCATGGTCTGTGTTTTGATTTTTAAAGATTTTTCCAAGATATTCGTTAATGTCTCTTTATCTTTTATGTTGTTTTGGGGACAGATTTTCTTATATAAATTCGATAATTCGGGAGCGGTTAATAGAAGTGGATGTAGCTGGTTTTGTTTAGTTGAATAGATCACATCTAGTGTTACTTGCTGTCTACTTTGTATTTCGATTACTAGTAGTAGAATTGTATCTAAAAGACTTTGTATGTTCCTTTCTTGTGTAATTTCTGAATTTAGTCTATCATCTAACCGGTTTACTTCTGCCATTATCTTTTGTTGGTTGTTCTCCATTTCACTCAACGGTTTTTGTAATCTTTGATACGTTGTTTTTATGATACTTATTTGTTGTTTTTCTAATTCTTCTAGTGTCTTCGTATCACTTTCCAAATTACTTAACTTGCTGTAGACCTTTTTTTCGTCATCGATATCCATTGTCCCAAATAAATAATGCATGCCTTTGCCAATACCGTCAAATAAAGATCTTTTATTTCGGTGAGTGTGTATTATATCTTCTATCACCTTGTTTCTTTGGGTTATGGTGTTAATTAAACCTGTGATTATTGGTGTGTGACTCACACACCTTTCGTTTTTAAATTTCTTGCATAAACTATTCCAATTTTCTTCTGCAGATTTTACTATTTTAGTATGTTGGGTTATGTCGTCTATATTTATTTCCGTTATTACGTTCCATGTGTCATGGTATAAGATTATTTTCCCTATTGTTTCAAACACGATTCCAGTGTTGTTCAGTTGTTCCACTCGGAATCCAATCGGTTGTTCGGCTAGTATTAATATTGAGTTGAGTAGACTCACGTAAATAATAACGTTAATTTTATCCATCCTAAAATGAGAACAAAATTTGCATCACTTGAAAGTAAGATGTGTTGAATCCTATACTGCTTCCCTTTTCTTCTTTCTATATCTCTGTATCTAATTCATTTCAAAATATTTGTTTGTCATACAAATTCTAATTGCATTACATAACAACATGAACATAAAAACTGTCAACGTATTTGGCGTGTGCCCTAGGAATCAAAAACCTAAATGCGGTGTTGCATCACATTTCATATGACACCATGACACTCAAATGTCCGACATAAGAAATGTCAATGTTTTTGGCGTGTGCCCTAGTAATCAAAGACCTAAATGCGGTTTCTTTGATAAAAATGTTCTGGTTACTTGAGCTTCACTATTGTTTTGGGTCAAATGAATAGTATTTAGTCAACAATTATTTTTTTTTTTTTTTTTGTTTATTTTGTAGTAGGTTGAACAACATTAGCTTTTTTTTTTGTTTTGAACTTGAGCTGCTTCATTCTGAATGAAAAAAAAAATATTACCCTTGGTGATGTCTTGTAATCGTTGAATATGAATGAATTTTGCTGATTGGAAATTTAACAAGGTGAAGTTGGTTTTTTTTTTTTTTTTTTTATTCGTAGAAATGTTTTAAACGGTTATTATGAACAGTCACCTGTTTTTTCTTTATTTGAACTACACTATTGACGTCATTGATGATTTTTATTATTGTGTATGGGCCTTTCCAAACTTCGTCCAACTTGTGGTTTTTATTTGGATTCTTTATTAGGATTTTATCTCCTATATGGAAAATATTGGGTCGTAGTTTTGCATCATGGTAGTTTTTGGAAGTTAATTTGCTCTGGAGAAAGTTTTTCCTAGCTGTAGCGTAAGTTTTTTGGAGTTTGTGTTTTAGAACATAATAATAATTTTCGTGGTTGTATAGGGGTTCAGGATCTCTTTTTAGATTAGAAGGTACACTAGAAGTAAAACCGTAAAGGCAATCCATTGGGGTTAATTTGGTTCCCTCATGTATACTATTATTGTATACGAATGCTGCAGTTCTGAGGTACTGATCCCAAGTTCTTGGACTGTCGTCACATATAGTGCGGAGATATTCCACTAAAGGCCTATGAGCGCGTTCAAGCGAACCATTTGATTGTGGGTGATATGCAGTAGTCTGAAGTTTCTCGATCTGTAGGAGTTTACACACTTTTTTGAATAGTTTCCCTACGAAGTTAGCACCTTGGTCGGTTACTAGCTGCTTAGGTATTCTATATCTTGTAACTATTTGTTCGAAAAAATGTGTGCCACTGTTTCAGCTTCGGCGTTGGGCATAGCATACCAATCGACGAATTTTGTCAGATTATCTTGGAAAGTTAGAATGTACTTGTTTCCGATTTGAGAATCTGGAAGTGGTCCTACAATGTCGAGGTATACCTTGTCAAAAGGTAAATTACAGATGTCTGTAATTACCATTGGCATTTTGGTTTCAAGACTTGACTTCATTTTCTGACATTTTTTGCATTTTTTAATGTAGTTGGCTATATCTTTGATCATATTGGGCCATTTATACTTTTCTCGGATTCTCTTGTAGGTCTTAATAACACCTTGGTGTCCGCCAAATGGAGAGTTATGGTAATCACTGAGAATTGTGGAAATTTCTTCTTGAGATCTTATGGTTTCATATCTTTTCTTTGTTGCTTCTTCTACTGGGTATATTATAGGAGGGGTATCTAAATTGGGTTTTTCCGCTTCTTCATCGTTTTTTCGCGTTTGTGCTCGGGTTACAGCGAGAACAATATTGTTTGATTTTTTGTCTTCACTATTTCCGGATTTAAAAGTTATTTCTGTCTTTTTGTCAACCGTGTGTTCGATCGAATTATTGGGAATTCTACTAAGCGCGTCAGCGTTAGTATTATACTTTCCGGGTTTGTATTCGATTTTATAATCGAACTCGGAAAGTTTGTGATGAAACCTAACCAATCGGGATGTTGGGTCTTTGACGCTAAAAATGCCTTTTAAAGGTTTGTGATCGGTATATATAGTCACTTGTCTCCCTAGCAGGTAGTACCTATAGTTTTTGGTTGCCCAAACGATAGCTAAAAGTTCTTTTTCGATTGTCGAATAGTTTCTTTCGGCTTTGTTTAGGGTTCTACTTGCGTATGCGATTGGATGGTCTTTACCAACCTCTCCTTGAGACAGAACCGCACCAATTGCGTCATTACTTGCATCAGTGGTTAGATTAAAAGGTTGTTTAAAATCGGGATATATAAGTATAGGGGGTGAAATGAGCAGGTCTTTAACTTTCTGAAACGATTCTTGACATTTTTCTGTCCAGGTGAATTTTACGTCTTTTCTTAACAGATTTGTCAAAGGTTTGACTACTTTTGAGAAATTCGGAATGAACTTTCGATAGTAATTTGCTAGGCCCAAAAAGGATTGCATTTGTCTAACAGTTTTTGGTACGGGAAAATCTTGTACACAACTGGTTTTACTGGGGTCAGGCTGTGCTCCAGCGGCGGAACATTTATGTCCCAAATATACCACTTCTTTGCGCAAGAATTGGCATTTCTCCAGCTGTACCTTTAAATTGTGCTCTCGCAACCTATCGAGAACTAGTTGTAGTTTTCTGTTATGATCTACCAAATTCTTTCCGTAAACCACGATATCATCTAGGTAAACAAAGCATTCCAGACCCTGCAGGCCGGTTAAGATATAGTTCATTAAACGTTGAAATGTTGCAGGAGCACCTTTTAGACCGAACGGCATCCTTTTGAACTCATAGTGCCCGTAAGATGTACTAAATGCTGTTTTTGCCCTGTCCTTCGGGTCGACCAGCACTTGATGATATCCACTCGCCAAATCTAGCGTGGAAAAATATCTGGCATGTCCCAATTGGTCGAGAATGTCTTCGATTCGGGGTAGAGGAAAAGCATCTCCTATTGTAATTTCGTTGATTTTTCTAAAATCTACAACTACCCTCCATCGTACCTCACCGTTTGGGCCTGCCTTTTTTGGAACTACCAAAAGTGGAGAATTCCAAGGGCTCTTACTCGGTTGCACTATGTCGTTATCAAGCATTTCGGCTAATTGATCATTGATGATATCTCGTTGTTTTTCAGGTAACCTATACATTTTGGTGTTGATAGGTGGTTGATCTTGTTTGGTAGGTATACTGTGTTTTATTGTGGAAGTATACGTTAGCTTATCACCTGGTAGAAAAAATATGTCGTTATATTCCATGCATAAGTTAATGATGGAATTTCTTTCCTCGTCATTTAGTGTTTCATCTAAAATGAGTTGCTCTCTAAGATTCTGTTCTCTGGTATTGTTCGTTGCCACGTTAGTATGGTAACACTTCGGTTCAGGGATACTTGTAATATTATTTGTTGATGTGTTTTCCAAAGGTACGTAATTTTTTAACTCTATTAGATGTAGTACAACTTGTTTGATAGTTGCATTGTGTTCTAGAGTGTTAATGATTGGAACAGACACCTTTTCTCGTCCTCCTGCTACTATGCAATTTCCAAGGAGGACTCCCTTTTGGATATGCTTTGATAAACAAATCATATCTTCGTTGAGTTTGACCGGTAGTTCTACGATCATTTTTGATCTTTCTGGTATTTGTATTTTTTCTTTTAAAATTATTTTTATTTTACTACTTGCTTCTTCAGAAGTTTTTTCATTTTTATTTTTATTAACCAAACCTCCTAGGGCTGGTTTTTCATTTTTAATTTTGCAGTCAGATCCGCTTTGGGTTGACTTATCATTTACATGAATGTTTGAATCAAAGCCGCGTTGGGTTGATTTTTTATTTTTGATTTTTTGATCAGAGCCGCGTTGGGTTGACTTATTATTTATTTTTGAGTCAGATCCGCTTTGGGTTGACTTATTATTTTTGATTTTTTGATCAGAGCCGCGTTGGGTTGACTTATTATTTTTAATTTTTGAATTGGAACCATGATTAATATGATTAATTTCTGCAAGGTCTATTTTCCTCTTTCCACAAGTGTCTTCTTTACTATGAGAATTGCCAAGATTATTACCAGAGCCTCTACGGGTTGGCATTTGTTTCTTTGTTCTGTTGATTACTAATTTTGTAAAACTTGGTTCATCTTGTGTAACGATTGAAGAGGTCTTAGCCATATCAGAAAATCTTTCTGCAAGGTCTATTTTCCTCTTCCCACAAGTGTCTTTTTCCTGATGGTTACAATGAGGTCCATAGGAGTTATCTCCAAATTTTGTACTTGGTAATTCGTGAACCCCTGTTTTTGAATCTAACAGTGGAGTTATATATTCTTGCTTTGTGGTGATGAATTTTAAAATCTTTTTGGGACCCTCCACATTACAGTGTGGCCCAATGAAATTATATCCCAATATTCCGTCATCTGGAATGGGTAATTCATCTTCAACTACTTGAAAGTTGCAAGAAGGTTCCGTGGGTATTTTGAATTTTCCAGTACATTGTCCAAGTGTTTTACCTGAACCAAATGGAGTATTTATGGATACGTTTCTGGTTTTGTCAATTTTTGTGTTTTGTTTTAACACCTTCCTCCTAATGAGGCTGACTTCAGATCCAGTATCCACTAACAGACGAACGGTTTTATTTTTAGTAAAATCTGTAGGGATTTCAACAGAAGGCAATTCGTAGTTTTCGAAAAACTGTTGTGTTGCAGAATACCCTTTAAAATTTTTTCTATTTATCGTCGAGCCGGGGTTTTTTCGGTCGACGATGAAGCGTTTCCCGAATTTTTGTTTTCCCACCTGAGTTTTAAACTACATTGACTAATAGAGTGTGAGTTTCTTCCGCAAAAATCACATTCCGAGTTCATTTGAAAAACCCTTGCCCTAGGATTTAATTCGTTCCTATTTGGGGCTGAGAAGTTGGGTTTGAAGTTAGGCTCGCTATGAGTATTCCTAAATGGATTTGTGTGGTTTTGCTTTGGAACATACTCGCCTCTATTGCTTCTGTTCCAGTTGTTATCTTGGAATTTAGTGCCCTGATAATTTGAATTATTTTTTCTACGGCAGAGTCGGGTCTCATGTCCGTAGGTTTTACAGTTTTCACATACGGGTGTATTTTTCCTTTTTAAACAATCCTCATATGTGTGACCTTTAAATTTGCAAAAACTGCAAGTAATTTGGAGTTTTGTTTGGTGTTCCTTACCTTGACTTTTCTCGAAGTTTTTATCTACAGGAATCGTTTCCTCTGACAAGTATGGTTGAAACATTTGCTTCTGTGCCGCCCCTTTTTGCAGTTTTTCCATCATGAAAGCTTTCTGTAGCATGCCTTCAAAAGTGGGTTCGGATAACCCTAGTAAATACTGCCCTAGATGGGGATTTAGAACCCCACTAGCGAAAGAGGATATGGCAAAATCTTCCAACTGTGTTTTCACAGTGTCCGCATTTTTCAGATATTTTATTTCTGCTGCTTCGCGACACTGTGCCAACTTGTGGCGAAGTCTTGAAGCAAATTCTACGGTACTTTCTTGTCTTTCCTGTTTGCACGATATCAAACGTGTCACTAGCTCGTTATAGTTTTCCACTGGGAGGTATGTCCTACTGAGGAGATCCTCGGCTTCCCGGAAAGTTTCGGGTTTGGCTGTATCTATTAGGTCGTATGCTTCACCTCGCAATCTAGTGGTGAATAAGCTTGCAAAAGCTTCCTTTTCTTCCTCTGAGAGACAAAACATCACCTGCCTACAACATCCTATGAATGTTTGTAGTTCTTGGGAGATTTTTGGGTGTCTCTCTCCGGAAAATAAAGGAACGACCTGAGCCGTAAGCTTGATAATTTTCGTGTAATCCACTGCCATGTTTAAATTAATGGTCTCACTTTCTGAATCAGAAAAATCTTGGAATTCCAAGTTAGTTTGAGTCTGTTCCGAAAAGGAGATTTGGGGTGGGGTCTTTATTTGAGCTATACGATCAGTCAGTTTAGTACTGCTTTGGTTTAGGAGGATTCCCTGGAAAATCAGAGAATCTGTCTTTAACTTTTCTATCTGTTTTAGCCGTTCAAGCCTTTGTTTTTCTGAGGATGCTTCGAGTTGGTCTAAAGCCAGTAGGGATATATTTCCCGTGGATTGAGCCTTTTCATGAAGTGCTTTAACTTGCTCCAATACGGTCTTTTGTTTGCCGGGTAGGAGAGCAGCAGCTGTTGAGGTTGACGCTTTGTAGATTTTGCGTTGCCTCAGGTTAAGATATGTCTCGTTATTTGACTCTTCTGAGTCCGAATTTGACATTTGTTTGGAAAAAACTGCAACAACCAGATTTTAAAACTTCGACAACAAAACAAGAGAACAATACTTCCACCCAAAAATCCGAAAATTTAACCACAAGAAAAATACATTTGTATTATTTGGACTTTATTTTTATTATTGGAAAAATACATTTGTATTATATATTTTACTTATTTTGCTTTTTCCTGCTTATCCCTCTTTTTCTTTGTTTCCTCTTTGACCAGGTCCCGAATTTCCCTTATGTACTGCCTTTTCTTCTCGCCAGTACAGAGGGCCGCCAGTTGGTGGAGTTGGGCTAGTTGCCTCCTTACTCTTACCACGTGACCACCCCTACGTCGTTTATTTTCGTAGGGCTGTGGTCCTCCTGGCACCTGGGGGGGTTCAGTCTCCAGAGGTGGGAGCGAGGGGGTTGTTGACTGGTTGCTCCTTCTTCTCCTATATTCCTCTAAGGAGATTGGCTTCGGGCCTGCTGTTTTATCTTCAGCTATTTTCTTTTTTATTTCTTCTAACATCTAATAAAAAAAAAAAAAAATTCTTAAAAAAAAAAATTTTTTTTTTTGAGTTTACAAAGGGAGGTCGAATGGTGTACCTGAAGTGGAGTGGTCCTCAGGATTTTAAGTCGGAGTTTAAACTCCAAAGTGACGCACCATCCTACCGGCTGCGCCAAAATGTTGTGTATTCTTTTTGATTACACAGAAAGTTTTAGAAAATTGTTAAGAACTTTCGTTCTTAACTTAGACGGACACTACAAATGTAGCGTCTTATCGTCTTCCTTAACTGGGGATTGGGATAGGGGGTTTGTTTGGTGGGTTTTAAGGGCGCACCATCCCGGAATACTAGGCTAAAGAGCCAGATTTAATTATACTCACCTTAATTGTTCAGCAAAAGCAAAAGTCCTCTTCTTGTTTCAACAGTTTATCAGCAAATAAAACTTCTGTGGTTAACTCACTTAGTGTTTACTTTATTACTAATGTCTCTCATTCATTTTTCCTTTACTATTTATACCTTAAAATAGCTTACATAGATTGACTTAAACTATGTCATGAAATGTTGGTAAATTCATGATGTCGAAATCATGACATTTCGACATCGGTATTTCTTAAATGTTTCTATACCTATTCCTCAGTCATCAAAACAATTTGTCCTATAAAATATTCGTCACACATTTCCTTTACCACTCGTCAGCATTATTTGTTTTCTGAAAGTTCATTCCAGTTCATTATTTGGCCGCAATAATTTGTTCGCATTTTTCTGATGACGCTTCAGTATATGAATTAACTGAATCGTCACCCAGAGGTTGCGTCATACACTTAGCGATCGAATGTTTGTTTACAATTCGAATGCTTTAGTGTTGACCTTGGCCTTGAAGCTGGAATGAAGTTAGGGTTGGTTAGGATTTTCTTGTATTATACAATACTACACAACAGTTGTGTGAACAACGGCAGTAGGTTCTTAGAGAAACTTAGTTTTTGCGAATCACTTCTTTCCTTTTGTGCCGACAAACTTTTATTTAGTTCGCTTGTCAGTTGATTTATTTCCTGATCAGCTTCTTCAGTCACTTGGTTAAGTCGCTTTTCGGCAGCTTTTCGATACTGCTCGCTTTTTTCGAGCGACTTTGCCAAATTATTTAGCTCTTTTGCGTGGTTTTCTTTTAAATCGTTGACGGCTTTTGTGTATTCAATTAACACCGCGTCTAAAGTTTCTAGACGCGTCAACTTGCCCCACTGAGAACTAATTTGAAAACTGATCAGGCTATAAACCTCAGGATTTAAAATTTGTTTGAGCTCTGAAAGAAGTAATTCGCTCAATTGTTTTACTTGCCGCTGTTGATTCTTTTTATCTTTTTTCAACAATTCCGATTCTTCGATCAGGTCGTTAAGTTGTGCCTCAATTTGACTTTTGGCCATGTACAAAGAAACTCAATCGCAAGGAACGAGAAAAACAACAATATCAAACAAAACCTATAATTTATCCCAGTTGTATCTATTAATTATTTTCCTTACTTTTACACCAATCACATTCAACAACCAAAAAGAATTACACCAACCATAGAACAAAAGTTACGGATGTTTTTTAAAATAAACAGACAACAATATAAAAAATAAAGCAAAATAAAGGTATACTTACCTTGAACAATTTTTCGTCTTTGTTTGCGTTGTTTTTGGTGAAACTTATTTACCTACTCAAACACAATTTTGCAGTGTTTTTGTTTTTCCGCTTGAACCGCTTTCTGCATTTGATTATTATCTCTTCTTTTTGAAACTTCAAATAAGTACAGTCCAAGTCTTTAATCAATTTTCTTTACCAAGAAAATACGCAAACACAAACACGAACAGAATTCTTTTTTTGCTACACTCGTTTGTCTACTTTATTATTTTAAATATCGGAGAACAAACAAACTGTATTTAATTACTAAACTGTTTAAACTTGAAAACGTGTGTGGTTCACGAACCGGCTGCCCCAAAATGTTATATTGAAAATGTAAATAATGAAACAAACAACCGCGCACTTGTATGGTCTAATCACAACTCGACTTATCGTGTCATAGAACCGATCGCGAACTCCAAGTTCAACATTGGATAGCCGATGCGTTTGAAAACTCAGCACAATTTGGTGACTAGAATGCATACACGTTTTACCCAATGCAAGGCATTGGGCAATCGATGTGCAACGAGTCAACTCAAATTGCATTGAGTTCAACGCACGACGACTTCCTCTGAAGGTGTGGGAAATTAAAGCATAACACACGTATATGGAATCATATTTTTGTGTACAGAATCGGTTTCGATTGCGTTTATTAAATTCAGTGAATTCGATTAAATTATAGAATTTTGTGTTTTGTGAGTTTTACAGATGAAATTGTGATTTGTGTAATTTGATTTTGATTGGTTTTATAACGCGATGTTTTTTGATTAGTTTCAATTTTGTTTTGCCGACGGCTTTTTGACTTTTGGTGTGATGTCGATGTTTTTTCCTTTAAGCATTGTGGAATGTGTTTAATTTCCATTTAAGATTTGTTTGGTTAATTTTAATAAAAAATTATTGATAAATACAATTATTTCAATAGGAATTATGATTCTTTTGCATGCGTTGTGGCAGTGCCTTATTAAATTGAAAATTATAAAGTTAAGTTGATAACTTCATGTGTGCATTGTCGCAGCGTAGTAATGTCGAAATGTTGTTTCAATTCGATGTATTTTGTATTGTGGTTGAGATTAATAAAGATGAATAGAATTATAATTTGATGTTTTATTTCGTAAAGTTGAATGCTTTTGGTGTTATATTAAAGATGAGTTCATTGAAGAAATTAATTCTTTGAACCAATTATGTTGTTTTCCCAGATCATGGTGATCTTTTTTTTTTAAGTGATTTGTTGTAGGAATTTTAAAAATGGGTTGATTGTTGTTTTCAGCTTTGCGTTGGGCTTGAATTAAGCCTTATATGAATCCAGGGATCGTGTATTGAGAGAAGAGATGTTATCTTCAGAGAAGATAATGGTAACAGCAGGTAGGTACACTGTTGTTGATTCGGTAGAATCCAAGGGCGATGTATTAGGTTTTGAATAATCTTCGAGGAAGATGTATGATTCAGCAGGTTTGTATTGATTCATATAAAAATCCAGGGGCGTTGTATAAAGTTTTGGGTTTTGACTATCTTCGAGGAAGATGTAGGTACCATCAAATAAGGTTGGTGTTGATTCGTTTGCAGAATCCAGGGGCGGTGTATTTTCAGGTTTCAGGTAAATCTTCGGGGAAGAAATATAACTCAGTAGCATTGATTCGTACTGAATCCAGGGGCGGTGTATAGTCGTTTTGTTTGTATATCTTCAGGGAAGATGTTTTACTAAACAATAGCAGTATGTTCCTTGTGATCGTTGCAAGGAAGACGACAAATTTTTGCGATTTGCCGTTTAAGGGTTCCATTCTGCGTTTTAACGGTAACGACGCGTACGAGACCGTCTGATCCTGCATGGGTTCCTTCAATTCGGCCGAGATTCCAGTAGGTTGGCGGGAGTCGCTCATCCTTGAGCAGAACTAAGTCTCCTAGTCTGGGCATCTCCTTGACTTGAGTCCATTTTGGTCGATGTTGGAGCCGTGAAAGATATTCTGAACTCCATCTTTTCCAGAACCCTTCCGCCAGCGCTTGAACTCGTTTCCATCGGTCGAGATGTGTTACGTTGTTGTTGAGTTCGCCTTGTGGTATGGAATGTAGTGACTCGCCGACTTAAAAATGCGCAGGGGTTAGCGCATCCAAATCGTCGAAGCTATCGGTTAGAGGGCATAAGGGCCTCGAATTCAAACACGCTTCTATTTGTGTAAGAAGCGTTGCGAGCTCCTCAAATGTGAGCCTTTCAGTACCGACAACTCTTTTTAAATGGTGCTTGACAGATTTTACACCTGCTTCCCATAAACCACCAAAGTGTGGAGAAGCGGGGGGAATAAAGTGCCAATGAGTACCGCGATTTGCAAGCTTTTCGGCTATCTCCTTCCAGTCATGCGTGGCTTCCTTTAACTTTTTTGCTAATTCGTTGTTAGCACCGACGAAGTTGGTTCCACAGTCGCTGTAAGACTCTTGACAGCTTCCTCTTCTTGCAGTGAAACGATGAAATGCTGCCAAAAACGCTTGGGTTGTCAGATCTGACACGACTTCCAAGTGAATGGCTTTTGTTGCCAGACAGATGAACACTGCAAAGTATCCTTTCAGTATCCTAGCTCCGCGTGCTTTCCAGCTTTTGATCTCGATGGGACCAGCATAATCGACACCGGTATGGCTGAAAGGTCGAGACATCTGAACTCGAGCGGCAGGTAAATTTCCCATCAGTTGTTGCATTTCTGATGCCTTTTGACGGTAACAAGAAGAGCATCTATGCAGTTGATACTTCACACTCCTTCTTATCTAGCCAATCCAGTATCGTTGGCGGATATAACTTATCATCTGCTGGATGCCGCCATGCAGAGTGTTTTTATGGGCATCTCTCACAACCAGACTTGTGATGTGGTGGTTGTTCTGCAGCAATATGGGGTGTTGCGCTTCATAGGCGAGGAGAGAGTTTTCTAAGCGCCCTCCAACTCTTAAGATCCCATTTGCATCAAGAAATGCGTTCAACGTACTAAGGGATTTCGGGATTTGGGACGTATCCGCGATTTGTTGGATCTCTGTCTTAAACATCTCCTTCTGCGCTGTCTTGATGACGACAATGCGTGCTGCTTCCAGTTCACTTGGGGTAAGTGGACCCACATTAGCTTCCGATATACGACGACATTTAGCAACAAAACGAAGACAGGTAGCGACGAATCGAACGAGCTTGAGAAGACTCGAACAGTCATATATTGTTTGCAGAATACTGTCGCTATGGTTGACCCGAACGCTGAGTACCTTCACAGTACGCTGCTCCTCTTCCGTTTCATTGTCAACAGGTTGATGTGGGACATCGAAGACCCATTGATGATGCAATAGTCCGTTGAATCCGTTCAAGTATACGTTTTGACATCGGGGATGGCCAAAACTTCTTTGGTGTACTGCATCACTTGCGCCAAATAAATTTTTGGGCAAAAATATATCTGAAAAATCACATATTTTTAAGACTATTATGAACAATGTTGTGGAGGATTGTGTTCCTATGCATCGCAGTAAAGTAAACTCTCACCCAGTTTGGTATAATTATAGATTATTGAAATTAAAAAAATGCTAAGAATGCTGCATTTAAAAAGTATAAGAAATCTAGTTCAATTGATGACTATACTGTTTTTTCACGTCTCAGAAAAGAGTATGTATTTCTGTCTAAATTTCTCTATTCTAAATATATTTTCTCGGTTGAAAGTAACTTAAAGAGCAATCCTGCATCCTTTTGGAATTTTATTAATTCAAAGCGAAATAGTACAGGCCTTCCAAAAATGATGTGCCTTGATAGCAATCAATCTACTGATCCAAATGCAATTGTAGATTTACTTGGAGATTTTTTTCAAAGTATATACAATTCTTCTGGTTCTCGTATTATTAACGACAACTATATTTGTGCTCTTCCCTCTGTGTTTGATTGCTCCTGTTTCTCATTTAACTTATATGAAGTTGAAGCTGGTTTAAGAAAAGTGAAGCCCAAGAGAAAGCCAGACATTTTAGGTTTTTTCCCAATTGTTCTTCGTCATTGTGCTAGCTCGCTTTGCGTTCCCTTGTTAGAGTTGTTTAATCAATCCTTATCTGAAGGAATTTTTCTTGATGAATGGAAGGTATCAATTATTGACCCAGTTTTTAAATCTGGTTCAAAGCATCTTGTGTCTAATTATAGACCGATTACTAAACTCTCGGTTCTACCTAAAATTTTAGATAGCCTTGTACAAGACAAGCTTACGTTCGTAATAAAACAACAGGTCAGTAAATACCAACATGGTTTTTACAAGGGAAGGTCAACGACTTCAAATTTAGTTGAATTCTCAAATTTCTGTATCAACTCTCTGGAAAGTCGCAAGCAAGTTCACGTGATTTACACTGACTTTGTAAAAGCGTTCAGTAGAGTTAACTTATTTATTCTTTTAGAAAAGCTACAGGCTTATGGATTTCATGGTCCTTTGCTTCAATGGTTTAGATCTTATTTATTTGGAAGGAAACAATATGTTGCAATAGGAGACTTTTATTCTAAGGAAATACAGGTGACCTCTGGAGTTCCTGAAGGAAGCCATTTAGGTCCTTCGTTATTTTTAATGTTTATAAATGATCTACCGGCTCTTTTGACGAGTTCGTGCTGTCTCATGTATGCCGATGATATCAAAATTTTCAAGAGTATTTCGAATATAAGTGACTGTTTGCTGTTACAAAACGATTTGAATATTTTTCTTGAGTGGTGTGAATCTAATGATCTTTTGTTGAACATTGACAAGTGTGCCTGTATGAATTTCAACAGGACACATCTTGACATTATTCCAAACTACTTAGTAAATGGTTGTCAGCTTAAATTTGTTGAGGTATTTAAGGATCTAGGTGTTATCTTTGATGTAAAGCTTACATTCAACTTACACGTTAATAGTATTGTCTCAAAGGCCAATTCACTGCTAGGTTTTGTCAAAAGGAATTCCTCTGACTTCAAAGATCCTTATACTATAAAATCTCTATTTTGTAGTATTGTTCGTCCCATTTTGGAGTATGGTTGTGTTGTTTGGGGTTCTACTACCATTTCTAATAAAAATCGAATCGAAAGTGTTCAGAAGAAATTTTTGCCCTGAGAAACTTCTTCGATATCAATGATAATGGTACCCATCACTCTTATCATTCAAAATGTCTCTTATTGGGAATTCAAACTCTTGAAACGAGAAGAAATATGTATAGCATTATGTTCATTCGAGATATATTATGTTCGACAATTGAAAGTGAGATTCTGCTTAACTGCTTGAATTTGTACGCTCCGTCAGTGTCTTTGAGAGCGAGACCATTGTTGTCAATAAATTCACACCTCACATTATATGGCCAACGTGAGCCCATATCTGCAAGTTGTAAGTTATTTAATTTGTATTATTCTAATTTAGATATATCTTTGCCCAGAAATATATTTAAAAATAAGTTGTTTTCTTTGCTTAACTAGTTAATTGCAAACCAGATCACCTATCATCGAATGATTGTTTTTATCATACTACAATGTAGTATTATACTTTAAGATATTAAGTTATGTGAATTAATTTTTATTATTTTATTAGAAATCTGTGGAATATGTATTCGTAGATTGAAATAAATAAACTAAACTAATACTACAGCACCACAAAGCTCCAAACGGGGAAGAGTAATCGTCCGCTGATTTGGTGCTACTTTCGTCTTTGACAAAAGCAGGTTGACATGGATGTTGTCATCGCTATCCAAGACACGAACGTACACCGCTGCTCCGAAAGCCCTTCATCGACGCATCACAGAAACCGTGCAACTCTATCGCCTTGTTGTTTTTACTATCCAAGACACGAACGTACACCGCTGCTCCGAAAGCCTTCATCGACGCATCACAGAAACCGTGCAACTCTATCGCCTTGTTGTTTTTACTCATCTGAGTCCACCGTGGAATTCGAAGTTGTTCGATCTGAGGAAGTTCTCGATGAAAAGCTTCCCAGTCTTTCCTCAACGCTGGTGGAATTGGATCATCCCAATCACAGCCGATTTCTCAGAGTCTCTGCATCATAAGTTTTGCCGTGATGATGCACGGCGATATCCATCCAAGTGGCTCAAACAATTTGGCAATAGTCGACAACTTGGACCTTTTTGTTATTGCTTCCTTTGATAGCTGCAAGTTCTGATAAGAAAAATGGTCATCCACAGGAAACCATTTTATGCCGAGCGTCTTAACATGCTCCGACGTATTGAACGGCTGTTCAAAATCTAACTCACGGTCTTGTACCGGAACATCATAAACGAGCTCCTTGACGTTGCTCGTCCATTTTCGTAGGTGGAAGCCTGCAGAAGCCAAAAGTTGCCTTGCTTCGTCGCGTTTTAGGCGTGCTTCTTCGACGGAGTCCGCACCACTGATGAGGTCGTCAACGTACATGTCCTCACGGACAACCTTCGCCCCCTCCGGAAAATTTCCACTTTCGTCCTCAGCAACTCTCTTCAAAATCTTGATAGCAAGATATGGTGCACTGGCTGTCCCGAAAGTGACCGTATTCATTTTGAAGATTCGTAGTGGCGAAACCTTCTGCTCTCTCCACATTATCAGCTGGTAGTATCGGTCTGGGAAACTAACCAAAATTTGCCGATACATTTTCTCAATGTCGGCCGTAAATGTGACACGATGAGCCCGCCATTTTAGTACAAGATCTATGATACTCGACTGCAACTTTGGACCCACAAGAAGACGGTCGTTGGGGGATTTCCCATCCGAAGCCTTTGCCGCTGCGTCAAACACTACTCTTAGCTTCGTAGTGGAGCTAGCTTCCTTAAACACCGCATGATGCGGTCAGAAATAGTGGAATGGAGTCTGCAAAACTGCATCATTCGCATTAATCTCTTCCATATGGTGGAGTTCTTCATACTCTATACATTTCGTGTACTCCGCACGAAGTTTTGTATCTGCATCCAGCCGTTTTTCAAGATGAAGAAAACGCCGGAAGGCGCTCTGTCGACTCGATCCCATCGCAGGAACGTAGTCCTCTTTGAAAGGCAGCTTCACCTCATATCGCCCATCAGGTAAGCGTTTTGTATACCTATTAAAATGGTCGTCACAAGCGATGTTTTCTCCTGTTTCCAGGTTATGAAACGGGGTTTCTTCGATCTCCCAAAACTTCTCCAGTTGAGAGTTCAATTCTGCAAACTGCACGAAACTTCGAACTCGCTGGGGCTCTTCTACAGCAACCTTGCCCAAAACTATCCATCCAAGCTCGGTGTTTTGTGCTATGGGACCGATACCATCCTGAGGTCGCCTTATAATTAAATAAATAAATAGGGTGGTGCTACAGAGCGAGGAGCCCCTGGGCCTATCGCATTTCTCACAAGCATGCCTTGTGAGGAAATGGAGGGGACCTACAATTATGCCGGATCCGAACGGCTAATTGAGAAAGCGCTTTTCATGGCATGAATTTACTAACGGAGGACTTGCCAATTCCTCGCGAAAGGCGATACCCGGGAAAAAACATTTTTGCGCCTCTGCTGGGATTCGAACCTCGAACCTCTGGGTTAGCAGGTGGACATGCTAACCATAGCACCACGGGTACCACTGAGGTCGCCTTACGTCCGGCAAAAGAATTTACGCGCAAAACTTCACTTCCCAGCAGTAAATCGATGGGTGCAGGTTCGTAGAGATGGGGATCTGCCAACGAAAGACCCTTGAGGTGGTGCCATTAGCCGTGTATCACTCGTTGGGCCGAGAGAAGGCCAGTCAGCGACTTGAAAACCAAAGCCTGGACGGCCGTCTCAAACGTCGGGTGGCGGGAAGCAAAGCGCACTTCGACGGAGTGCTGTGTAGTGCCACTGCTGACCAACCCTAACCCAGATACTTCGGCAAAGGTGCGCCGCTTTTCTAGCTTCAACAGTAGTGCGGCAGTTTCGGTGATGAACGACGTTTCTGAACCTGTGTCGATCAACGGTCGCAGGAGGTGCAATCGCCCGTCTGCTGCTCGTGCCTTTACTACTGCCCTTGCTAGAAGCATCTGGTGATGACCATCACCATGCGACGCGTTGTAGTTAAAAATTTGTCCATTCGATTGGAGCTGCTGTTGTTCTCCCGTTGGCTGGAACTCCGACGCATTTCTGTTCAGAGGAGCCTGAAATCCTCTGGGTGCTATGTTTCTCGCCTGCGATTTCGTTGAAGGTTGCTGTTGTTGTCGCGTTTGTGACGGGCCAATTTGTGCATTGTAAAGCAGCAAGAAGTGGTGCTTTTGTTGGCAAAAGTAGCACGAACTCACACTCTGGCAGTCACGGAGAAAGTGCCAGTAAGACAAGCAATTCTCACACACCTACAACCTGCGAAAAGTATCTTTACGCCCCGTGTTGTCCATGTTTAAGAAGCGCTGGCACTTTCGCAACGTGTGTTTGCCTTGGTTGCACAACTTACATGCGAAATGTTCGCCGGAATTCGTCCTCAATGGCTCAACGAAACTCGTCCTTGCTGGTTTGTACGGCTGCTTGACGACTTGCTTGCTGTGGTACACCTTCGTATTGGCTGGAACACGTGGCCCTTTGTTGGCGGTTGGCTCTTCTTTGCTCCTAGATGTTGCACCAAGCTCCTGCTGACCCACAACTTCAAGTGTCCGGAACCTCGTCTCCAAAAATTCGGTAAATTCCTTAAAACTCGGTAAGTCTTTTCGGTTACCTAATTTTTCTTCCCACAGTTTTTGGCACGCACTGGGAAGTTTCTGCAGCAAAAAACAAATGAGGACCGTATCCCATCCAGAGACTGGCACATCCATGTTCTCCAGCGCAAGAACAGATTCCCGGGTGGTGTACAACAAGTCACGAAGACCCGAAGCAGTTTCGCGACTCAAGGACGGCTGACCAAACAAATTCTGCATTTGGATATGGACCAGAATGCGCTTATGGTCATACCTGTCCTTTAACAGCTCCCAAGCTTTGTCGTAAGACGCTGCTTCCACCGAAAGGTTTTGCAAAAAACGTTCTGCATCACCCACCAAACAAGATTGTAGGAAATGCAGCTTATCGATATCGTCTATCGATTTATTTTGATGCACCAGAACATGAAATTTATCCTGGAAAGCTCTCCAGGTGGTATAAGAAACATCGAACTTCGGAAGATCGATTCGTGGAAGCCGAATACCCGAATGCGATGTTGTAGCAACAGCGGCAGTTTCAGAGGGCGAAGCACCTGCATTTACTTGTGCTGCTTTCGCTGTAGCGCACTTTTCCAACGTATCCACCAACTCGGCCCGGTATTCAAAATATATTTCATTGATTTGTTCGTATACCACCATTAGTTCTTCCTTTTTCAGGTCTTCTTCCAGCATCCCAGCACCGAAAATCGCCTCGTGATAGGATTTTGCAGACGCCATATCCGTTTCCAGCATCGACAAACGACCTGAAACATATGCTGTCACCTTGCGGTCCTTTGGTGACTTTTTATAATTTGTAAGATCCTTAATGATTTTATTAATGAGCATTTTTTGGAGTTCTCCGTATTTAAAGTTCGTTTTTTGAGCCATATTTAATATATATTTCTTTATTTTATAGTTATAAAATGTAAAGTAATCGACAAGTTTACTATACAGAACAAGTAAAACTTACTGCCTTTTCTGGAACTGCTGTTGTCTATATATATGTAAAGATGTTCACCAGAGTCTCCGCTGAACGTTGATTATTCGTAGAATAAGTTTTAGCTTTTTAAGAACTGTTAACTGTTGTTAAGAAAAGAAACACGATTTTTCAAAAAAGAAAATTGTTCACACTTGGTTTTATATATATTTAGCGGCTGAAAAGATGAACTGAAAATCTAGCCGCCTAAAAACAAAACAAACGAATGAAATAACTTTCAGTTTATTAATGCTGATTGCTGAAACATAAATCTGGTTGTCTTAGGTTTTATTTAGGTTAGATGATGTTGCCGGTTTGACTCTACTAATCGTACTGGACTCTGTCTTTCTTCTCAGCGCGTCAGATAGTTTTTCTTCTCCGTTTCTGATTGGTTCGTTGCTGGCGGTTTCTATCGACTATCGAAATTTCAGACGTGGCACTCGTTGATTGGAATGTGACAGGTGGTTTCTAACAATTCTCGAATGGAGAATTATGTGTTGCCCGAAAGGAACAGAGTTGCCAGGACCGTCCGCCACAGTGGCCCCCCAGAAGGCTTGCGCAGCTCCTAGGTATAGCGCTCCGGAACCCGGACGCGGCGACCTCACGAGGTGTGGTAAGGCTGAGTTGGTAATTCTAGTGGCGGTGGTGGAGATGTTGAACTTGATGGTGCTTGAGCGGTACTGCCTTCTTGAGCTTCCAGATAAGCTGGCTTTAGACGGTCTATTGAAATTTTGGGTTGCTTACCTCGGATACTAATGGTAAAAAATTTGTCGTGGCGTTCCAGCACTTTGAAGGGGCCTTCGTAAGGTGGAACTATTGACGCTTTGACGGAGTCGTTGCGAACGAACACATGTGTGGATGATTTTAAATCTTGGTGAACGAATGGTCGCTGCTTGGCATGCCAAGCCGTTTGCTGAGGTATGGTTTGGAGCATCATCTGCCGAAGGTCTTTCACAAATTCGCTTTGCGAACGATTCTCTATCGGTGGAGCGAGTAAATCTGCTGGTAGTCTGAGTGACGTTCCATAGACTAGCTCTGCTGGGGTGGCTTTCAAATCTTCTTTAAGGGTTGCACGGAGGCCAAGTAGGATCAGCGGGAGACGTTGTACCCATCGAGTGGAATTGTTACAATTTATTGCTGCTTTCAACGTCCGATGGAATCGCTCGACGATTCCATTAGCCTGCAGGTGGTACGAGGTCGTCATAGAGTGGTTAGTTCCTATACATTTACATAGTTCCGCAAAGATTGACGATGTGAATTGCCTCCCTTGATCAGAAGTTATTTGCAAAGGAGGTCCGAACCGGGAAATCCATCCAGTAATGAGTGCGTTGGCGCAATTGGTTGCTGACATATCTACCATTGGGTACGCCTCTGGTCACCTTGTATAGCGGTCAATTACCGTCAAAAGGTAACGATATCCTTCAGAAGGCGGGAATGGTCCTAGTATGTCAATGTTGACGTAGGCGAAGCGTTCGCCGGGAGTTGGGTAGCATTGAAGTTTGGCTTTCGAGTGGCGTTGTACCTTCGTTCGTTGGCACTGGACGCAGGTTTTTGCGAAATTAGCGCAATGTTGGCGAATGTTAGGCCAAATGAAGCGCTCTGTCATGAGTCTAACTGAAGCTCGGCGTCCCGGGTGCGATAGGCTGTGTGTTGCGTCGAAGAACGCTTTGCGCAGATCCTTGGTAATGTGTGATACGTCACAGTAAATCGGTTTATCTACGTGAGGAAAGGAAAACAATGTTATTTGCCTTGAGTTGACGATGTTACCTTCGAGTAGTTGCCGCAACTCAGGGTCTTTCTCTTGCGAAACGGCGAGCTTCGAGTAGAGATCGTCTTCAGAATTGATTGCATCGATACGCGATAGCAAGTCTGCTGCATGGTTGTCCTCGCCTTTGATGTAGCGGATGTCTGTGGTAAATTCACTGATGAAGGACAGATAGTTCGTTTGTCTTGGCGATGATTTTTCTGGTCGTTGTTGGAAGGCAAAGATCAGTGGCTTATGATCCGTTTGGATGTGAAATTTGCGACCTTCCAACAAATCTCGAAAATGTTTCACGGCAAGGTACATTGCGGTGAGTTCCCTGTCATAAGTTCATAAGGCGACGGGTTGGTTGTTTGCATCCTCAAAAACTTCGCCATCTTCGTGCTGTGAGGCCTCATCGACCTGGTTGCTGCCCTCTTTAGGTTAGCTGGGTATAGAAGTCATCACGTCGGGGTCACCACTTTAGCGGCTGAAAAGATGAACTGATAATCTAGCCGCCTAAAAACAAAACAAACGAATGAAATAACTTTCAGTTTATTAATGCTGATTGCTGAAACATAAATCTGGTTGTCTTAGGTTTTATTTAGGTTAGATGATGTTGCCGGTTTGACTCTACTAATCGTACTGGACTCTGTCTTTCTTCTCAGCGCGTCAGATAGTTTTTCTTCCCCGTTTCTGATTGGTTCGTTGCTGGCGGCTTCTATCGACTATCGAAATTTCAGACGTGGCACTCGTTGATTGGAATGTGACAGGTGGTTTCTAACAATTCTCGAATGGAGAATTATGTGTTGCCCGAAAGGAACAGAGTTGCCAGGACCGTCCGCCACATATATATCAATCGTTGATTGGATATAGTATTTCGCGCACACACACTTTTTTGCACACACTTTTATTGTTTTTAAAGTTAATTGTTCGTTAAAATGGTTCAAATTGTAGGCTAAAGGACCAAATGTATTGTCTATGTTTGAGAGTTAAAATTCTGAAATTTACCGTAAGAAAGATTTTCTAAAGAATTAAAAACACACCAAAATTCACTTCTTAACCACTTTGCTTTTTATTTCGATTTGTATTATGAATTAGTCATATGACTTTGTGTACAATAACCTCATTAATTTTAGTATATAGAATTCTATGTTTTTTTTTTGACGTATATTTTTTGTGGACTGTTTTTGATCTGTTTATTTAATATTTATTTAAATAGTTTTCAGTACATTTCCGTTCAATACGTCAGTATTTCTATTGACCCAATATGACAGTGCAGATTCGACAATACATAGCTAAATGTTCTATTTGTAAACAATGTAAACCGTCAAATCAAGTACAACGTCCTCCTATTGTTAATAGTTTTTCAACAGACCGTCCTTTTCAGAAGCTTTATGTTGCTGGCGGTTTCTATCGACTATCGAAATTTCAGACGTGGCACTCGTTGATTGGAATGTGACAGGTGGTTTCTAACAATTCTCGAATGGAGAATTATGTGTTGCCCGAAAGGAACAGAGTTGCCAGGACCGTCCGCCACAGTGGCCCCCCAGAAGGCTTGCGCAGCTCCTAGGTATAGCGCTCCGGAACCCGGACGCGGCGACCTCGCGAGGTGTGGTAAGGCTGAGTCGGTAATTCTAGTGGCGGTGGTGGAGATGTTGAACTTGATGGTGCTTGAGCGGTACTGCCTTCTTGAGCTTCCAGATAAGCTGGCTTTAGACGGTCTATTGAAATTTTGGGTTGCTTACCTCGGATACTAATGGTAAAAAATTTGTCGTGGCGTTCCAGCACTTTGAAGGGGCCTTCGTAAGGTGGAACTATTGACGCTTTGACGGAGTCGTTGCGAACGAACACATGTGTGGATGATTTTAAATCTTGGTGAACGAATGGTCGCTGCTTGGCATGCCAAGCCGTTTGCTGAGGTATGGTTTGGAGCATCATCTGCCGAAGGTCTTTCACAAATTCGCTTTGCGAACGATTCTCTATCGGTGGAGCGAGTAAATCTGCTGGTAGTCTGAGTGACGTTCCATAGACTAGCTCTGCTGGGGTGGCTTTCAAATCTTCTTTAAGGGTTGCACGGAGGCCAAGTAGGATCAGCGGGAGACGTTGTACCCATCGAGTGGAATTGTTACAATTTATTGCTGCTTTCAACGTCCGATGGAATCGCTCGACGATTCCATTAGCCTGCAGGTGGTACGAGGTCGTCATAGAGTGGTTAGTTCCTATACATTTACATAGTTCCGCAAAGATTGACGATGTGAATTGCCTCCCTTGATCAGAAGTTATTTGCAAAGGAGGTCCGAACCGGGAAATCCATCCAGTAATGAGTGCGTTGGCGCAATTGGTTGCTGACATATCTACCATTGGGTACGCCTCTGGTCACCTTGTATAGCGGTCAATTACCGTCAAAAGGTAACGATATCCTTCAGAAGGCGGGAATGGTCCTAGTATGTCGATGTTGACGTAGGCGAAGCGTTCGCCGGGAGTTGGGTAGCATTGAAGTTTGGCTTTCGAGTGGCGTTGTACCTTCGTTCGTTGGCACTGGACGCAGGTTTTTGCGAAATTAGCGCAATGTTGGCGAATGTTAGGCCAAATGAAGCGCTCTGTCATGAGTCTAACTGAAGCTCGGCGTCCCGGGTGCGATAGGCTGTGTGTTGCGTCGAAGAACGCTTTGCGCAGATCCTTGGTAATGTGTGATACGTCACAGTAAATCGGTTTATCTACGTGAGGAAAGGAAAACAATGTTATTTGCCTTGAGTTGACGATGTTACCTTCGAGTAGTTGCCGCAACTCAGGGTCTTTCTCTTGCGAAACGGCGAGCTTCGAGTAGAGATCGTCTTCAGAATTGATTGCATCGATACGCGATAGCAAGTCTGCTGCATGGTTGTCCTCGCCTTTGATGTAGCGGATGTCTGTGGTAAATTCACTGATGAAGGACAGATAGTTCGTTTGTCTTGGCGATGATTTTTCTGGTCGTTGTTGGAAGGCAAAGATCAGTGGCTTATGATCCGTTTGGATGTGAAATTTGCGACCTTCCAACAAATCTCGAAAATGTTTCACGGCAAGGTACATTGCGGTGAGTTCCCTGTCATAAGTTCATAAGGCGACGGGTTGGTTGTTTGCATCCTCAAAAACTTCGCCATCTTCGTGCTGTGAGGCCTCATCGACCTGGTTGCTGCCCTCTTTAGGTTAGCTGGGTATAGAAGTCATCACGTCGGGGTCACCACTTTAGCGGCTGAAAAGATGAACTGATAATCTAGCCGCCTAAAAACAAAACAAACGAATGAAATAACTTTCAGTTTATTAATGCTGATTGCTGAAACATAAATCTGGTTGTCTTAGGTTTTATTTAGGTTAGATGATGTTGCCGGTTTGACTCTACTAATCGTACTGGACTCTGTCTTTCTTCTCAGCGCGTCAGATAGTTTTTCTTCCCCGTTTCTGATTGGTTCGTTGCTGGCGGCTTCTATCGACTATCGAAATTTCAGACGTGGCACTCGTTGATTGGAATGTGACAGGTGGTTTCTAACAATTCTCGAATGGAGAATTATGTGTTGCCCGAAAGGAACAGAGTTGCCAGGACCGTCCGCCACATATATATCAATCGTTGATTGGATATAGTATTTCGCGCACACACACTTTTTTGCACACACTTTTATTGTTTTTAAAGTTAATTGTTCGTTAAAATGGTTCAAATTGTAGGCTAAAGGACCAAATGTATTGTCTATGTTTGAGAGTTAAAATTCTGAAATTTACCGTAAGAAAGATTTTCTAAAGAATTAAAAACACACCAAAATTCACTTCTTAACCACTTTGCTTTTTATTTCGATTTGTATTATGAATTAGTCATATGACTTTGTGTACAATAACCTCATTAATTTTAGTATATAGAATTCTATGTTTTTTTTTTGACGTATATTTTTTGTGGACTGTTTTTGATCTGTTTATTTAATATTTATTTAAATAGTTTTCAGTACATTTCCGTTCAATACGTCAGTATTTCTATTGACCCAATATGACAGTGCAGATTCGACAATACATAGCTAAATGTTCTATTTGTAAACAATGTAAACCGTCAAATCAAGTACAACGTCCTCCTATTGTTAATAGTTTTTCAACAGACCGTCCTTTTCAGAAGCTTTATGTCGACTTCTTGGGTCCGTACCCAAGGTCAAAAAGTGGTAATTCATGTTTATTTGTAGTGTTAGATCATTTCTCAAAGTATGTATTTATCAAAGCTTTAAAAGCTGCCAATGCTTTAAGTATTATTAAGTATTTGAAAAATGAAGTATTTTGCATGTTTGGAATTCCTCAGATAATCCATTCGGATAACGGGAAACAATTTTTGGCAAAAGAATTCCAAAACTTTTTGCAAGCGTACGGAGTTCGCAATTTTAGAACTGCAAATTATGCACCTCAGTCGAATGCATCTGAAAGAGTCAATCGAACACTCCTGGCAGCGATAAGGTCCTATTTAAAAGATGACCAACGAGACTGGGATCTCCACTTGGACAAGATAGCGTCTGCATTAAGAAGTTCTGTTCACTCCGCAACGGGGGTGTCACCATACTTTGCCCTATTCGGTACAAATATGATGACCCATGGAAGTGACTACGAGTTAGCACAACAACTTAATTCCATGGAAGACGGAGAAATTATGACTCTTCCCAGACAAAGTCGACTGCAGTGCATACGCGAAAAAATTAAAAATTCCATTTTAATTGCAAATGAAAAAAGTGCAAAAACTTATAACACGCGAACTCGAGAAATAAAATATTGCCCAGGTCAAGAAGTATTCAAAAGGAATTTTATCCTGAGTGACACTTCGAAGCATCTAAACGCGAAATTTTGTCTTAAGTATGTTAAATGTCGTGTGATCAAAGCCGTAGGAAACAACCTCTACGAATTAGAAAACACTAAAGGTCAACCTATAGGAGTCTTCCATGCAAAAGACTTAAAACAATAAAAGAGATGATTCAAAATGATCAAATTCCCACCCGTCCTATGTCACTAACATCTACTAATCAAACATCCACTGAAATACCCAATCAGCATTAATCAATCCTCAATAAACCACACATCCAACAACCTTCAGAACATAAACATACCCATTTCCATTTTTCACATCCATTTCCAGTTTTCACATTCATTTCCGATACTAACAAGATCTAACTAACAACATTTCACTTATCCCAACCCATCCTCACGAATCATCTCAAAAGCAATATTTATCATGCAATAGTTTATTATTAGTACAAAGTTCCTATTCAGTTTGGTTGCACATGCACATAAGTACCTTAGATCAATGTTAAGTAATTGTTTACAAAGTATTTATTTATGTAGTTATTTATAGAGTTATTTATTTACATAGTTATTTATTTACATAGTTATTTATTTACAGAGTTATTTATTTACATAGTTAATTTATTTATAGTTATTTATTTATATAGTTATAGAGGTTATTATCTCACTAGCAATATTTAAAAACTGTGATATATACACTTTAAGTGGCTAAGTACATTGTGATATTAGGTAGTAGCTATTTACTATAGTCTAAGTTATTTATTTATTTATTATTCTATGTACTTAGTGATGTCACAGATTTTGTTATGAAAGTGAGTAGTTAGTTATTTATGTTATTTATGTGTTCATGTATGTATCTATATCTATGTATGTATGTATATATATCTAATCTATGTATCAATATAAATATGTATGTTTATATGTGCACTTAGGTTTCAATCTATTTTCTTATGGTATTAAAATATCCCTAACCACGATTAAAATCCCTAACACAATAGTGATATGAACAAAAAGAAACATCACCAAAAAAAAAATAAGCGGATTTTTTTTACCTAAGATAGATCTTAAAACTATAAGAAACAAAAAATTAACTCACCTGTAAATATACGCTGTGCATTGATCGTAAATTGATTATCAGCGGCCAGCGACACGAAAAAACGATACACGCCATAAAAAAACCTACTCGTTTTGTCATCGTTTTGTATTCGCGAAACAGGTAGCTTAGGGATCTATCCTGGTTTATTTATTTGTTCGTTGTATTGATCGCGTTCGTATTTTCATGTTTATGTCGTATGTTTTAATCTCCTGAAAATCTGAAAAAAAGATAGTATTAGAAACACCCAAGCATAGTCTGAAAATGAGGTTAATAAATACCTGTATGCCCGGCTGGTAATCGTGGGTTCTTCCCCACCACATTGTCCTGAATAGGTTCTCCACCAAGTTCCACCTGTTTTTGTTTGTCGGAGCGACATCCCTAATCAGGTGTTTTGTTACACTCGTTTATATCTGAAAAATAGTAAAAATTCATTAACCAACAATAACACTGTGTTTTTTGTTAAACTTACCTCTTTCTGTCACCGCGTTGTTTTGTATGAACGTTTTCATCAAATCAACTCCACAATGTGTACTGTTCCTTTTTTGTCCTTTCTAGCATTTGTTTTTACCAAACTATTCCTTCCTTCTGGTTGGAATAAGTTTCTCACTGAAATATAAAAAAAAGTACATAGCTGAAATTGAAAAGAATGAATTTATTAAAAAAATTGAGAAAATACCTGGCAAGATGGCAACGGCAATCAGGTCGTGGTCGAAGGTAGATGCTGGTGCTATGTGCTGTTGTAGTGTGTTGAATGAAAGGTAAATAGAAAAGAAAAAATCACAAGTATGAATGGAAAAAGGGAATGCGTAAACGATACGAGTGCGAAGAGCGCCGGCGTATAGTCGTGGGACATTGTTGCCATTAAAAGTATGAATATGAATGGGTTCCACTTTCGCTGTGTGGAGGTGGAAAGATAAGATGGCACAGGGTGGCAAAGAAGAAAAAATCTTTTTTGAGAATCCTAAAAGTATATAGCAGATAGGGAAGTGCAATTGGTGAGCTTTTTTTTTTTTTGTAATTGGAAATGGGTGCAGGAGAAATAGGCCAGTTAGTGAGAGACTAGAAAACTAGAGAAAAATGAAGAAATGAATTTTCGGGTGGGTTGAATGTGAAAATGTTCAACAGGGAGCCGGCATTCATTTCCATAAAACAAAGTAGTGCGGGAGGCAGCAAAATTGCTTAAACTCAAAACCGAACGACATCTTTTACTTACTTACTTACTTAGGTGGGCATTACAGTTCGGGGTGAACCTGGGCCTCAACCAACATCCTTCTATAACGATTTCAATCTCGGGCGAGCTCTCTCCAGTTTCGCACTCCAAGTCGGTTGAGGTCTTCATCCACTTGATTGAGCCACCTAAGACGAGGTCTTCCCCTTCCGCGATTTCCCTGCAATGTGCTTTCGAACACCCGACGAGCCGGAGCGTTTGGGTCCATCCGCTCTACATGGCCCAACCATCGTAGGCTCGCGATGCGTACTTTTCTGGCTATGCCCATGTTGCGGTACAGCTCATACAGCTCGTTGTTGTATCTTCTTCTCCACACATTGTCTTCGCATACGGGACCAAAGATCATTCGGAGAATTTTTCTTTCGAAACGACCAAGAGTTGCCTCATCCGCTTTCGATAAGGTCCATGCTTCCGCGCCGTACAGCAGGACTGGGATGATTATGGTCTTATACAAGGTCACCTTGGTTTTTCTAGAGAGGGTTTTGTTTCTCAATTGCCTTCTTAACCCAAAGAAGCAACGGTTGGCAAGAGTTATTCTTCGTTTGATCTCCGCACTGATGTTGTTGTCCGTGTCTATAGCGGAACCTAGGTAGACGAAGTCCTGTACTACCTCGAAGCTATGTCTCTCTATTGTGACGTTTTGTCCAATTCGTCGATGTCCTGTGTCCTTGTTTGATGACGGCATATACTTCGTTTTGCCCTCATTAACCATCAAACCCATTTTTGCCGCTTCTGTTTCAATACTCGCAAAAGCACCTATGACATCACGCTTTTTTCTTCCCATTACGTCAATATCGTCTGCATAGGCGAGTAATTGTACAGACTTTTGAAAGATTGTTCCTCTGGTGTTGACGTTTGAGTTTCTTACAATCTGTTCAAGTATGATGTTGAAGAAATCGCATGACAGTTTGTCGCCTTGCCTAAAGCCTTTTTCGACATCAAAGGTCTCGGTGAGTTCTTTTCCGACCTTGACGGAGCAGCGTGAATTCTCCAAAGTCATCCTGCATAGTCGTACGAGCTTTGCAGGGATGCCGAAACTAGACATGGCTCTGTACAGCTTCGTCTCTGTAAATACTGTCATACGCGGCCTTGAAATCGATAAGGAGGTGGTGAATATCGATATTATGTTCTCGGGTTTTTTCCAAGATCTGCCGTAATGTGAAAATTTGGTCTATTGTGGACTTCTCTGGTCTAAAACCACATTGATAAGGACCTATCGAGTTGCTGACGTGGGGTTTCAGACGTTCACATATAACAGCAGACAAGATCTTATAAGCGACGTTAAGGAGGCTTATCCCTCTGTAATTGGCGCAATTGTGAGGGTCTCCCTTCTTTAGGATCGGGCATACGATACTGAGGTTCCATTCATCGGGCATGCTTTCTTCCGACCATATCATGCAGATCAGCTGGTGCATGCTCCTTTCCAACTGATCTCCAGCTGCCTTGATAGGTTCGGCATCAAGGCCATCTGCACCTGCAGTCTTATTTGATTTAAGTTTGCATATGGCAAGCTTAACCTCTTCTAGGTCGGGAGGACGGCATTCTTGATCATAGTCCAAGCTGAATGGGGCAATCTGCCTGACTGCGGAGTTTGTGTCTCATTGCCGTTAAGCAGTCTGCAGAAATGATCTTTCCAGATCCTCAGTAGCGACTGTGACTCTATAACTATGTTTCCCTGCTGGTCTTTACAGGCTTGAGTTCGGGGTTTACCACCCTGGCAGGATCTTTTAACCTTTTGGTAAAACTTCCGAATCTCGTTCCTGTCATGGCACCTCTCTATTTCCTCAAACGAGCGCTTCTCACGCTGCTTCTTTTTCTTTTTGAGAATTCGGTGTTCTTCCCTTCTTCTCTCCTTGTAAATCTCATTATACTGATCGTAAGCAGCCCTCGTTCGTGTTTGCATAAGCATTTGTCGTGCTCTTTGTTTGGCTGCATTTGCCTGCCTGCATTCTTCATCGAACCATGGGTTTCGTTTTGGTGGCCCAGTGAAACCCAGAACCTCAGAGGCAGCGGTTCTGATGGCTTCTTGGCATTGCTGCCACTGGTCTTCAATGTTTAATGCTGGCGGCATGGGATTCAAGGATAATTGAAGGGACACTCGATTGGAAAAGGCATTGGCAATCTCTTGCGATTGTAGCTTTCCGACGTCATATCTCTTCACAGCGTTAGTTCGCGCTGGTCGTGAACAAGATATCCTCATTCGTACCTTGGCTACAACAAGGAAGTGGTCCGAGTCAAAGTTGGCCCCTCGGAAAGTTCGGACATCTAGAACACTGGAAGAGTGCCTTGCGTCGATCGCAACATGGTCAATTTGGTTGACGGTTAATTGATCTGGGGATCGCCATGTACCTTTATGAATTTTGAGATGCGGGAAGCGTGTACTACTTACAACAAGATTCAGCCCCGCAGCAAAATCGATTAGCCTCTGTCCGTTTTCGGAGGTTTTGTCATGGAGGCTATGCTTACGGATTGTGTTTCCAAAGATGTCCTCCTTCCCTAGCTTTGCGTTAAAATCGCCAAGAACGATTTTCGCGTCGTGTCTAGGGCACTGCTCATACGTTTCTTCGAGGAGCTCGTAGAAACAGTCTTTGGAATCGTCGTCTTTCTCTTCTGTGGGGGCTTGGGCGCATATAAGGCTTATGTTGGCGAATTTAGCCCTGATGCGGATGGTCATTATACGCTCATTGACTGGATTTTGGCTAATCACCTTATCCCTGAGTCTTCCTCTAACGACAAATCCGCACCCAAATAAGCGTTGTTTCTTTTGTCTGTAGCAGTCGCCTTAGTAGATGTCACAGTTTTTCATCTTCTTTATGCCCGGTCCACTCCATCGCACTTCCTGGATGGCGGTTATGTCTGCTTTGCAGCAGTCCAGGGCGTCCGCTAATTCTCCAGCTGCACCTAGTCCGTTAAGAGACCTTACGTTCCACGTGCAGATCCGGAGGTCATTGTCCTTTTTTCGTTTGCTTGGGTCGTCAACTTTGAAATCATTATCGTTATCCGAGGCTTTTGGTTGTTTCGGAACCATATTTTTTTCCGTGGTTGGGTAGTTAACCCTACGCACAACCCCCAACCTGGAGGGCCAGGTCCTTTTGGATCCCTTCGGACACACAAAGGGCTGGAATATCCAGTGTCAGTACCCTGCTGCATGGGTGTGAGTGCTGCCGTTGGCTCACCAGGAGCTCATCCGCCACCATCTCTACTTCAGTACCCTGTCCTAGTATTGAAAGACCCCGAAAGACCTTTAAACCAAATATGTTGGAGTAGCTCCTTCAGGGGTTTCTGCTTTTATGGCTGCTGAAGTCCACCGTTGATTCTGTCCTTCGAATTCGTCCGCTGGAACATTTACACGAAAGCTCTCGTAGACCACTGAGATTCGTGCAGTCAGTCATAGTTCGCAGAGCAATTATAGTGTTGACCGATCACAATTCTTTTGTTCCGGATTCCCTTGTCAACACTCGCACTTACTAGTTTAGCAGGTCAGCTCAGGACGTAGCATCCCAGGTCCCAGTGGATACCGCTTGGAGGTATAAAAAATAAATACATAGGTTGGCGCTACAGGGCGAGGAGCCCCTGGGCCTAGCGCATTTCTCACAACCATGCCTTGTGAGGGAATGGAGGGGACCGACAATTTTGTGCTGGATCCGAACGGCTAATTGAGAAAGCGCTTTTCATGGCATGAATTTTATTAACGGAGGACTTTCCAATTCCTCGCGAAAGGCGATACCCGGGAAAAAACATTTTTTTTCACAATTGACGTGTACTATAAGTTACAGCATCTGGGCACCGCCAAGTTGGCACCAGTCAGAGCCTACCCGAATAGTACAACGCCCATCCACGACATCTTTTAAGGAAAGAATTTATAAAGACCTTTGTTAAAGGCAGTGTTTTATCAAAGTAATTTGGATAATTTGATCTGGATCCAGTAGACACCGCCAAAGAAAGTGAAAAAAAGGCAGAAAATCCACGGGTAAGGCAATAGTGAATGTGTAGTTATGAAATTTTGTTTTGTGATTTTTAAAATGGATAATAAGTGTAGTCTTTGTGTTTTTTTGGTATGGAAATTAGGCAATTTTATAATGAGGTTTTTGTTTTTGGTGTAGTACTACCTTCAGGCGGTCACCAGGCCAAGGGTAAAAAGGTCGTGACCGTCCAACGTTCACAAACGGGTTGGAGCTGCACCGGCATTTTAAATAATAAATCAACGGGTTGGAACTTGCCGCAAAGCAAAAAAGAAATACCAACAACAACAAGAAGAAAAGAAAGCCCGTGGGAGTACCCGGGCTTCACAAGTAATACTTTTTTTTATATTGTTTTTTCGTGTGCAAACCACAGAGTGGTAGAAGGAAGGTAGGTCGTGGATTTCAAATAATACGCGGTTATAGAAAAATTATTGAAAGCTGAAAGCGAGTAGCTTGAATTGAGACAAATCACAGTGGCGGCCCGATAAATCGCCGTCACCAAAAAGAATAGAAGGCGAATCGTTGCGGATGCAGTATTTTATTTTTGTTAATATTTTAATAGCGTGATAATTAATTTTATTTATTATTTATTTATTTAATATTTTATTGGTACATTTTTATTTTTATCGTTGGTTTTTTTTTCTTATGTGATATCGAGGCGGCTCGAAGGGGTTTTCCGATTCGTGTTGACTGGTTTGTTTTTTTTTTTGTGTAAAATCTGGAGGTGACAAGAAGACCAACCCCCCCCCCCCCCCCCCCCCTTAAAGAGAGCTCTTTTTTTTGGTTAGTAAATAAAATAGATTAGTGAAGGAGTGATAGGTTTTCCCTTCAACAATCAGTGCCCTAGATTTTCAGAAACCCCATCAGCGTGGTCTCGTTGCACAGTATTATAAAACGCCGAAATTGTAAAGTTTTGTTGAACCTATTTTAAAGTTAAATTTTTGTTCTGTAAGATTTCACTCGTGAAATAAAATTCACATACTTTTTTTTATTTTTGGTTGTTTTACTTGACAACCTTCTCACTCATCCAGTTTTTTTTATCATCTTTTAGTTTTTATTAGTTTGTAAGTCTTAATACCACTTTGTTTTCATTTTGTTTTTTTTTTTATTTCCTTTTTTTGTTTTTATGTAATAAATGTGAATCACGCTATTCATTCATGAAAAGTTGCGTGTTTGGATCATTTTCGTTTTCGGGTGATAATGCTCACTGAAGAGTAGTAATCACATGGGGTGGGTAAGAAGGTGGTGAGGATGCTGTGGTAGGGGTGTTTGGCAGTTTCTCATGTTTTTTGGGGAATTCCAGACCATCGGTCGCAGGAGTTCCAGGCTAGGAGGGATATAGGCCATGCTGCACCAAGACCAGCAGCTCCTGGAGTGTGGAGTACATCGGTGGTGGTTTTTTTTGCAAGGCATGTTTTTTTTTTGTTTTGGTCGAGGTGAGGTGCGACCGGGGAGTCAAGATCCCCCCCTACATCCAGCGAGCTAAGCCGTGCTAGTCAGCATGCCAGACTTCCCGGCGTACATTCTGTCCCCTTTCCTTACCCTTCCTTACGTCCAGTTCCTCTTTTCCTACCTTTCCTTCTCCTAATGTGAAATTCCCTTCACTTACCTTTCCCGTTTTGTGTCATTCCAGTGGTTTTCCTGTTCCTTTATCCCACTAATTTCCTACCCTTACTTACCGTTCAAAATTTCCTATTCCACCATACCTACCTTGTTCATTCCTTCCAATTCAACTTCCTATTTCCTTCTTCAAATCCTACCCTTCCTTACCCTAATTCTCTCCTTTTGCCTCGTATCACATCTAAGGCCTCTTTGGGCTGTTTGCTAGCCGTCAAAAAAAGTGCGAATAGATGCAAACTAGGAGCATGTTCAGTACGCAAAGCAAGAGCACAGCGAACATGTATCAAAGCTTCAGGAATATTATTGACCAATGCATACTGTAGAGCTAAGTAGTACTCAGCTAAATCATTGTAATCATTTTGAACGGTTTTTCAAGGGCTTCAGCGGCGAGTTTTTCAAATTTGGCACGTTCCGACTTCATGTTCGATATTATATTATTATTATTATTAAATTTTATTCACATATAATTAAAATTACATGGTAATATTTAAAATTAATGAGCTTAGCTGCAGAGACTATTAGCTCGTAGAAAATTATATATTTATACGCTAATGTTAGTTAATGAAAGAAAATGGTTAATTTTTTCTATATTTATAGCATTTGGATTTTTCAGTACATCGTAAATATTGGTGTTTTTAAATATGTTGAGAATTATAGGTCTTAATACTGCACAGTTTTCGAGGATGTGTGGTAGATGCCATCTTACATTGCAAGCAGGACAAATTGGTGGGTTGTTTTTTGTTAGAAGATGTTGGTGGGTAGCATTGATGTGGCCAAGCCGAAGTCGAACGAAGTTTGAAATCTTAGCTTTTGAGATGTTGGTGGGATATTTTGGAGTGTGTCTGTCATGGTTGATTCTACTGTAGTGGTGTTGGTATGAATGCCATTCAAGGAGCTGATGAGATTTAATTTTCCTTTGTATCTCATTTTTTATATCAGATTTGGTGTACGTATTGAATAGTAGAAGCGGGGCATTTTGTGCTAGGTTAGCTTCATGATCGGCGTATTCATTTCCCAGGATGCAAGAGTGCCCAGGCACCCACATTAATTTCAGTTTTTTTGGTGATTTGATGAGATTGTTTCGGATTTCGCATATGAGTTCAGTGCTGTTATTAGGGTTAATGACAGCCTTAAGGACAGAGATACTATCGGAGCAGATAATGTATTTATCACGAAGGTTCAGGGCTTCTTTAATCGCTTGTAAGATGGCAAAAGCTTCGGCTGTAAAGATGGATACAAATTCAGGAAGCCTACCAACGCGAAGGGTGGTTCCCTCTTCAAGTGTGACGGCGAACGAAGTGTTTTCTGATGTTTTTGAGCCATCGGTAAATATTAGGTTCCATCCATCTGATCGATGATCAGAGGAGATGCTGGTGAATAAAGTACGGTATATGGAATTGTTGGTGCTGAATTTTTTATGGTCTGCTAATGTCGTTATGATTGATTGTGGCTTTATAGACCAGGGAGGGTAGGTTGATAGCACGTTATGTGGTCGATTGGTTGGAAGATTCATCTGCTTCGATATTATATAAATAAATTTAACGATATAAATAGTATTTTAGTATTTATTTAAATAGAAAACGCTGATATGAATGCCATTTGTTGGTAACCAATTCCAACGTACAGCTGAGCTCGTGATGTTTTCAAACCTTTTTGTTCTTTGTGTAACGCTTTCAGGGACAATTCTAAACCTTCCTGACATAAGCCCAGAGACTCGTAGCACAGTCGTGCAGTGATAAGACATGAGAAAGAATCTGTTGGTGAGATTTTTGATGACTCTTGGAGAACACGTAACTTAGACCATACTGACACCATACATGTGGTTCTCCAAACAAAAACTTAAGTGCTTTCTCGAACGACTCATTCAACAAATATACAAGACCCCATCGAACTGCAGCCAAAGTAAAAAGATCATACACAGCTGTCGCATTTCCCATTGCATGCGAACGTACTTCACGAAATTCTGGGCTTAGCGATAGAACTGTATCACGTACAGCCAATGTTGAATTTAAATACATTCATAGCTCGAAAAATAACTTTTAAGTTATGTCGCTTTCCATTGGTTTCATTCGGTAAGCATTCATTTTCAAAAGCAATGGTCAATCAGACCAAAAAGTAAAGGAGATAAGTGGAAAAGCCGCGGTCCCTTTGAGATTTACGATGCTCGTATATAGTTTCTGTAAAAACTCATGTGGCACAATACCATTTCAAGTACAGCTACCCACCATTTATGTTGTCTGCGAATAAATTTTTGAATACGGATTTTGATTGATCTTAAGTTTAACGCAGTTGAAGGTGTTTTTCATCAAATAACAGATGAATATTTTACACTGGTTTCAAAAACTTAAAAACTCAAGCAAATTGAAAAGATTTTTATTATAAATATGATTGTTTGGTTGTTTTATGAGAGCGCTTGTCATTTAGGTTTGACAAATATCATCAAATTAATCAAATGAATTTTACAACACAGTCAAGATAGTTATTATCTAAATACCTTAAGGGCCGGTTTGTTCAAGCTTGATTATTTCTAATCAATGATTATTCCAGACGATAATCATAGATTCGGTTTGTTCACGAAATTTTCAATGAAGGAATCTCTGATCAGAGCTCTTAATCAAAGATTTTGCTAACCAGTCAATTTTTGTGGGTTAGCTCCATTTAAACAACGATTAATAGTGCAGTCAATGAAGCATTTTAGGTCCGAATTTTTTTACTGTGAACCGATTTGCATGAAATTTTGGAATTAGGCTCATCTTACTCTTAACTTCAAAAGTGAAAATGATTTGAACACCGCCACCACCCTGTGGGTGGTTGCCACCCCTTTTCGGTGGCGAATTTTTTTTTCAAAATAACCTCGGATATCGATAAAAGGCTTAATTTTAAGCAAAAAATCAAATATAAAGTTTTTCATTAAGTCCAATACTTTTCAAGTTATTGGCAATTGAAAGTTCGCAATTTTTTCACGTTTTTTATCTATTTATTGCAAATATCTCCAAAACCATACGTTTTATCGAAAATTTTACTAAAAACAAAATTGTAGCAGGTAAAACAATGAACAATTTGGTTTTTTATAAAGTATTCTAAGAACAATATTAAGCTAGATATAAATGATCATAACCATTTTTTATTTTGTCTGAAATTTAATCGTTGTGCTCAATGCCATTTAGCGGCGAGCAGATGCATTTTATGCATTCTAATACAAGTGGATGTTTTGTAGTGCTTGAAATAAGCTTTAAAATGAGCACTGATAAAAGTCTCTTGCACGTAAAATAAGTGAGCTGTAGTTTTTTTCTATTAAATCAATAAGTTTTTGGACCATAACTCCTTCAATTTTCATGCTATGTGTCGTATTACACCCAGAAGGTTTTGCAAAGACGGAAATAAGTGCGAAAGAGAAAGCAGATGAAATAGAAATACTTTAAAAAGTCTCAACCCGCAAAGTTTTGGGTTGAGGATTGTCCAGTTGTCTTGGATGGTTTTTGACGTTTCTTTTTCTTGTCTTTCTTTGTTTCTTGTCGTTGCTTTATTGTATCTTTGCTATCCGTCTTTTCCAAAATCTTTGAAAAGCTATTGAAAAAAAGAATAATTTGTTTTCTGGATAAATATTCCTTCTTCAGTGGAAGTCAATATGGCTTCAGGGCTAATAAATCTACAGAGGATGCTCTTCTGAGCTTTTGTTCTGAAGTCTTTGATAGTCTTAATAAAAAGAAATTTACTGCTTCTCTGTTCGTTGATGTAACGAAGGCTTTCGATACTGTTAATCACAGTATTCTACTATTGAAGTTAAAAAAAGTTGGTTTCAGGGGTTTCATGCTTAAGTGGTTTGGTTCATATCTTGAAAATAGAAAACAACGAGTAAGAGTCGAAGGTGTTTTTAGTGAATGGCTTGACATAGACACTGGTGTGCCTCAAGGCTCTGTCCTTGGGCCGCTTTTATTTTTAATTTACATCAACTCCCTTTTTTCTCAACCTCTAAAAGGTTGTACTATTGGTTTTGCAGATGACACAGCTTGCGTTTACTCCGCTTCATCCTTGTTAGATTTAATAGCTGATATCAATCATGATTTGGAAATCTTAAGACACTGGTTTGTTACTCATAAACTTGTGCTCAGTGAAAAGACTAAAATTATGACCTTCAACCATCTTAATCTTCACTTACCAAAGCTTATATTTCATAGTTGTGAATGTAATAGCATATTTATAAGCTCGAGAACATGCCATTCAAGACTATGCAGTACGTCTTTCAATGAAAATTCAAGTTGTTCCACAAAATGCTTTGTTATTCAAGTTGTCGATGAATTCAAATATCTTGGCCTTTTAATTGATAGTAAAATGAATTGGTATTCACATACGAAAATTCTTAAAAATTATATGTTAAAATCTACTTATATGTTCTACCATCTCAGAAAATTTTGTACTGAAAACCTTTTAAATATATTTTATTATGGTCTTGTTCAATCCAAACTGCAGTATGGAATAGTTTGTTGGGGTGGCACATTTAACTGTAACATTCAACCTTTGCTTGTGTCCCAAAAACATATCTTACGAATTATCTATAAAAAGAGAAGACGAGAGCATAGTTTTCCAATTTTCTTCGCTTCAAATATACTTCCCGTAAAGCATCTTTACTTTTTCAAAGATTTAAAAGTATTTTTTTCTAGGAGTGGTAATCTGTTGAATCAGGGCTCGTCAATTTACAGCCTTCGTAGTAATGAAAGACGTCTGGCTATTATTCCTAATTACAATACTCACAAGTTCCTAAACTTCTTCACTTCAGTAGCACCTAGGCTTTTTAACAAGTTACCTTCAAATATTCGAAATATCCAAAATTCTTTTTACTTTTTACGAGAAATCAAAAAGTGGCTGTTTAATTTTGATTTTGATCAAGCTAACAACATTCTTAGATTGGTTGTGTAGAATCTTAATGACGTGACAATTCTAAACTTACCCAACATACTTAAACTCTCTTGGAATATATTTTGAATTTATTAAATACTCTAATCCGGTGCATTCGCTACTAGTTTTTAACTAAAGAATGTACCTAAAATTATTTTTCATTATTATTGATTTTGAATGAACAACACTTCTAGCTTTTATCTAATTTAATGTTATTTTTTGAAATCTTACTGTATATGAAGCCAATGTTTTTCTTGTAACTGATAATAGTGAAAAATAAATAATACTACTACTACTATACTACTATCTTCTAGTGTTCATGAGTAAATAAGTAGTATGTCGTCGGACTTGGTGTGTTTTCCAATGATTTCTGCAGAAGCTGCATGGACGAGGAGGAGGAAGAAACCGTTCAACACCTTCTTTGCTCATGCCCTGCACTACTTCATAGGAGGAAAACTCATCTCGGTGAATTCTTCTTCGATGATACTAGCAACCTAGCTTACATAGACCCTAAAAGTCTTTCGAAATACATTAAAAGTTCCACGTGGTTCGACTAGCAGGTGATTAACCAGCTAGTAACGTAATGGAAGATTAATAAGTCATCAACTCGTTAATCTTAAATCGGGTTTCTGAGATCAGTAGGTGATTAACTTGCTGATCTCTGTGGTATCACAATGGGCCCTTGCGGCCTAAGTGTGTCAGGCAATGTACTCATTGACTGACAGCCACTTCCACCTAACCTAACCTATGTCGTCGGACAATTTCTTTAATTTTCCATGTATTTTCATGTAGTATTTTCCATATCCATGATGTCAATAATCATTGCTGCAAAATCTAATTAAATTATTTACCACTTCAAATTACGTTTTGCTCTTCATGAGATTTTTTTTATGGATTTATAAATAATGCAGCTGAGCTTCTTTGATTATTTTCACACTTTGACTCTGTGGGTGAGAACAAAAAATGAAAGAGAAAAAGTATAATAATAAAGTAATATAATAATGAGAGACTGACGGGATGAGGGTTCATAAGAAAATATACGAAACACGCAGCAGGCAGACAGTCTGAATGTAATACGACACTATCACAACTTATAAAAAAACCATTGTAAGGGTAATTAAGAGAGCTACAACATCTTTTATTGCAATATATAGTAAACAACCTTTTGCTAAAACGGTGAAGGGTTAAAGGACTTAAGAGAGGCTGCGATTGAGCTGCCACGCGCTCTTTAAACAATCATATCTCCGACAACTTTATCAATCATATCTCCGTCAATTTTTGTCTGACAGAAAAAACTAAAAAACCAAATTGTTTGTCAGAAAAATATCTAAATTTTTTATTCTTACACTTTTATACGTATCTGTCGTCATTTTTGAGATATTATGAAAAAAGTGGGTTTTTTTTAAATTTAAAGATTTGTTGTGTTTTTTTAATAGTGACTTTTTTGAAAAATATGTGTGCTGAAGCATCCAAGCTGATACTTTCTATAAAACTCTTCATAACAAACTTAATTTTAGGCGGAATACGATTAAATTTAATTTTGGTGGAAATGGCACTTATGAAACCCATTGATTTAAAAGAAAAAAACATTAGATGCTCTCCTTATTTGCACTACAGCTCGTTTATATTACGATTTTACCCAGGGTGGTGGCGGTGTTCAAATCATTTTCACTTTTGAAGTTAAGGGTAAGATGAGCCTAATTCCAAAATTTCATTCAAATCGGTTCACAGTAAAAATTCGGAGGTAAGGCCCTATTTTTCGCTTCATTGACTGCACTTTAACTGAAATTCAGTTTGTTCCTTCAAAATAAAAAAATATCCGGCTGACATATCACCTTGAATGAGGCATATAGACTATGTAATTTTAATTTCTTTTTATAAGTAAAATAAATAAAAACAAAAATAAAAAAATACAGGCTTGGCTGAAGTGGTATTTTATTAACCCATAAATGACAGAATTTTCTTTGAGTTTTAACTCCGCTTGGAGAATTTCAGCAGTGTGTTTATTTTTTTGTTTAATGCGATTCCTTATTTTGTGCCTGCTGCTGCTGTAGTATTTCTTTTTTAAAACAGTTTCTTCGTCTTGAACTTTTTTCTGTTCTGCGCTGCTTGAGTCAATGTCCTCAGTTGTGTGGTTACTTGTTGAGCAGCATGCATGGCATTACTTACATTATTTTGGAATGTTTTGTATGGAAGCAGTTTCCTCTTGTACTACAGCTTCAGCTTCGTAAATTTCTTTTTCAAGTTGTTCGACAATTCCCTGTTTTCCAACCAATGCAGCTTCTGCAGCACGAGCAGCTTGCAAATTGTTTTCAGCCAACTTTAACCTGATGGAAAGCCTGTTGTCCTTCTGTTGTTTGAGCAATTGATGCTGCTTTTGCCTCTTGTGCAGCTTTGAGAACAATGCTAAATGCCTTTTGCTTTGATGACCAATAACATTCAAACAGATGTGCTAGCTATCGGAAGTCTTTCTTTGTGCTCTCTCTCTTTTTTAACCTTTTTAATAGTTTAACCATCCTTTGTTTACAAATAAATTTCAAAAAGTGTAATAAAAGGCATAAAACTATCTTGCAAAGTTTTTCTTCAATGAAATTGTGCCTATTCTAAAGTGGCAGTGATTTTTAAAAAGTTCCTCTTGCTTTTCTCTAAAAGATTTTTCATTACAAATCGAGTAAACTCTCTTTATTACACATACATTAATTAAAGTCCGTTGTTTTCTGAACTCCAAAATATTTCAAGGACATAAGAACAAATCTACAGTATACTCAAACACCTTATAAATGCCAAACTCACAAAATCTATTATCACCAACACATTCGTTTGCTTGAACTCGTACTGACAAGTTGTGTCTTATTGTGCTATGAATTTTTCTTTGTGGTTAACGCTATACAAAAACTCTAATGGAGGGGAGTGATGATTCATCTCACGCGTGGCCATCGGTGCCCCCGAACAAATTGATTAATTTTAATTTTGCAAATTTACATTCGCCACTAATGAATTTGGGCGAAAGGCAAAAAGCCTCAATGAGGCTTCTAAAGAACGGAGTGAGTTTGATGACGCCAACACTCACACACCAAACCATGCAAATAGTGAGAACGAGATGGTTGCCGAGTATTTGGATTGCTCCAAGGAGAATTTAAAAAAAAGGGAAAGGGATAAACAACATCGGTCCTTAGACAATTGTGTACATATTGGATTTATAAATAACAATGTTGGAAAGGGTGAGTGTTGATGCGACGAACGCACCCCATCGGATCGATAGCTTCACCGGCCGATAGATGGGGCCAGCTACTAACAACATCGCGGCAATATGCCACCGAATTTCCGCCCTTTTTAACCCAACTTCAGGAGAAGATAGACGTGAAACAATTAACCCAACTTCAGGAGAAGATAGATGTGAAACAATTCCCATAAGCGATCAACCAAAAAAAACCATAGCCTAAGACTAAGTAAGTCAGTCTATATTGTAATATATGTACATATATATTTTATAAAATTATTATACATTTTGCGATGCTTTCTTTAAGGGCTGAGGTAAGCTCAGCCTGTCCAAGGTATTCTCGACGAAACACCAGAAGTCGAGATAAAAATTCCACCAAACCTTATCTACAACACTTTTATTTTTCCAATAGTAGTTCTTTCTTTATTGTCCGTATCAGGTTTTACTTAAGCTAATAACAAATCTGTCCTTGGCTGAGCCTGTCCTCGATACCTTCAGAAGGAGGGGAAGGAGGAATCAACACAGGTATATCTGTCCTCAGCACAAATGCCGAAGAATAATCGGTTGGCGATACGCCTGTCCTCGATACCTTCAGAAGGAAGGGAAGGAAGAATAAACACAATAGTCTTGTCCCCGGCGCACAATGCCGAAGAATAATCGGGTGGCCTTCAGCCTGTCCCCCCTACACTCAGAGGGAGTGGAAAGAGGAATAAACACTGCGCAGTCTTGTCCTCGGCGCACAATGCCGAAAAATAATCGGATGGCTTTCAGCCTGTCCTCCCTACACTCAGAGGGAGTGGAAAGAGGAATAAACACAGTAGTCTTGTCCTCGGCGCACAATGCCGAAGAATTATCGGTTGGTCCTTGGCCTGTCCTCACTACACTCAGAGGGAGTTTAAAGAGGAATAAACTCCAGTGGTCTTGTCCTAGGCGCGCAATGCTGAAGAATTATCGGTTGGCCTTTGGCCTGTTCTGTGGTGTTGTTTACCCCGTAATGTTATACTCTTGAAGGGGTCATCTGGCATCGCGGGGGTCTGGGAGTACTCGCTCACGACATTGACAGGACTCGCCTGGGGAATTTCCAGTAGGGTCGTTGGTATCCCAGGACGTTCATCTGGTATCGGGGATCGCGTTCTGGCTACGAGCCCTTGCCGGTGGAGGGCTGTGGTGGCTGGCGTTCGTAGCTGGTTTAGGGTTGCGATGGCTGACGCGCTTGGTTGGCGATGAGTGGCCGTTGAAAACCCATCCTCTTCGGCTCTTCTTGTGGTGCGAGTTTCTTCTTCTTCCGGAGCAACTCCTTTGCAGCCGCCCTCCGATCCCTGATCACTTTCATGCAGCTCTGAGGAGAAGCGGGGGCCACGATCGGTTTATGTGATGGTGCTCGTCCTGGTTGGGTAATCAGTCTGAAGTGCACTGGTTCTCCGGTACGTCTTGGGGCAGACATGGACGGTCGGGTTGGGATTCGTGCCGGAGGGTCGATTTTTGGATCGACTGGTACCCGTCCTCCTAGCGTTGAAGGGTTCGACCTTGACTTGTTGGATTTTGGTGGTCGGGTTTTCTCCAATGATTGCAGCCTATTGAAGCGGAGCTCGTTCTACCTGTTGGTTTTCCTTCCATTTTTCTTTCTATTTTTATTTTTGTCTGTTGTCGGTTATGACGTCTACCTTGTTCGGCGGTTGGATGATGAGTGACCTTTTTGTGCTGAGATATCTCTTTATTTATGCATTTTTCTTGGCATGACTGAATGTGAACTGAAGGGTATGAATTTATAGCTGAGGCATTTTTGATTATTGTTGCTTGATTATTTTCTTCGTGTTCGTTTTGGAATCCTTTGAGATCACGTATATGAGCGCGAATATTTGTTGTTCCTCTTCGTTGGTTTTTACCTTTGAGGACAACAATCACCGGAGAAATGAAACGGGCGACCTCGTAAGGTCCTTCGTATCGTGGCGCAAGTTTTTCGGTGAAATAATTTGCACCCGAAGAAAGTACATGTGATTTTTTTTGGTCCCCGATGCTTGGTCGCCAGGCTCTGCTTCGGAGGTTATAGTGCCGGGCTTGGGATTGACTGGCTTTCTGTAGATTAACCTGAACCATCTGGAACAGGGTCCGCATCCGTTCTTGTCGAATATTGATGTCTTCTGCGAATGTACTTATTGGTAGGGCGGTTCGTAATTCGTTAGGGACCCTAAGTTCACGACCGAAATTAAGCATTGTTGGGCTGAAACCCGTAGACTCGTGTCTGCTAGAGCAAAGGATAACTCTGGTAAATATTCGTCCCAGTTGCGATGGTTATCTTGCACGTATTGGGCAATCATGGTTTTTAATACCCTATTGTTTCTTTCCGTTGGATTCTCTTTTGGTGTGTAAGAAGCGGTTAGACGTTGTTCAATCCCGAGGTCGGTTAAGAATTGTATGAACTGATGGCTGGTGAATTGGGTGCCATTGTCCGAAAGGAAGGTCTTCGGCGTTCCAAAGCGTGAGATGATCCGTTCACGTACGGCTTTAACGAGGGTGGTTCGGAGTGGTATTACTTCTACCCATTTTGTAAATTTGTCCATTAGGACAAGCAACATGGTATTTCCATTTAAGGACTTTGGAAGTGGTCCCATGAAATCAGCATCAAGGTTCGTTGACTGGTGTCGTAAACATCATTCCGCTCGTTTTTCTATCAAGTTTTTCTTCACTTGTGTCCAATCTGGACCTGTTTCAATGACGGCGGCTAGCGCGTCGGCTTCCGTGATTGGCAAGGGGTCGCGTGATAATGCGTCGGTGACGACATTCATAGCCCCCTTTCGATACTGGATCTCGAAATCGTATTGTTGTAATTCCAGAGCCCATCGCGCAAGTCTTCTGGATGGATTTTCTAGTGAATGAAGCCATTTCAGGGAGTGGTGGTCCGTGACCACTCTGAAATGGTACCCTTCGAGGTAAGGGCGCATCTTTCTTATGCCCCGTAAGATCGCGAGGCATTCCTTCTCAGTCGTAGCGTACTTTTGTTCCATATCAGTTAGTGTTCGGCTTGCATAAGCGATAACTTTTTCTTGGTCTTCTTCTACCTGAGAGAGTACTATGCCCAGTCCATAGTTACTAGCGTCGGTTTGTATTGTAAATGTCATGTTGAAGTTCGGGTAGGCGAGGACTGGTGCCTCCGTCAGCTTCCTTTTAAGCAAGTCAAATGCGGCTTAGTGCGATTCTTCCCAATGCCATTTTGCGTTCTTCTTGAGGAGGGACGTAAGCGGAGTAGTAACGGTCGAGGAGTCTTTTAAAAAGCGTCTGTACCAAGAACAGATACCTACCGCCGTATTAATAAACGCGGAATAACTGGGAAATACTTATTCCATGGATTAAGTTACCATTATACCATTTTCCATTTAATTAAAGCCACCATTATACTATTTTCCACTTAATCCATGGAATAAGGCTTAGCCCAGCTATTCCGCGTTTATTAATACGGCGGCTAGTGTTTCGAATGAAAAAAAATAAATGAATTTTAACACAATGATTTTTTTCAATAGGATTAACAAAATTTATCTAATATGTTACCAGGGCCCTATTGCACAACTTTTCACTTTGCACTTTGCAACTTTTCACTTTTACTTTGCAAATTTCGTTGCACCAAACGCCAATTTGCAAAGAAGAAATTATTTTTTTGAAAAGTAAAACAAAAATTCCTTCTTTGCAAATTTCGTTGCCAATCTGCAAAGTGAAAAGTACTTTTCAGAAAAGTGCAAAGTTAAGCCAATTTGCAAAGAATTCTTTGATTTCGTTTCACCAAACAAAAAGACTTTGCACTTTGCATTTCATATTCTGCAAAGCTTTTCAATAATTTGCAAAGAAAAAATTTCATTTGCAGTTCCCCTTTTGAAGTGTTAAGTTCGGGTATAGTAAATATTAAATAAAAATGAATCGCTTTGAACGACTTTTTGAAAACGACGAGTATAATTATAGTTATGTAAGAGGTGTTAAACTGAGAATAAATTTCGAAATTGCAAATAATTTTCAAACAGTGGAAAGTTTTCGCTTGACAAAAACAAATATAGAACTTGTTTTATCCAAAATAGGGCATAAGTTGCAATATTGCAGTCAACGGAATATGTGTCTTAGTCCCATACAACAACTTTTGTGTACACTACGTTGGATGGGAAATGGAGCGCAATACCACGGAGTTGCATCCATGCACGGAATAAACAAGGCAACAGTCTGCAGGGTAGTACACCGAGTCTCAGACGCAATAATTGATGAACTTCTAACAAACACCATTTGCTGGCCAGATAATTCTTCGGAAATAGCTTCACAGTTTTTTTCTCAAGGAGGTTTTCCACGTGTAGCTGGATGTATTGACGGGACGATGATAAACATCGATGCACCCAAAATAAATGAGGAAAACTTCGTAAATAGGCATGGAAAGCATGCTTTAAATTCAATGATGGTTTGTGGCCCTGATCGTTCCTTCTACGCTGTTAATGTAAGTTGGCCAGGAAGTGTACATGATGCAAGGGTACTGAGAAATTCCCGTTTGGCAGCAAATTTTAACGCGGGTTACCGCCCATTTCCGAATGCTATTCTTTTAGGAGATAGTGCTTATTCTTCAAGTGAATGGTTAATAACACCATATAGGACCAACCCAGACAATCCAGTGGAACAACGATTTAACCGAGCACATAAAAGAACTAGGCGAATTGTTGAGAATAGTTTTGGTAAGTACTTACTAGTTAAACTTTGCATTCTCAATCATTAAATTATTTTAGGCATATTGAAAGAAAAGTTTCCTTGTTTGAATCACCTCCGTATGCAGCCCACTGTTGCTGGGAAAATTATAATTACTTGTTGCATTTTACATAATTTAGAAGTGAGAAGAGAGGCACAAATATGGGAGCATCATAACAACGACGATGAAGAAAGTGACAACATCGAAGACATTGAAATAGAGGATATTGAACGACCAAATGAAAATGCTAATACAGCTTTGAATGAGTTGAGACGTTTTTTTTCTGTTTAAAATAAATTAACAAATTTAAAATAAAGAAACAATTTTCACTTAAAAAAATTTAACTAATTCGCTATCTCAATATTCAGAAAAGTTCAAAATATTTTCCTCTCTGAAACATGAATTTTCATCCCTGTTTTCGGAATTTTTTAGTTCTTTTCTGAATTCTGATGCTGGTAAGTGTAATTCATTTTACAGTTTATAAGCTTCCAATGTAGCTTTATAAATTTCAATTTTCAAAAGTTTTTTCTTTAAATCTATGAGTTCCATTTCCTCAGCTTCAAGTTTCCTCTTCCTTGAGTACGATTTTTTCTCTCGTGGAGGTGAAATAGGAAGCTGATCTGCTCGGGAAGTTTGCTCCAAAGGCAAATTCAACCCTTCCGCAACAGGTGAATCCTTCCCTATAATGTCTAGAATGGCTTCATCAACAGCGTCAAAAACAAAGGCTTTTCCCCCTCCAGTTCCTGTTTTCTTGGAATTGTCCCTTTTGGCCTGAAATATAACATTTAAGTTCATTTAACTGCATTTGACCCATTACCCAGCACTAACTTACAAGCATCCGACTCTTCCACAACCCGAAAAGATTATCCCTGGCAAAAGTCCACGTCCGGTTGGCTGTGGCCAATCCAAGTGATTTTGCTTTTAGTAAGACCTCTTCCCAAGCTTCTTCTTTATCCTTTTTTGAAGCAACATTATTTTGGAACGAAGCAAAAAGGATGTTTTTTAATTAAAAAGTAGTCGAAGTAATGAAGCATTCTTTACACAATAAATTTAAAAATTACTTTCTTATATTTTACCACTTCCAAAACAGCTAGCTTTTTACCGTTCTTGTCAGCACGATTCATTTTAAAAATTTATTAACAAAAAGCACTAAAGCACCTTCAACACAAAATGCAACAGCATCATAAAACAAATATTTTTAAAAATATGTATGTCCATATATATGTACCTGTGCTTGTACATTCACTTGATTAAATTCAGAAACGGTATTATACTTATGTATGTTCGCTTAACCTTTTTGTATGAAACTTATAATATTCTCATAAGCAGATTTGTCGAAAAACTCATTCACTCTCATTGGTTTTAAATGGGTTGGAGATGAGTCCCTACTTATCTTCCCTCTCACTTTAATTGTGATAGTTGAAATTGAGAGTACTATCATTGTATATGGAATCTATAGTACTATCGAAAACAAAAACGATCGCCCAAAGCCATCTATGTATCCGCCGGCGCTCTAAAAATTACAGGGGAATGAAAGTACGCCGGCGGATACATAGATGGCTTTCTGGGACCATTTTCGTTTTCGATAGTTCTATAGATTCCATATACAATGGTACTATAGAATTCATATAAAGGTTTCATAATAGAGTAGTTACCTTTCAACATGCATAATAGTATATGAATTGATCTTTCACCATGGTCACATGGACTCATCCTGGGTTGCCAACCGCCTTATTCAAATTTATGCGTCATTCATAGAAAAGTAGATATATGCTAGTTAAAAAATTACAAAACAGTTATTCTTTCTTTCGTTTTCTAATGCAAATAATTTTAATCTTTTTTTTTGGATGTTAATTACGATTTAGAGTTTTTGCGAAATTGGTTCAAGCAACATAAGATGTTATCAGTACAAAAACGAAAGTTTTGTTTTTAAATAAATAAAAATTTTAAATAAATAAATTTCCAACACAAACTGGAGAACTTGTGCGAGGAATTATAACAACGTCTGGACACTAGGTGTTATCAGCATAACGTTATGGTCATAACACGTATGGACAGGCACCATCACAATAAATTAAATAGTTGTTTTGAGCACCGGTACGTATTATGGGCGGCAAACTAACACATTCCACCAGTTTTTACTGCACAGCAAATATAAAACGTGAGGAGCTAACGCAGCTGAGACGGCATTTTATTATTTGGCAGGTTACTGTGGCGTATGAGTACTATTTTTTTTTTTGCCAAGCAATCATTAAAAACAATAATAGGTGTGTTCGTTGAACTTTACCCTTGACAAGCCTATGGGTTGTCAAAAAATATTATTGGTTTTCCAGTCCTCAAAAAGCGCTAAAATACAAAATCAACACACATTCTTGTCAATTGAAATAAAAAAAAAAAAATACATATGCCATTTGACAGCCCTGTTCATTATCGAAACTCACCCCAGAAAAAACCTACTGCGTGTTAAGGACAAACCGGCCAGGGTTAAAAAAACACTCAGTTTGACATTCAGGGCGAGTTTAGGGAATTGGATATGAACGACTACCTCAGTTTCAACATTCACAGGAACTAAAAAAAATATAAAAGGTTTGGCAAACCTTATCTTTTGTCATTCAATAAAGGTTAAACTTGTGTCTTGTGTGTTTATATACTAAAATTAGTATTTGTTAATTGCTCTCGCCACTTGTTCTTATAATTAATGCATTTTATACTAGTTCAAAATAATTACCTCTACTAACTGTATATTAAGGTCAATTTTGTTTGAAATAATGATTCAAGAAATGAATAAAAAAATTGCAATAACAATTGTTAAAATAATGGTGTAGATATCTAAAATTCGATCTTTTTTTTACACAAATGTTGTGTACCTACAGCAATAATTGCAGCATAATTCCAAATAACAATTTAGGGAAAATAAACAAACGGTTAAGTAAAGTGCAACAAAATTGACAGTGATTTAAAAGGATGTCGTTGTTTTAGTGAAAAAAACAAGGCCTCAACGTTTTTAGTTTAGTCATTACAACGAAAAGAAGTTGAAACCATTTAAATTGTTTCACTTTGCAACTTTTCAAAATGCGACTGAAAATGAAAAGTTACATTTTTAGTTGGTGAAACGCCCACACTTTTCACTTTGCAAAAAAACATCAGAAACTGCAAAGTGCAAAGTCATGGGCTTTTCATTTTTGGTGAAACACTTTGCACTTTTACTTTGCAGGAAATTATTATTTTGAAAAGTTGCAAAGTGCAAAGTGAAAAGTGGTTGGTGCAATAGGGCCCAGGTTCTGCTTCCGATCTGCTGCGGTTGATAGTTCGAATGTAAGGAGATCGATGCTAAAAAAATGTCCTACTTGAAGGTACAGCGAACGATCGATCAAAGCAGAATGGAAAATAAGCGGAACTTTACATTTGATCATTGTACACTGTACATGTGTGTACATACTATTAATGCTTAGGCAGGAACGTTAACAATTGATTTAAAGTACCAAGTTCAATTACATGTACAAGATAACATGACGTGAATATTTTTACAGTGTGTTGGACAAGAATGTAATGGACTGTATGAATTTACTAATGTATGATGGTTGAATGTTAACTATTATTGGATTGATTGAAAAGGCATGATTGATATAAGTAATCCATATATAGATCAATGATTCCTAAACATCGCGGCCACCCTGGAACAGGTTTCAGGATATAGGTAAACGGGCTAATTTTGTAATTGGAAGAAACGAAAATTCCACCATTTGTCTTTACAGTTGCAACCCTTACTAGACCATCACTTCCTTTGGTTGTTGACTCAATTTTGCCCAAAATCCATTTTGTAGGCGGAAGGTTAGGCTCCTTCAAAATCACAAGGTCTCCTGGGTTAAAGTTGGATGTTTTGGCCTTCCACTTTGTACGCTCTTGAAGAGTTGTGAGGTATTCTATATGCCAACGCCTCCAGAATACCTGAACCATGTTTTGTAAGTGGTTCCATTGCCTCAAACGGTTTATTGGGGTTGTTAGTGTTGTAGGTTCTGGAACAGCAGTCAGTGGCTCACCTATAAGAAAATGACCGGGGGTTAATGGATTTAAATCTTCATCAGACATAACACAAAGGGGACGTGAGTTTAAAACAGCTTCGATTTGGGGTAAAACCCTATATAGTTCTTCGAATGTAAGGATAGTTGCTCCGATCACTCGCCTCGATCAGTATGTGAGAATGGACGGCTTTGTGATACTCGTTGTGAAGCTAAATCTCCCATCAATTGTGTAGTAGTGGATTTTCGGAGTCTGAAGCAGACGTTGCAGTTGAAAACGATTTTGCGGATGAGGTTACGAGAGCCCAGGATCCAATACTGCTGTCTGACAATGGCGAATGTTGCCGAAACGCCATGATGCAAGTTGCTCTTGTGGATATCTTCCACAATGAGACAATAAAGATTATTGTTAGGTAGTATATAGGGATGTTTTAGATTATAAGATAAATCACAGTTTTTTAATCTTCCTCCTACTCGAAGATTACCATTATTATCAAGAAATGGAGTATAGTTATGAAGTTTAGATTTATTTGGTAATGTATTATTGATTTTTAAAGCGCGGATATCTTCACTGAATGATTTTAATTGGATTGACTTAATGATGGTTGTTTTAGCGGTTAAGATTTCCCTTGATGTTAGAGATGAGGTACGACGATTGGCCTTTTTACTCAAATAGTTGAAGATAAAACGAATAACATAAGCGAGTATTCTTTGAATACGAAGCCACGAAGAAGTTTTGTTAATAATGTAATCGATAACGTCGAAATCAGTTGATTTAGTATGAAGTACATGTTGAGGTTTTTGTAGCATCTCCAGAAGAGCTTCATTATCGTCAGACTCAGGAATCGTAAATTTAGATGTTGGCCATTGGTTTTCCTCCAGCAATAACCATGGAGGTCCGGTCCACCAAAGGGGATGAGCCTTAAGATCAGATGGAATCACGCCACGCGAAGCGCAATCTGCTGGATTCGACTCTGAACGAATATGGCGCCAGTAGTTCCTTGGAACAGATTCAAGTACAGTTGATGTTCTGTTGGCCACGAATGTACTCCAGCGACGTGGGGGTGCTGACAACCAGTGCAGCACAATCTCAGAATCGCACCAAGCAACGATTTTTTCGAAGTTACCGGACATTGATGATTTAATTAGATTAAACAGTCGAGTTAATAGCAAAGCTCCACAAAGTTCGAGCCGTGGAACTGAAACTGGCTTTAAAGGAGCCACCTTTGTCTTGAATGCAACGATTACTGTATTGAAGGCTCCGTCAATAGTTTTACAGCGAGCATATACGACAGCGGCGAACGCCAGAGGGGATGCATCACTGAATCCACGAAGCTCTACCGCCGCGACTTGGGACGAATATAACCTTCTGGGTATTCTAATTTGTTCGAAACACGGAAGTTCGCTCCGATAAGTTTCCCACCGATCAGCTTATTCTTTTGGTAGTGGGTCATCCCAACTTAATGCAAGATTCGATGACCAAAGTTCTTGAAATAACATTTTGAATAGTATTACCGATGGCGATAAAAGCCCTAACGGATCAAAAATGCGAGCTACTTCCGATAATAACGACCGCCTAGTCAGAGCACTGTTCGGTAGAGAGTTTGACATGCGGAATGAATTCACCTGTTAAGGGGCTCCAATGCATACCAAGGACTTTCACAAATGAATTAGACCGTTCGACATCGAAGTACGCATATTCGCAATCTTCCTTTGGAAGTGAAGGCAGAAGTGGCCAACAATTAGAGCTCCATTTTCGTAGTTCAAGTTTGGCCATCGAAAGCAGCGCCAATAACTCAGTTTTCAATGCAATGACTTTTTTGGTTGTTGTTGCTCCAGTCATCACGTCATCAACGTATACATCTTCTGTCAAAATTCGAGCCGCATTTGGATATTCTGATTTATAATCATCAACAAGTTGTTTTAAAACACGAACCGACAGAAACGGAGCACAAGCGGTACCATAGGTTACAGTGCGTAGGCGGAAATGCTCAATCTCTTTTGAAGAAGAATCGCGCCAAACAATTCTTTGGTAATTCGAATCAACGTCGTCTACCCAAAATTGGCGAAACATTTTAACAACGTCCGCTGTAAACACATAAGGATGCTGGCGAAACCGTAAACATACGCCGATCAAGTCACGCTGAATAGGAGGGCCTATTAATAGTGTAGAGTTTAAAGATTTCCCGGTGGAATCCTTGGCAGAACCATCAAAGACTACGCGTAATTTGGTAGTCGAACTGTCAGGTTTAAGAACGGCATGGTGGGGAAGATAAAAACACTTGGCATTTGAAGTTTTGAGTTCTTCGCGAGAAATACGAGTCATGTGACCTAAGGTGATAATATTCTCGCATGAATTCCGAATACAAATTTTTCAAGTTTCAATTTTGAGCAAACCGACGTTCCATGGCGTATAATCGCGACACAGCAAGTGAGAGGGTATTTTCGAAACGTGGATTTGGATCCTTGAAAGGAAGATGCACAACATACTTTCCTTCAGAAGACCTAGAAAAAGTCTGTCGAAAGTGATTTTCTGCGGGATCAGTAACATCCGACTTATCCCCTAAAAAGACCTCCTCCAGCTCCCGAAAGCGTTTTAACAATGAATCTGTGTCCGAGATTGTGTGAAACGATGCAACGTGATACGACTCTTCTTGCTCAAATAATTGGCCGGTTATAACCCATCCAAAAGATGTATTTTGAGCGGTTGGGCATCCTTTTGGACCTCGAGTTTGGCCGTGCTTCAAAATACTCCAAAGTTTGTCACCACCAAGAAGAACAGCGATTGGAGTAGCGACATTAAAACTGGGATCAGCGAGTTCAAGTTTACAAATATGAGACCAAGAAGAGACGTCGATAGATTTTGATGGTAAGTTTGACGTGAGATTATCGAGTATAAGTTAACAAGAATAAAATAACAACAGCCAACGGAAATGCTGACCATGCGTCTCACAGTGGTCTGAAGTATCAATTTAGCGGGACAAAAATCAAAATACTTCGAATTGGGTGGTTTATTCGGTAAATTCTTACATATACATCAGAAGTAGTCCATTTACTTCCAAATAATAAGAATATTTACTCTAAGTTTAGTTTCTATTAACTATCTCTTACGATAGTTTCAATGATACTAGTAGGCTAACCGCTTTATCGGGGGTATATGAAGTTGGTTCTTGATTGCATTCCAACAACTTTTTTAGAACTTTATTTTGTTCTGGAGATTCTAGTATTTTTTCAAATAAGTCACCGACATCCCTTTGACCCACCTGTTTTTTTGTTTTATTTGTGCAGCAAAACATATTTCTTCTTGGGACGTGTTTTCCAACAACGAACTTACTTTCCTTTCTTTAGTTTAGGCTTCGCAATCTTAAAAGCTCTTAGTTTAGCGTCCTTTATATCCACGAAGTGAGCTACAGAATGGAGCGTTAACAATCATAAAAACCATTTCTCCTTCGAACCATATTTTAAATTTGTCTTTTAACGAAAAATAAGATCGATTGCATTGCTTTCAATATCTACTGGCTGCTAAGGGGAATGAAGATTCATGTTTGTAAATCTGTGGCCTTTGGGTTGAAGATGGGCTTTGGAGATCAAACATGGAGAAAACTACTTCAACTAAACACTCCTTTGACTTTGAGGTGTTTGTCTCTGGTAGATTTTTGCTTCTAAGCTCATTTAAAAGCTATTCTCTTCACAAAGAAACACCCATCTGAAAGATATTTTTCGTTATAACTTCCAAACGGGCAAAAACGGGCAGATGAAATAAAAAGTGGCGTTATCTACAGTTATTTTAGAAGACATTAGGCTTTGTTTCGTGTTGTACAAATTTGTACGAAAAAAGTTGCAGCCCTTATAAACTAGGTTATGTGCATTTAGCACTAGTACTAGGAAAAATATGTTGGTTCTTAGAGATAATACATCACAACTCGCAACTTAATCTATTTACTATCCTTTTTGAATATATTTAAAAAAAATAAAAAAAAATAAAAATTAATAACTTCCCTAAATAATGAATTGCAAGAAATTTCGCCAATGCTGCATAATTAATGATTTTGGGACTAACGGTACTATTTGTGCGAAGAGTATACTCTTGTTTCTGTAAATTCGACTTATTTCTATGTCTCTGACATTTTAACTATCAGCCTAGGTACTGCTAGCCATAAAATAAAATACATATTTTTGGACTTATTTCCCGCTAAAATGGCTTTTCAGACCACTGTGCGTCTGGGGCATTTCCACTGCAGGTAAATTATTATTATTGGGAAATGCAAAGTAAGGCATTATTCAATTAGGTTGCAGTATTACAGTATTGCAGCATTATCATATTATGGCAATAAAGAAATGGCAATAAAGAAATCATTCTTAAAAGAGTTCAATTTGTAATTTAGTCTTAAGCGAAGATTCAAATAATAAAGGTGAGCAGTGTGCTCTAACCCGAAAAGATTTTTTTTAAGTAAAATAAATACTGTTTGTTTAACTGGCGCCCAACGTGGGGCTATAAGTACTCGCGCTTAATAAAGGCTAACCATTGCCAATAACTCGCGTGTTATTTTTTTTAAATCCTGTGCTAAAATCATTTAAACATCGTAAAGAGTGATAGTGATAAAAGTAAATCCAAGAACGAGGCCCCCCAGTAATCGATAAAGGACAAAAAGGAGCAGTAAATGCAGCCGCTTGGATCAGGAACAAAAACCACAAGGAAAACAAAATTCGTTAATCAGCAAGCAACTATGAATCAACCACTATTCATACTCTTATTGTAAGTTATTATTGAATCATTCAAACATAAAAAAAAAAAAAAATTTTAATTAGAGAATTAAGAAAGGAATTTTTGTGAATCTATTAAAGTCAGTGAAAGAATTTTAATTGTGAAAAAATAAGAAGCAAAATTGAATTTATTCTATTTAAAATAAGAAGTTAACTTATTTGAAGAAAAAATTTATATCAAGTATAGTGAAAGTTAAAATCGTATGTTAAAACAAATTTTGAAATAGATTTTTATCCATTTGTAATTTTAAAACATAAATTCTTGGGTACCTTTGTCTGTTTCCACACTGTTTTCTTGATAATTTGAAAACTTTATTTTTTTATATTCATTTCATAAGAGAGTAATCTTATAAAAAAAAAAAAAAAAAAAATGGCAAACCCGAATAATCTAATCAGGCCACCTATGCTCAATCCATCACCCCCTCCTCAGGCTCAGGTTCTTAACCAAAATGATTTGATTAATCTAATTAGTAGATTAGTAAATGAATCACTTCAAACTCAAGGAAGACAAATCTTTAATTCTATTATGAACCCTGCAGCAGATATAAATAATGAGGTAGATCAACCTATCAACCTAGTAGGTAATAATTTGGTTGATTTAGACAAAATACCTGATGTAGTGAAAAGCCTAGGAGAATTTTCAGGTCAAACACACGAATTTAATTCGTGGAAGAAAAGCATCGACAGAATTTTAAAAATTTATGAACACATCAAGGGCACCCCTAGATACTATGGTATCTTATCCGTTATACGAAATAAGATAACAGGGCATGCCGATGTGGTACTTGAATCGTATACCTAACACTACCCTTAATTGGGAAAAGATATCAAAATGCCTTACTCTGCATTATGCAGATAAGAGGGATTTAGGCACCCTCGAGTATCAGATGACCACTTTGGTCCAGGGGAATAACACAATTCCAGAGTTTTATCAGGTGGTGTATCACCACCTGTCGTTAATCTTAAATAAACTAGGATCAATAGAGATGAGCCAAGACTCTATGAACAACATGACTCAATGTTATAGGGAAAAGGCTCTAGACACTTTTGTGAGGGGCCTCAAAGGGGACCTCCCTCGCTTACTAAGCATAAGGGAACCGGTAGACCTCCCACAGGCTTTGCATTTATGCCTCAAACTACAGAACGTAGATTTTAGAGCCCAGTATGCAAACAATTCGCAAGGGTCTAACAAAAAGCTTTTTCAACATCCACCTCCAATCCCGGCTAAAAGAGAAAACTTTCAAAAACCTACACCAATACCAGCTCCCAGACGTGAGTTTTACCCTCACCTATTACACAACCCTCGGACTCCTACAGCCCCGCAATTTAATACAAATTACCAACCCAGATATCAACAGCCTCAACAGCCGAGAATCCCGCCGAATCAAAGACCTTTGCCACCGAAGCCAATTTCAATCGATTACTCGATGAAGACGCAGAAAGTGGACTACCAAAACAGGCCGAGAAACCAACAATTTGCGCAAAAACGAGAAAATCCGCAACAGTCATTTGGACAGAAGCAAAGATATTCGCAGATGGTAACCCTGCCGTATCATCTAGTGTTTAGTTTTGCGCTCTTGAATTTTTCTAATTTTTAATAGTTTCAATTG